>CM060684.1:196576950-197116950 GCA_030686995.1 Artemisia argyi | reverse complement strand
CATGAAACATGTATGTTTTGTATATCGTTTACTACCGTTCGGGCCGACATAATTCAGAAGTCATGTTAGTAAGCGTTCGAGGAGCCAGGACACTTTAATTCGTAAATCCACAACTCAACTCGACGGCTTACATAATGAACTCCTCACATGAGGCTCCCTACTATTGTAGTAGTTGATAAAGTATAAGTTTTGATCCGAAAAGTTACATGTCCGATATTTGAATAAACTTAGGAAAGTTTATTAGTACATGAAGATTGTTATTAGGGGTAGTTTCATAAGTCTTGAATGACCATTTTCTCTTGGTAATATCTCATGGTTTCCTTTTAGGTGAAGTAGATCCAAATCGCTTGTTCATCGCCTAATTCATTGTTTCATGTTTACGCCTATGTAAGTTGTTATGGTCATTTCGTCATGGCCTAGCCATGACCTTTAGTCCTTGTTCCAAGGTCATGAGACACAACCTTGGCTCTAGCCATGGTGGTGGTCTTGATTATAGGTCATAAGACCCCTTTGGTCTTCATAAACCATAACCTATATGTAATGACTTTGTCTAAAAATGGGCTGTTTAGAATTTGAAGAATTTTATCACTCGGAAAGCGTTTTTAGGGCTCGAGCTTCTTTGTTCCTGAACGAAAACGTCGTTCCGGACAACTTTCGTGTTTTAACTTTTTGATGAATCGGACCAGAAGTGGGACTTTCAAAACCCAAATTTGATCAGGAAGCTATTTGGCAGTTTTGCCGGAAATATTTGGTAATTTCAAATCGCCATAACTTTTGACTCGTATACTCGTTTTGGGTGGTTCAAATTGCTATGGTTTCCTTGTTAAGTCCTCTACTGTAATATGTAATGATCCAACATCATATTTTTACCATTTTGATCAGGTCTTACCAAGAAATTCATTAGTTTACTTGTTTTAGTAACTTGTTGTAACAATCAATAACAATAACTTGTTTTGGTCATTTTTATACATCATGGACATAACTACAAGACATAATATAGCAAGAATAACATGTAAATAACATGAACATGATTATTTAACAAGAATCAAGTTAGGGTTTGACTCACAACTTTTGGCTTTCAAAGATGAAAGGAAGTTAATATGTAAGGATAGGACTTTGATAGACTTGCTTCAACCCACTTCACTTCATGCAATCTTTCTACCCTTGGTATTCTTGAAAGATGGATGATGAAGGTTTAGGTGACTTGAGTGGATTTAAACTCAAGAGAAATCACCAAGTATATAAGGTTATGGAAGTGTTTGATGAATGATAACCTATCTAGGGTTTCTACCTTGAAGAATCACTTGAATCATGCTTGAAACTAGAAGGAAATGAGCAAAGGATGGAATGGTTATGGGGTTTGGGGATGCACGGCATAAAGAAGGGGGGAGGGGGCTTATATAGGGTCTTGAGGAGGTTACTTCCTTTGACTTGTCAACACTTGATCACCAAGTTCTACACATGTTCTCATCTAAGGCCTCCTAGCATGAGATTGAGCCACATAGTGTGAATCCCCCCTCCTAGAGGCGGTTCACATGGATAAGGGAGGGTGAGGTGTGCCTTGGATGATATTATCCAAGTTACTTGGTTAGTTTTGACTCCGAGAAATGCCAATCGTAAATGATTAAGCCTCAAAACGTAAAACCGGGTGTCGTAAAATTATGGAACTTGAAAGTATTGATAAACATGTCAATAAGTTCCATAATAAAATATAAAATGAGTGGTAGGTTCCATTTGGGTGGTAAACCCTGCTAAAAACTGGAAACACGGGTCTAAAACGCGTAATACGTAAAACGTACGAATATTGCGTAAAATTGAGAAAAGTAAAATGTTACTTTTCTAATGTGATAAAAATGATTTAAAATGACTTATAATGTCTAGACTGGACTCAGTCTAGTGTCGGTTGGTGTTAAATGTCTTTTAGACATCAAACCGTAAGCCTAAAAATCACGAAATGACTTATAACATCAAGGGATGATTTTTGGTCAAAGGAGGAGGGAAAATTATGTTGACTTTTTCTAATAATTTTGAAAACTCAAAATGTCTTAGAAACTCGTTTTGTGGTCTAACGGTTAATCGCCCATTCGGTTAAGCGTGCTCATGTGAGATTAGTACCGACATGGGTGACCTGCTGGGAAGTCTTTGGTCATGTTTTTCTCAGTCACGATTAATTCTCAAATAAATCATGAGTGTGTCAAACATTTTTCCGATGCGGGGTCACTTAACGCGGTCGAGTTTCGTTGTGCGTAGAATTTCTGAATGACGTTTTACCCTAAAACGGGTAATTCCTTAATAACTTTCACGAAAATGATCTGACGAATGTCAAACATTTAATTTGCCGTGGAAATGATTTATCACTCAAGAATATCAAATAAAAATCAACTTTCGGGAAAGTTTCGGGAAAAATGAATAGTAAAAGTGAATAGTGAAATTTTCCGGAAATGGTAATTAACCTGAAATTGCGAATTGTTACAGTCTCTACCCCTTACGGGGAACTTCGTCCCGAAGTTCTTTGTGTGTCATATGTTGGAGTGGTGTCGATGAAAAGGTGTGGTTACTTATGAGGACTAAAGTCTGGGGTTACCAGTGATGTAGTTTGATTTGTCTCAGAATATGGTGTGTCAATAGAGATTGATAACATGGTTGAATATCAGTAGAGATCCATATAATAGTCGAATATCAAAGAAAATTGATATAGCAGTCGATTATTAATAGAGATTGATATAGTAGTTGTACAAAAATTGATATAGTTAAATATCAAAATGGAAATTGATATAGTTGTCAAGTATCAATAGCAATTGATATAACAGTTGAACAACAATAGCAATTTACATAGGAATCCAATAATTGGAAATTGATATAGTAGTGTAATATCAATGGAAATTTGGGATAGTAGTCGCAATCATAGTCTAGTAGGTAATCGGTTGTTGTACCTAGTGTTTATGTCATGGTTTGAAGCGATGTCGGTGAAAAGATAGGATTTCTTGTGGCGAATATAATGTAGGTATCATGCCATACCCGAGCAATGTAATGTAGGTATCATGCCATACCCGAGCAATGTAATGTAGGTATCAAGCCATACCCGAGCAATGTAATGTAGGTATCAAGCCATACCCGAGCAATGTAATGTAGGTATCATGCCATACCCGAGCAATGTAATGTAGGTATCAAGCCATACCCGAGCAATGTAATGTAGGTTGACTTCATACTTATGTTATTTCGGATACAATTAAGCCCACTTGTTTTACAATTCTTTATTTACATAGAGAGGCATCCCAAACAATGTAAATAGAGGAATATAAACTTATGGTTTGGTGATTTACAATTTCTTTATTTAAATGAAAAGGCATCCCAATCCATTCAAATAATTACAAATCATCCTACTTAAGAATTCCCAACACAACATTCATACTTAGCCAGTGAGTTACAAGGTAGTGTATTATGAGATGATATTGATGTTCCAAAAGTACAAGATGAATATTCAAACTTGTAAAGCTGATGAGGGTACTTGTGGTGTAACTAAGGATGATTTGAGCTTTAAAAGTGCATCAAAATCTGTTAATGAGCTTGTGGTTCCAACGGTTGTGAAGATAATGTTATGATATGTTGATGAACAAAAGTGTGTAGTGTATGCTTAACATTAATACTCTTAGGTATAGATGTTGAGTTTGTTTTTGAAAATCTTAAGAGATTTTAAAAGTTTATGATGGAATGGTATCCTAAACAGGATGGTACTTCTACAGGATGAAGAGAATAATTGATAACTATCCCAAGATAGTAGTTCGGATTATCTCATAAATGAAAACTTTCAAGAATGAATTTAGATCATAGAAATAAGGTGTTAAGATTTCGCTGAGTGGTAAGACACTATCGTGTCTCTAGATTGTTTTAATGTATTCTGGTGGTTTATCATGTTCATGTAGGAAATCAATCTAAACATAACCCTAGTACAACTACTCTCAGTATTTGAAAATGTTAAGTCGAATATAGTTAGTCAGACTATATTCCACTGTCCCTAGGTTAAATATAGGTGACTAGTCTATATTTAGCCGAGGTTCGATAAAATTTTCAAATACCTAAATTAGGTATACTTGTGATATGTCCGTTGGTTTTGGGAAACTGTTCACTAAACAAAGGCGATGTCAACCCTTAAGTTGCAAGTCCCGTCCATACTAGACTTGTAACGTATGTTTTCATATTCCATTGCATAGAAGGTAGTAAGGGTAGATACGTATGGAAAGGAAGTTTTAAGTAGTTCTAAAATAGAACATACTTGGCCAGGATCACGAACTTTTAATAATGAAGGTTTCATCAGAAAACCTTAATGAATGTAGAGAAAGTTCAGCTTTTGTCGACGATGGATTAGTTTGTCCTTTAGAAATCTCATATTTCTTTGTTTGGAAATCGTTAGCTTGTGATGGATTTTTGATATCATAAGAAATGATATTGATGAGGTCGTGAAATAATTCCAGAGATCATTGCACAAATCACAATGTCTCAGAAGTAGGTTAGACCATTGTGCAATTCACAATGTCTGGGAAGTAGGTTAGGCCATTGTGTGACTCAAAACATTTGAGAAATGATTAAGACCATTGTATCATACAATGTCTTGGAAAATGAATGAGACCATTGTATCTCACAATGTCTTGGAAAATGAATGAGACCATTGTATCTCACAATGTCTTGAAAAGTGAATGAGACCATTGTATCTCACAATGTCTGGAAAAGTGAATGAGACCATTGTATCTCACAATGTCTTGAAAAATGAATGAGACCATTGTATCTCACAATGTCTTGGAAAATGAAAGAGACCATTGTAATCAGTTACAATGTCTTGAACATATAATGTTGGAGTAGGAACATGATTGGGAGAGTGTGGCTATGTCGAAATGCCTTAGAATAGGCATACACAGATATGTTTAGTTCATTGTTTAGATAAATGATTGAAAATAAACCGAGTTTATATATCAATATACTAATATGTTCATGTAGCATAAAATGCCTAGTGTGTATATATCAATATACTAATATGTTCATGTAGCATAAAATGCCTAGTGTGTATATATCAATATACTTATATGTTCATGTAGCATAAAATGCTTAGTGTGTATATATCAATATACTTATATGTTTGTGAAGCATAACATGCTTACTAAGTCCATAATCGTCTGGAGGATGGAAGACACGGAGAGCGGAAGGCTATAAAATGTTTTTGTTTGTGATTGTAGTTATAGTTTAGGTCTCACTTAGACCCGTTTCTCTATAACCATGGCTCTGGTACCAATCTGTAACACCCCCAATTCATGATGCAGCGGAATTCGAACTGGGTGTTACTCGACGGCACAATAGTCACAATAATAGAAAACGAACTCCAATTGAGTCGTTTTAAAAGATGTATCATTCAAAATTATATAAATATCAGAGGTTACAAAATGAGGTCCCAATTGGTTCCATGTTTACAAATCACATTAAGTGAGTTTTTGAATGATAATAAAATTTATAGCCCTCTTGAGAATCCGTGCGCTTCCGTGCCATCCTTGATCGTCATGAACCTGAAATACATGCTTGAGAGGTCAACACAAAGGTTGAGTGATATTCATAGAGTTTGTTTAATCGTTTGAACACAATGTGTTGGTAGTTAAATCGTTGAACACAATAATCGTAGTGTTTGTGGTTAAATCGTTTGAACACAATAATCGTAGTGTTTGTAGTTAAATCGTTTGAACACAATAATCGTAGTGTTTGTAGTTAAATCGTTTGAACACAATAATCGTAGTGTGAGCTGTAGACTCACACCAATGTTTGGAAAACAAAACAGGTAGGCTACGTTATTATACGCCAATAAAATGTATTATACACTAATAAAATGTATTATACACTAAGCTTATGAAACCAAAACGTTAACGTGTACCAATATCGATCGGCGGATTTATCCCGGTAGGTACTTTGCCGTCATACCTAATGTCTCAAATATTAATGCATTTGTTTGAACTAATCAAAACAAATGGGATTCGTCAATCCCAATAGGCCTATTCACAATATTCGCGCTCACTTGCAAGTAACCCTCGCAAGTGATTAAATGGTTCATAATAAGGGATTTTGGTTTGGCAAGGATGTTACTTAGTGATAATAAAACATAGTCGAATAGCATACAGTAGAAAGCATTGTGTTCGAGTAGAAAAATAATAGCATGTATCCCCCCCAAGGGTTTGTAAAACATTGAAGTAATGTAAAGTGGGGCTATGAACTCACCTTAAGTAAGATAGCAAGTAATGAATGTAACGGTTGAATCATGAAGGTTTCTACGAGCAACCTATAATCGAATGTTGCGACTTAGGATCGGAGTAATGTCTAAGGAGACATAAACACGCCAATATATATCTTGCACTTAGTCCATGATGTGGTATGATGTATAGTATAAGTCTTTGAAAGAAAGATTCATGAAACATGTATGTTTTGTATATCGTTTACTACCGTTCGGGCCGACATAATTCAGAAGTCATGTTAGTAAGCGTTCGAGGAGCCAGGACACTTTAATTCGTAAATCCACAACTCAACTCGACGGCTTACATAATGAACTCCTCACATGAGGCTCCCTACTATTGTAGTAGTTGATAAAGTATAAGTTTTGATCCGAAAAGTTACATGTCCGATATTTGAATAAACTTAGGAAAGTTTATTAGTACATGAAGATTGTTATTAGGGGTAGTTTCATAAGTCTTGAATGACCATTTTCTCTTGGTAATATCTCATGGTTTCCTTTTAGGTGAAGTAGATCCAAATCGCTTGTTCATCGCCTAATTCATTGTTTCATGTTTACGCCTATGTAAGTTGTTATGGTCATTTCGTCATGGCCTAGCCATGACCTTTAGTCCTTGTTCCAAGGTCATGAGACACAACCTTGGCTCTAGCCATGGTGGTGGTCTTGATTATAGGTCATAAGACCCCTTTGGTCTTCATAAACCATAACCTATATGTAATGACTTTGTCTAAAAATGGGCTGTTTAGAATTTGAAGAATTTTATCACTCGGAAAGCGTTTTTAGGGCTCGAGCTTCTTTGTTCCTGAACGAAAACGTCGTTCCGGACAACTTTCGTGTTTTAACTTTTTGATGAATCGGACCAGAAGTGGGACTTTCAAAACCCAAATTTGATCAGGAAGCTATTTGGCAGTTTTGCCGGAAATATTTGGTAATTTCAAATCGCCATAACTTTTGACTCGTATACTCGTTTTGGGTGGTTCAAATTGCTATGGTTTCCTTGTTAAGTCCTCTACTGTAATATGTAATGATCCAACATCATATTTTTACCATTTTGATCAGGTCTTACCAAGAAATTCATTAGTTTACTTGTTTTAGTAACTTGTTGTAACAATCAATAACAATAACTTGTTTTGGTCATTTTTATACATCATGGACATAACTACAAGACATAATATAGCAAGAATAACATGTAAATAACATGAACATGATTATTTAACAAGAATCAAGTTAGGGTTTGACTCACAACTTTTGGCTTTCAAAGATGAAAGGAAGTTAATATGTAAGGATAGGACTTTGATAGACTTGCTTCAACCCACTTCACTTCATGCAATCTTTCTACCCTTGGTATTCTTGAAAGATGGATGATGAAGGTTTAGGTGACTTGAGTGGATTTAAACTCAAGAGAAATCACCAAGTATATAAGGTTATGGAAGTGTTTGATGAATGATAACCTATCTAGGGTTTCTACCTTGAAGAATCACTTGAATCATGCTTGAAACTAGAAGGAAATGAGCAAAGGATGGAATGGTTATGGGGTTTGGGGATGCACGGCATAAAGAAGGGGGGAGGGGGCTTATATAGGGTCTTGAGGAGGTTACTTCCTTTGACTTGTCAACACTTGATCACCAAGTTCTACACATGTTCTCATCTAAGGCCTCCTAGCATGAGATTGAGCCACATAGTGTGAATCCCCCCTCCTAGAGGCGGTTCACATGGATAAGGGAGGGTGAGGTGTGCCTTGGATGATATTATCCAAGTTACTTGGTTAGTTTTGACTCCGAGAAATGCCAATCGTAAATGATTAAGCCTCAAAACGTAAAACCGGGTGTCGTAAAATTATGGAACTTGAAAGTATTGATAAACATGTCAATAAGTTCCATAATAAAATATAAAATGAGTGGTAGGTTCCATTTGGGTGGTAAACCCTGCTAAAAACTGGAAACACGGGTCTAAAACGCGTAATACGTAAAACGTACGAATATTGCGTAAAATTGAGAAAAGTAAAATGTTACTTTTCTAATGTGATAAAAATGATTTAAAATGACTTATAATGTCTAGACTGGACTCAGTCTAGTGTCGGTTGGTGTTAAATGTCTTTTAGACATCAAACCGTAAGCCTAAAAATCACGAAATGACTTATAACATCAAGGGATGATTTTTGGTCAAAGGAGGAGGGAAAATTATGTTGACTTTTTCTAATAATTTTGAAAACTCAAAATGTCTTAGAAACTCGTTTTGTGGTCTAACGGTTAATCGCCCATTCGGTTAAGCGTGCTCATGTGAGATTAGTACCGACATGGGTGACCTGCTGGGAAGTCTTTGGTCATGTTTTTCTCAGTCACGATTAATTCTCAAATAAATCATGAGTGTGTCAAACATTTTTCCGATGCGGGGTCACTTAACGCGGTCGAGTTTCGTTGTGCGTAGAATTTCTGAATGACGTTTTACCCTAAAACGGGTAATTCCTTAATAACTTTCACGAAAATGATCTGACGAATGTCAAACATTTAATTTGCCGTGGAAATGATTTATCACTCAAGAATATCAAATAAAAATCAACTTTCGGGAAAGTTTCGGGAAAAATGAATAGTAAAAGTGAATAGTGAAATTTTCCGGAAATGGTAATTAACCTGAAATTGCGAATTGTTACATATAGGGATCAAAATATATTTTCCTAACTAGTTTTTGTACCGACTACTTCAAAACAAAACAATCATGTTGTAAATAGAGTTACTTATGTATCTCTTTTTTTGACCCAATCTTGGAATCTTTATATTTCCATTTCACAAAGCCTACATCCAAACACCAACACAGTATCATGTACTCTTATTGAGAAATGTGATGTCACATTTATCGATTAATTACACAGTTCATAATCCTCTTTGTTTTTTATCTTGTTCAGGCTGGCGCAAAGCATGTTTATGCTGTGGAAGCATCGGAAATGGCTGACTATGCTCAAAAGCTTATTGCTGGGAATCCTCTCTTGGCACAACGAATTACGGTTAGTGCTCTTAGTACGCTTGGTTGCTTATATTGTTGGATGCTTATCATTTGGAGGTATTCTTGGCATCGTCATGTAGGTTATCAAGGGCAAAGTTGAAGACGTAGAATTGCCTGAGAAAGCCGATATATTGATCTCAGAGCCTATGGGTAAGCTCACATGTCATGTTCATATTGTCTTATTAATGTTTATTTGATGAATAGTTGTTTACTTGTGTATGCAATTTAGTTGGCAAAAAAGCTGTTTTTTCTATAATCTTCTTCTTTACAGGCACATTGTTAGTGAATGAAAGTATGCTTGAGTCCTATGTCATTTCAAGAGATCGTTTTCTTGTCCCAAATGGGAAAATGTTCCCTAGTGTTGGAAGGTGATTTTAAATTAATGATGCATTCTCATGTTATCATGATTTATAGGCATTTTTTGATTTTAACTTAATATATAAAAAATTGCAGTTACTCTATCTCTTTGAATTTTGACTTTCTATGCATTGGACACGTGTTAGCATATTTTTAAAACATATAAGAAATCAAAGTGATATCTTGTACTTGCCGTATATGTACATATATGCCTTTTGACGTAGGCGTAATGTTATCGCTGTGTTTGTTTTATTTTGTAGAATTCACATGGCACCATTTAGTGATGAGTATCTCTATGTTGAAATTGCAAACAAGGTATGATCTATTTTATTGTTTGTGATTCATTTTGTATTGTGTTAATGCTTTCTTGTTTTTTTTGCTCATTTATCCTTGGACAAATTATACAATGTTCAATGCTGTTGCTTCTCATGAAACATTTAGACATTAGAGTAGACCAAGAGTATCTTGATTATTATATGCAAAAAGTAGTAAGTGTTCTTGATCTTTATTCCTGGTTTGTGCATGCAGGTCCTATTTTGGCAGCAACAAAACTATTAAAGGGTTGATTTGATAGCTTTACATGGAACTGCATTTCATGGAGATTTTTCACAGGTTTGTCTTGGCTGCATAAATTGCAAAATAACCGAACATGTTTTACATTTGCCATTAATGTTAACACGAGGTTTATGAGAACTTTTATGTTTAATGACACCTTCTGTTCGCAAACAACTACTTCAGGTTTCTTGTATTGATGTTCCGTGATCGGTTTGAACCCTAATGGGATTTCTGCAGCGTCCTTTTTTCAACTAGGCTTTATTATCAAACGCTACTACTAGAACCGTTTAATTGAACCCAAGTACTGTGATGCTCTAAATATAAACCATAACAAATGTACCATAACTTAGATAAAATGACTAAAACAGGTTGCAAAAAGCTAAGAAGTGTTGAACTTTGGAAGATTAAAAGATTGGGGATTAAGAATTAAAGGACCGGAGATTAGAGAATCAGGATGTATGTATATTAAAAAAAGAGTAAATTGCATAAATGGTCACTATGGTTTGTCGGTTTTTGCACATTTAGTCACTCAACTTTTTGTTCACCAGGTCTAGTCGTTGAAGTTTCAAATGGATACAGATCCATTCCAATTTCATTACATAAAATGGTCATTGTGGTTTTGCTAAAATTACATAAATGGTCACTGAGGTTGACTGAATCTGTAACTATTTGAAACCTTAATGACTGAACTTGGTGAAAAAAAGGTTCAGTGACTAAATCTGCAAAAACCGACAAACCATAGTGACCAGTTATGTAATTAACTCTAAAAAATTTGATAAAGAAGGAAGTATTAAGCCTAATTTCTAACAGTGGGAAGATTCACTGGGGAGGTATAGGGTATTTATAATATCATCTATAGGATTATTTGATGCTATCTTAAGAGAAAAAGTATGCAAGATTACACTCTTCAAAATTACTAGAATATGCCATATATATTCAAATGCACAAGTTATAAGGGGATCAAAATTACGGAATTCACTAGTTTTTTTAGTTTATTTAATGGCTTTTTGATGTTGAATTTCGTTCTTGTCATTTCTCTTTCACTTGTTTAAAGTATGGTTATGTTTGATACTGTTTGCAGCCAGTGGTTGATGCTTTTGATCCACGGTTATTAGTGGCGCCTGCAATTTCCCATGTCATCAATTTTACTACTGTCAAGGTATTGCTCTTTTTAATTGCTAATCATAGTAGATAATGTTACCCTGTGTCCTCCTTGAATACTTCTACGATGTTCTTTCAAAAGATAACTATGTGTTCTAAAGTGAAGCTCGGAGCTAAAAGCATAAAAGATCTTGGTGCTATTATGCCGAGACAATTCGAGCTCATAAACATTTTAAAAATCTTAATATAACCTAAAAAGGATATTTATGCTTGATTCATGTCACTAAATGAAAATTCACATCACAATTGCTGTATATTTTCAGGAAGAGGACTTGTACGAAATCAACATTCCTTTGAAATTCACCGCCTCTGTCGGAACAAGAATACATGGTTTGGCATGTTGGTTTGATGTTCTATTTAATGGCAGGTAATAGTTTATATGCTTATGAATAATGAACGGGAATCTTATTTAATATGGATCGAAATAGGGTTCTTTTTTGTCGAAAGAATGATAATTATCATTTTAATATTTAGTGTTAAGTATGATTAAGAAACAATTGCAATGCATTAAAATCTTTACTTTTGGCAACTTTTAACTTGTTTTTTTATCCCTTAAACATATTTGACTTGTTTTTATTACTGGTGTTTTGACTTAGCCTAAGTTTCTTTTATCTCGACTAATTTTGTTTCTACAAAAAATGTTTTGACCTACAGCACGGTACAAAGGTGGCTGACAACGGCTCCTGGTGCACCTACGAGTCACTGGTACCAACTACGCTGTGTTTTGTCTCAACCCATATACGTCATGCCCGGGCAAGAAATCACTGGCCATCTTCACATGATTGCACATAGTGCTCAGAGTTACACTATTAACTTAACCATGTCAGGTTGGTTTTCGAACTGCTATTTTCGTTTTTCTTTCATTTTGCAAGTGTATTACGGCTATAGTTGTATTAGTTAGATAGCAAATAGTTGTTTCAAGTATTTAATAAATTTTGGTTACAATAAATTACAAAAATCATTCCTGTGGTCTGGTGAAACTATGGAAATCGTCCCTCGCAGATACCATTTTGCATAAATGATCCTTAAATGTGGTGTTCATTTTCAGTTTTGGTTCCTAACTGCTGATCTTTTGTTACCAAAAGCGAATCTTAAGTACTTGAGGGACCAAAAGTGAATGCAACAAGTGCATTTAAGAACTATTTATATTGGCAAGTGATGATTTCTGTATTTTTACTAAACCACAAGGAAGATTTCTGTTATTTACTCTTTCTCTACTCTTTCAGTTATCAGAAAAATTAATGCATAAAACGACAAATATGACATCTTGCAAAACAAAGAGGAGACGGTTTGTGAGATGCATCAAAAAGTCTCTTTAGTTTAGGTTAAATGATTGGTAATTAATTAAGTAGTTGTGAGATGCCTTTCCCTTGCTTTGTTTGCTTGCTTTGTGATACGAACCTATCCAATACTAGGCTCGTATTGGTTCATAAGTCCAAGTGTAGAACTCACTCAAAAAGCTAGCTTGTAAGAGGAGGGGACACCTAGACTTATAAACCACCACCCAATCCCATACTTGGGCGATGTGGGATCGTAACAATACCCTACCCTTTGAAGAACCAATGTCCTCGTTGGTCACGGCTATGTTGGTCACGGTTGGCACCCTTCTTTGGGTCTAAGCCACCACTCCATAGGCCACTACTCCGAGCTTGTTGGTCACGGTTGTGTTGGTCACGGCTGTGTTGGTCACGGTTGGCACCCTTCTTTCGTGTCCAAGCCACCACTCCACATACCACCACTCCATAGGCCACCACTCTGAGTGTTGGAACCTCGAAAGGTAGGTTTGTCTCTGATACCATGAAAAACAATTGTCTTGCCCCTTGTTTTTTGTTTGGTGCTCTGTTTTTATATGTTTTGTCTTTTGTCCTAGGCCCCTTGTTTGTTGGTTTCATGCTTCTATTTGCTTTTACTTGTTGCTCTTTTGTTCCTTGCACTTTTTTTTGGTTCTCTATCACTCGCACTTGTGCACGTGCCGGAGGTCTCCCTGGAAGCAGTCTCCCTACTCCCAGGTTTTACTTGGGGTAGGGGTAGGATCTGTCTACATTTCTACCTCCCCCATACCTCGCTTTCGCGGGATTGGGTGTTGTTGTTGTTGTTGTAGTTTGTGGTAGCTGAATATGTGTATCTGAATGACATTAATCAGATCATCAAGTTACAAATGCAATACAAACACTTCGTGACATTTTTTTGATTTGTGCTGTGTAGCTAAAATGTGGGGCCCAGGTGCTGAACAAGGAGGAATACTACAAACGTCAAGCTGTAGACTGGATCTAAAAGAGCCATATTATCGAATGTCACAACCACAAGCCTACTCATCGTCCCAAGATCAGCAGCCCAATCAGCTCTTACAATCGCAGGTACCCATTAGCTTCCTTCATTGAATGGATTGTTAATAAAACAACAAATAATTAGCTCGTTTAGTTTTCTCCTAAATTACCCGTGCCGTAATCATATGTGGATGAGTCTATTACAGGAATGATCCTTCCCTTGACTTCTTAAAGAGAAAAATATCACCATAATTGATCCTTCTCTTACATGAGTAAACGAGTCAATTACTGGAATGATAAACAATTGTTTGGTAGCTTGACTGTTTTTTGTTCAAATTACAGGATTTACAACTTTCCTCTCTAGATGAGGATGGGTCGGATTTCATTCAACAACCGATGGCGATAAATGATTCCGGAGTCCAAATTCATTGACCTTTCAGTGACGTAACGCATTTGATATACACAAACGGTCTAAGCTTTCTGGAAACGTGATCCATCATGTAACATTATACTAGGCACCTAGAAATGTCAGGCGGGTTCTTTATAGACTGCCATTTACTCTCATGTATCATTTCAATGCCTGTAAATTAGGTTGTCATGGTTGACCGATTTATTGCTCTTAGAGTGTTTGCATTACTATGTTGAAAAAGTTGACTAACAATTAATTTTTAGCCTCGAGATGAAGTTGATCGACTTTTGTGCCCATAAAGTCCCTAACTATATGATTTGCCCTATTAATTAGTCCGTATCTGGGTTATTCTGAATTAGGTATTGCCAAAAGAATCAGACCAGTTGAGGCTGGTGTCAATTGTGCAGTTAAGGCTGATCTAGCTAGGTTGGGACTGGTATTGAGCAAGGCCTGCTTTTAGTATCAACGAAGGTCTTCAATAAATCTAAGGATAGTTCTTTGTGGTAATATAAGTTTAAGGATTTTACAGCATAGCTAGATGTAAATGTTCTGGTTTGCTTCTTTTGTTTTGTTTGAAGAAAACTTGAGTTACGGTCATCACTTATAAGTTAAAGGATTTTACAGCGTAACTAGATGTAAATGTCAGTTTTTATCAAAATTTTTGTCTAGTTTGTGACGCAAAAGAACCTGCATTTACGACGTTACAAACCAAAATTAAAAAGTCATCTGACATTATATGTTACAGCCACTAGAATTGGTAATTTGTATAGTGCCTTAAAAACAAAAAAGAGTGACACCCCTGAGTTTAAAGAGTTTTATAGCTCTGAGAGTAACAAAGACAACCTGATATGGCAGTCTTATAGCTCTAAGAGAGTAACAAAGACATCTTGATATGTCGGAATGAACTGTTACTAACTGAAGGTAAACTTTTCGGATTATGCTGGTTTTGTCGTGATGATTTTTGATTGCTATAGAACTATTTATCAATGACTCTTATGTAACACCCCCAATTCATGGATGCAGCGGAATTCGAACTGGGTGTTACTTGACGGCACAATAGTCACAATAATAGAAAACGAACTCCAATTGAGTCGTTTTAAAAGATTTATCATTCAAATTGTATAAATATCAGAGATTACAAAATGAGGTCCCAATTGGTTCCATGTTTACAAATCACATTAAGTGAGTTTTTGAATGATAAGTAAATTTATAACCCTCTTGAGTATCCGTGTCCTTCCGTGCCATCCTTGATCGTCATGAACCTGAAATACATGCTTGAGAGGTCAACACAAAGGTTGAGTGATATTCATAGAGTTTGTTAAATCGTTTGAACACAATATGTTGGTAGTGTGAGTTATAGGCTCACACCAATGTTTGGAAAACAAAACAGGTAGGCTACGTTATTATACGCCCGGAACAGTTATTATACACTAAGCTTATGACACCAAAACGTTAACGTGTACCAATATCGATCGGCAGATTTATCCCGGTAGGTACTTTGCTAACATACCTAAATCTCAAATATTAATGCATTTGTTTGAACTTAGTCAATACAAATGGGATTTGTCAATCCCAATAGGCCTATTCACAATATTTGCGCTCACTATTGCTAGTGATTAAATGGATCATAATAAGGGATCTCGGTTTAGCAAGGTTGGTACTTAGTGATAATAAAACAATCATGCAAGCATACAATTTAAAAACATTGTGCTCGGTTAAAATAGCATGTATTCCCCCCAAGGGTTTGTAAAACAATTAAGTAATGGAAAATGGGGCTATAAACTCACCTTAAGTACGATAGCAAGTAATGAAGGTGATGGTTGGATCGTGTAGGTTTCTACGAGCAACCTATAATAGAATGTTGCGACTTAGGATTTGTGTAAAGAATATAACGGAGTGCCTATATATATATCTTGCATTTAGTCCATGATGTGGTATGATGTATATTGTATGTCTTTAAAAGAAAAGATTCATGAACATGTATGTTTGGTATATCGTTTACTACCGTTCGGGCTGACATATTTCAGAAGTCATGTTAGTAAGCGTTCGAGGAGCCAGGACACTTTAACTCGTAAATCCACAACTCATCTCGACGGCTTACATAATGAACTCCTCACATGAGGCTCCCTACTATTGTAGTAGTTGATAAAATATATAGATATAAGTTTTGATCCGAAAAGTCACATGTCCGATATTTTGAATAAACTTAGGAAAGTTTATTAGTACATGAAGATTGTTATTAGGGGTAGTTTCATAAGTCTTGAATGACCATTTTCTCTTGGTAATATCTCATGGTTTCCTTTTAAGTGAAGTAGATCCAAATTGCTTGTTCATGTTATCGCCTAATTCATTGTTTCATGTTTACGCCTATGTAAGTTGTTATGGTCATTTCGTCATGGCCTAGCCATGACCTTTAGTCCTTGTTTCAAGGTCATGAGACACAACCTTGGCTCTAGCCATGGTGGTGGTCTTGATTATTGGTCATAAGACCTCTTGTTCCTTTTAAAGTATAACCAAAATCTAGTGACTTATATATATGTAAATAGCTGTTAAGAAATTGAGAAATATCTCACTCAGAAAGTGTTTTCAAGGCTCGAGCCACTTTGTTCCTGAAGGAAAACGTGATTCCGGACAACTTTCGTGTTTTAACTTTTTCATGAAACGGACCAGAAAGGCCTCTTTTTGCGTGTTTTCTATTCTGTCACAGAAACATTTTGGCAGTTTTGCCGGAAAGTTTTGGTAACTTCAAATCGCCATAACTTTTGACTCGTATACTCTTTTTAGGTGGTTCAAATTGCTATGTTTTCCTTGTTAAGTCCTCTACTGTATTATGTAATGATCCAAGATCATAATTTTACCATTTTGATCAGGTTATACCAACAAAGTCACTAGTTTACTTGTTTTATGAACTTGTCTTATCAATCATGTACAATAACTTGTTTTACTCACTTTTATACATCATGGACATTAATACAAGACATAATATAGCACAAATAATATGTAAATAACAAGAACATGATTATTTAACAAGAAGCAAGTTAGGGTTTGCTTACAACTTGTGAAGAAACTAACTAGAACCAAGATCAAGACCAAGAGCCACTACTTAATCTTCCAAAACCTTTCCAACCATAGCCATGCTTCCATATCAAAAACCCTATCTTATAATCACTTGATAAACACTAATCTATCACAAAAACAAGCCTTAGTAAAAATCTTCACTAAGAACACTTGGAAATTTGATGAGTTTTTGTGGTGTTTTATGGTGATTTTATAGAGTTTTATGGTTGAAAGGTGTTAAGGATCAACTAGGAACTATGACTTGAACTTGTGATGGATTGAATGAGCAAGATCAATGATCAAAATGGTGCATTTTGATGGTTTAGGGTCGTTGGTATTGCAAGAGAAAGGAAGAGAATGAGTCTCTTTTATACTAAAAATGAGGAGGTTACTTGTGTTGACTTGTCAACACTTGGTGAGCAAGTTCTACACATGTAAGGATCCTAGAGCACAAGGAAGGAGATCATGCCACAAGTGTGAATCCCCCCCTTAGTGGTGGTTCACAAGCTTGGGGAGGAAGGGTTAGCCTTTGCTTGGTATTATCCAAGATACTTGGTTAGTTTTGACTCCGGGAAATGCCAATCGTAAATGATTAAGCCTCAAAACGTAAAACCGGGTGTCGTAAAATTATGGAACTTGAAAGTATTGATAAACATGTCCATATGTTCCATAATAAAATATAAAATGAGTGGTAGGTTCCATTGGGTGGTAAAACCATGCTAAAAACTGGAAACACGGGTCTAAAACGCGTAATACGTAAAACGTACGAATATTGCGTAAAATTGAGAAAAGTAAAATGTTACTTTTCTAATAGGATAAAAATGATTTAAAATGACTTATAATGTCTAGACTGGGCTCAGTCTAGTGTCGGTTGGTATTAAATGTCTTTTAGACATCAAACCGTAAGCCTAAAAATCAAGGAATGACTTATAAAGTCAAGGAATGATTTTTGGTCAATGGAGGAGGGAAAAATATGTTGACTTTTTCTAATAAGTTGAAAACTCAAATCTTATTAGAAACGCGGTGCAGGTATAGGCTAAGGTTACGGCTGAGTAAAAACGCTTAAAACTGAAAATTCCAGTTTTTCACGGCCGAGGTTTATTTTGGTCATGTTTTTCTCAGTCATGATTTATTCTCAAATAAATCATGAGTGTGTCAAACATTTTTCTGATACGGGGAAAATTAACGCGACCGAATTTCGTTGTGCGTAGAATTTTTGAATGACGTTTTACCCTAAAACGTGTAATTCCGTGTAATTCCTTGATAACTTTCACGAAAATGAGCTTATGAATGTCAAACTTTTAATTTGTCATGGAAATGATTTATCACTTCAGCCCAAGAAATAAAAATCAAGTTTCGGGAAAAATTTTCGGGAAAAATGAATAGTAAAAGTGAATAGTGAAATTTCCGGGAATAGTAATTAACCTGAAAATGCGAATTGTTACAGTCTCTACCCCTTACGGGGAACTTCGTCCCGAAGTTCTTTGTGTGTCATATGTTGGAGTGGTGTCGATGAAAAGGTGTGGTTATTTATGAGGACTAAAGTCTGGGATTACCGGTGATGTAATTTGATTTTTCATTTCAGGGTATGGCGTAGGATGAGGCTTACTTTTATGTAGGAAAGGTATGGTAATAGTCGAATATCAAAGGAAATTGATATAGCAGTCGAATATTAATAGGAATTGAGATAGTAATTGTAATCATAGCCTAGTAGGTAATCGGTTGTTGTACCTAGTGTTTATTGACTTCATACTTATGTTATTTCAGATACAAATAAGCCCACTTATTTATAATTCTTTATTTACATAGAGAGGCATCCCAAACAATGTAAATAGGGAAATATAAACTTATGGTTCGGTGATTTACAATGTCTTTATTTAAATGAAATGGCATCCCAATCCATTCAAATAATTACAAATCATCCTACTTAAGAATTCCCAACACAACATTCACAATTAGCCGGTGAGTTACAAGGTAGGGTATTACGAGATGATACTGGTGTTCCAAAAGTACAAGATGAATATTCAATCTTGTAAAGCTGATGAGGGTACTTGTGGTGTAACTAAGGATGATTTGAGCTTTAAAAGTGCATCAAGATCTGTTAATGAGCTTGTGTTTCCAACGGTTGTGAAGATAAAGATGTGATATGTTGATGAACAAAAGTGTGTAGTGTATGCTTACCATTAATATTGGTAGAGATGTCAAGTTTGCTTTAAAATTTTAAGAAATTTTAAAGGTTTATGACTGAATGGTATCCTTAGGACCTAAACAGAATAGTACTTCTACAGGATGAAGAGAATAATTGATAACTATCCCAAGATAGTAGTTCGGATTATCTCATAAATGAAAACTTTCAAGAATGAAATTAGATAATACAGATAAGGTGTTAAGATTTCGCTGAGTGGTAAGACATTATCGTGTCTCTAGATTGTTTTAATGTATTCTGGTGGTTTATCGAGTTCAAGTAGGAAATCAACCTAAACATAACCCTAGTACAACTACTCTCAGTATTTGAAAATTTTAAGTCGAATATAGTTAGTCAGACTATATTCCACTGTCCCTAGGTTAAATATAGGTGACTAGTCTATATTTAGCCAAGGTTCGATAAAATTTTGAAATACCTAAATTAGGTATACTTTTGATATGTCCGTTGCTTTCGGGAAACTGTCCACTAAACAAAGGCGATGTCAAACCTTTAAGTTGCAAGTCCCGTCCATACAAGACTTGTAACGTATGTTTTCATATTCCATTGCATAGAAGATAGTAAGGGTAGGTACGTATGGAAAGGAAGTTTTAAGTAGTTCTAAAATAGAACATACTTGGCCAGGATCACGAACTTTTAATAATGAAGGTTTCTGATGAGGCGAAAAATGATCCGTTTTTAGGGGGTCATTTAAGCCCGAATCCGACTTTATTTGATCAAATATTGCCCTAAATCGTTCCTTTTGTGATTTTAGGTGTTTGGAGAGTGAATTCTGGAAAAGAGGCTATTCTGGAAAAGAGGCTACTTAGGAAAGTTTATTAGTACATGAAGATTGTTATTAGGGGTAGTTTCATAAGTCTTGAATGACCATTTTCTCTTGGTAATATCTCATGGTTTCCTTTTAAGTGAAGTAGATCCAAATTGCTTGTTCATGTTATCGCCTAATTCATTGTTTCATGTTTACGCCTATGTAAGTTGTTATGGTCATTTCGTCATGGCCTAGCCATGACCTTTAGTCCTTGTTTCAAGGTCATGAGACACAACCTTGGCTCTAGCCATGGTGGTGGTCTTGATTATTGGTCATAAGACCTCTTGTTCCTTTTAAAGTATAACCAAAATCTAGTGACTTATATATATGTAAATAGCTGTTAAGAAATTGAGAAATATCTCACTCAGAAAGTGTTTTCAAGGCTCGAGCCACTTTGTTCCTGAAGGAAAACGTGATTCCGGACAACTTTCGTGTTTTAACTTTTTCATGAAACGGACCAGAAAGGCCTCTTTTTGCGTGTTTTCTATTCTGTCACAGAAACATTTTGGCAGTTTTGCCGGAAAGTTTTGGTAACTTCAAATCGCCATAACTTTTGACTCGTATACTCTTTTTAGGTGGTTCAAATTGCTATGTTTTCCTTGTTAAGTCCTCTACTGTATTATGTAATGATCCAAGATCATAATTTTACCATTTTGATCAGGTTATACCAACAAAGTCACTAGTTTACTTGTTTTATGAACTTGTCTTATCAATCATGTACAATAACTTGTTTTACTCACTTTTATACATCATGGACATTAATACAAGACATAATATAGCACAAATAATATGTAAATAACAAGAACATGATTATTTAACAAGAAGCAAGTTAGGGTTTGCTTACAACTTGTGAAGAAACTAACTAGAACCAAGATCAAGACCAAGAGCCACTACTTAATCTTCCAAAACCTTTCCAACCATAGCCATGCTTCCATATCAAAAACCCTATCTTATAATCACTTGATAAACACTAATCTATCACAAAAACAAGCCTTAGTAAAAATCTTCACTAAGAACACTTGGAAATTTGATGAGTTTTTGTGGTGTTTTATGGTGATTTTATAGAGTTTTATGGTTGAAAGGTGTTAAGGATCAACTAGGAACTATGACTTGAACTTGTGATGGATTGAATGAGCAAGATCAATGATCAAAATGGTGCATTTTGATGGTTTAGGGTCGTTGGTATTGCAAGAGAAAGGAAGAGAATGAGTCTCTTTTATACTAAAAATGAGGAGGTTACTTGTGTTGACTTGTCAACACTTGGTGAGCAAGTTCTACACATGTAAGGATCCTAGAGCACAAGGAAGGAGATCATGCCACAAGTGTGAATCCCCCCCTTAGTGGTGGTTCACAAGCTTGGGGAGGAAGGGTTAGCCTTTGCTTGGTATTATCCAAGATACTTGGTTAGTTTTGACTCCGGGAAATGCCAATCGTAAATGATTAAGCCTCAAAACGTAAAACCGGGTGTCGTAAAATTATGGAACTTGAAAGTATTGATAAACATGTCCATATGTTCCATAATAAAATATAAAATGAGTGGTAGGTTCCATTGGGTGGTAAAACCCTGCTAAAAACTGGAAACACGGGTCTAAAACGCGTAATACGTAAAACGTACGAATATTGCGTAAAATTGAGAAAAGTAAAATGTTACTTTTCTAATAGGATAAAAATGATTTAAAATGACTTATAATGTCTAGACTGGGCTCAGTCTAGTGTCGGTTGGTATTAAATGTCTTTTAGACATCAAACTGTAAGCCTAAAAATCAAGGAATGACTTATAAAGTCAAGGAATGATTTTTGGTCAATGGAGGAGGGAAAAATATGTTGACTTTTTCTAATAAGTTGAAAACTCAAATCTTATTAGAAACGCGGTGCAGGTATAGGCTAAGGTTACGGCTGAGTAAAAACGCTTAAAACTGAAAATTCCAGTTTTTCACGGCCGAGGTTTATTTTGGTCATGTTTTTCTCAGTCATGATTTATTCTCAAATAAATCATGAGTGTGTCAAACATTTTTCTGATACGGGGAAAATTAACGCGACCGAATTTCGTTGTGCGTAGAATTTTTGAATGACGTTTTACCCTAAAACGTGTAATTCCGTGTAATTCCTTGATAACTTTCACGAAAATGAGCTTATGAATGTCAAACTTTTAATTTGTCATGGAAATGATTTATCACTTCAGCCCAAGAAATAAAAATCAAGTTTCGGGAAAAATTTTCGGGAAAAATGAATGGTAAAAGTGAATAGTGAAATTTCCGGGAATAGTAATTAACCTGAAAATGCGAATTGTTACAGTCTCTACCCCTTACGGGGAACTTCGTCCCGAAGTTCTTTGTGTGTCATATGTTGGAGTGGTGTCGATGAAAAGGTGTGGTTATTTATGAGGACTAAAGTCTGGGATTACCGGTGATGTAATTTGATTTTTCATTTCAGGGTATGGCGTAGGATGAGGCTTACTTTTATGTAGGAAAGGTATGGTAATAGTCGAATATCAAAGGAAATTGATATAGCAGTCGAATATTAATAGGAATTGAGATAGTAATTGTAATCATAGCCTAGTAGGTAATCGGTTGTTGTACCTAGTGTTTATTGACTTCATACTTATGTTATTTCAGATACAAATAAGCCCACTTATTTATAATTCTTTATTTACATAGAGAGGCATCCCAAACAATGTAAATAGGGAAATATAAACTTATGGTTCGGTGATTTACAATGTCTTTATTTAAATGAAATGGCATCCCAATCCATTCAAATAATTACAAATCATCCTACTTAAGAATTCCCAACACAACATTCACAATTAGCCGGTGAGTTACAAGGTAGGGTATTACGAGATGATACTAGTGTTCCAAAAGTACAAGATGAATATTCAATCTTGTAAAGCTGATGAGGGTACTTGTGGTGTAACTAAGGATGATTTGAGCTTTAAAAGTGCATCAAGATCTGTTAATGAGCTTGTGTTTCCAACGGTTGTGAAGATAAAGATGTGATATGTTGATGAACAAAAGTGTGTAGTGTATGCTTACCATTAATATTGGTAGAGATGTCAAGTTTGCTTTAAAATTTTAAGAAATTTTAAAGGTTTATGACTGAATGGTATCCTTAGGACCTAAACAGAATAGTACTTCTACAGGATGAAGAGAATAATTGATAACTATCCCAAGATAGTAGTTCGGATTATCTCATAAATGAAAACTTTCAAGAATGAAATTAGATAATACAGATAAGGTGTTAAGATTTCGCTGAGTGGTAAGACATTATCGTGTCTCTAGATTGTTTTAATGTATTCTGGTGGTTTATCGAGTTCAAGTAGGAAATCAACCTAAACATAACCCTAGTACAACTACTCTCAGTATTTGAAAATTTTAAGTCGAATATAGTTAGTCAGACTATATTCCACTGTCCCTAGGTTAAATATAGGTGACTAGTCTATATTTAGCCAAGGTTCGATAAAATTTTGAAATACCTAAATTAGGTATACTTTTGATATGTCCGTTGCTTTCGGGAAACTGTCCACTAAACAAAGGCGATGTCAAACCTTTAAGTTGCAAGTCCCGTCCATACAAGACTTGTAACGTATGTTTTCATATTCCATTGCATAGAAGATAGTAAGGGTAGGTACGTATGGAAAGGAAGTTTTAAGTAGTTCTAAAATAGAACATACTTGGCCAGGATCACGAACTTTTAATAATGAAGGTTTCTGATGAGGCGAAAAATGATCCGTTTTTAGGGGGTCATTTAAGCCCGAATCCGACTTTATTTGATCAAATATTGCCCTAAATCGTTCCTTTTGTGATTTTAGGTGTTTGGAGAGTGAATTCTGGAAAAGAGGCTATTCTGGAAAAGAGGCTACTTAGGAAAGTTTATTAGTACATGAAGATTGTTATTAGGGGTAGTTTCATAAGTCTTGAATGACCATTTTCTCTTGGTAATATCTCATGGTTTCCTTTTAAGTGAAGTAGATCCAAATTGCTTGTTCATGTTATCGCCTAATTCATTGTTTCATGTTTACGCCTATGTAAGTTGTTATGGTCATTTCGTCATGGCCTAGCCATGACCTTTAGTCCTTGTTTCAAGGTCATGAGACACAACCTTGGCTCTAGCCATGGTGGTGGTCTTGATTATTGGTCATAAGACCTCTTGTTCCTTTTAAAGTATAACCAAAATCTAGTGACTTATATATATGTAAATAGCTGTTAAGAAATTGAGAAATATCTCACTCAGAAAGTGTTTTCAAGGCTCGAGCCACTTTGTTCCTGAAGGAAAACGTGATTCCGGACAACTTTCGTGTTTTAACTTTTTCATGAAACGGACCAGAAAGGCCTCTTTTTGCGTGTTTTCTATTCTGTCACAGAAACATTTTGGCAGTTTTGCCGGAAAGTTTTGGTAACTTCAAATCGCCATAACTTTTGACTCGTATACTCTTTTTAGGTGGTTCAAATTGCTATGTTTTCCTTGTTAAGTCCTCTACTGTATTATGTAATGATCCAAGATCATAATTTTACCATTTTGATCAGGTTATACCAACAAAGTCACTAGTTTACTTGTTTTATGAACTTGTCTTATCAATCATGTACAATAACTTGTTTTACTCACTTTTATACATCATGGACATTAATACAAGACATAATATAGCACAAATAATATGTAAATAACAAGAACATGATTATTTAACAAGAAGCAAGTTAGGGTTTGCTTACAACTTGTGAAGAAACTAACTAGAACCAAGATCAAGACCAAGAGCCACTACTTAATCTTCCAAAACCTTTCCAACCATAGCCATGCTTCCATATCAAAAACCCTATCTTATAATCACTTGATAAACACTAATCTATCACAAAAACAAGCCTTAGTAAAAATCTTCACTAAGAACACTTGGAAATTTGATGAGTTTTTGTGGTGTTTTATGGTGATTTTATAGAGTTTTATGGTTGAAAGGTGTTAAGGATCAACTAGGAACTATGACTTGAACTTGTGATGGATTGAATGAGCAAGATCAATGATCAAAATGGTGCATTTTGATGGTTTAGGGTCGTTGGTATTGCAAGAGAAAGGAAGAGAATGAGTCTCTTTTATACTAAAAATGAGGAGGTTACTTGTGTTGACTTGTCAACACTTGGTGAGCAAGTTCTACACATGTAAGGATCCTAGAGCACAAGGAAGGAGATCATGCCACAAGTGTGAATCCCCCCCTTAGTGGTGGTTCACAAGCTTGGGGAGGAAGGGTTAGCCTTTGCTTGGTATTATCCAAGATACTTGGTTAGTTTTGACTCCGGGAAATGCCAATCGTAAATGATTAAGCCTCAAAACGTAAAACCGGGTGTCGTAAAATTATGGAACTTGAAAGTATTGATAAACATGTCCATATGTTCCATAATAAAATATAAAATGAGTGGTAGGTTCCATTGGGTGGTAAAACCCTGCTAAAAACTGGAAACACGGGTCTAAAACGCGTAATACGTAAAACGTACGAATATTGCGTAAAATTGAGAAAAGTAAAATGTTACTTTTCTAATAGGATAAAAATGATTTAAAATGACTTATAATGTCTAGACTGGGCTCAGTCTAGTGTCGGTTGGTATTAAATGTCTTTTAGACATCAAACCGTAAGCCTAAAAATCAAGGAATGACTTATAAAGTCAAGGAATGATTTTTGGTCAATGGAGGAGGGAAAAATATGTTGACTTTTTCTAATAAGTTGAAAACTCAAATCTTATTAGGAACGCGGTGCAGGTATAGGCTAAGGTTACGGCTGAGTAAAAACGCTTAAAACTGAAAATTCCAGTTTTTCACGGCCGAGGTTTATTTTGGTCATGTTTTTCTCAGTCATGATTTATTCTCAAATAAATCATGAGTGTGTCAAATATTTTTCTGATACGGGGAAAATTAACGCGACCGAATTTCGTTGTGCGTAGAATTTTTGAATGACGTTTTACCCTAAAACGTGTAATTCCGTGTAATTCCTTGATAACTTTCACGAAAATGAGCTTATGAATGTCAAACTTTTAATTTGTCATGGAAATGATTTATCACTTCAGCCCAAGAAATAAAAATCAAGTTTCGGGAAAAATTTTCGGGAAAAATGAATAGTAAAAGTGAATAGTGAAATTTCCGGGAATAGTAATTAACCTGAAAATGCGAATTGTTACAGTCTCTACCCCTTACGGGGAACTTCGTCCCGAAGTTCTTTGTGTGTCATATGTTGGAGTGGTGTCGATGAAAAGGTGTGGTTATTTATGAGGACTAAAGTCTGGGATTACCGGTGATGTAATTTGATTTTTCATTTCAGGGTATGGCGTAGGATGAGGCTTACTTTTATGTAGGAAAGGTATGGTAATAGTCGAATATCAAAGGAAATTGATATAGCAGTCGAATATTAATAGGAATTGAGATAGTAATTGTAATCATAGCCTAGTAGGTAATCGGTTGTTGTACCTAGTGTTTATTGACTTCATACTTATGTTATTTCAGATACAAATAAGCCCACTTATTTATAATTCTTTATTTACATAGAGAGGCATCCCAAACAATGTAAATAGGGAAATATAAACTTATGGTTCGGTGATTTACAATGTCTTTATTTAAATGAAATGGCATCCCAATCCATTCAAATAATTACAAATCATCCTACTTAAGAATTCCCAACACAACATTCACAATTAGCCGGTGAGTTACAAGGTAGGGTATTACGAGATGATACTAGTGTTCCAAAAGTACAAGATGAATATTCAATCTTGTAAAGCTGATGAGGGTACTTGTGGTGTAACTAAGGATGATTTGAGCTTTAAAAGTGCATCAAGATCTGTTAATGAGCTTGTGTTTCCAACGGTTGTGAAGATAAAGATGTGATATGTTGATGAACAAAAGTGTGTAGTGTATGCTTACCATTAATATTGGTAGAGATGTCAAGTTTGCTTTAAAATTTTAAGAAATTTTAAAGGTTTATGACTGAATGGTATCCTTAGGACCTAAACAGAATAGTACTTCTACAGGATGAAGAGAATAATTGATAACTATCCCAAGATAGTAGTTCGGATTATCTCATAAATGAAAACTTTCAAGAATGAAATTAGATAATACAGATAAGGTGTTAAGATTTCGCTGAGTGGTAAGACATTATCGTGTCTCTAGATTGTTTTAATGTATTCTGGTGGTTTATCGAGTTCAAGTAGGAAATCAACCTAAACATAACCCTAGTACAACTACTCTCAGTATTTGAAAATTTTAAGTCGAATATAGTTAGTCAGACTATATTCCACTGTCCCTAGGTTAAATATAGGTGACTAGTCTATATTTAGCCAAGGTTCGATAAAATTTTGAAATACCTAAATTAGGTATACTTTTGATATGTCCGTTGCTTTCGGGAAACTGTCCACTAAACAAAGGCGATGTCAAACCTTTAAGTTGCAAGTCCCGTCCATACAAGACTTGTAACGTATGTTTTCATATTCCATTGCATAGAAGATAGTAAGGGTAGGTACGTATGGAAAGGAAGTTTTAAGTAGTTCTAAAATAGAACATACTTGGCCAGGATCACGAACTTTTAATAATGAAGGTTTCTGATGAGGCGAAAAATGATCCGTTTTTAGGGGGTCATTTAAGCCCGAATCCGACTTTATTTGATCAAATATTGCCCTAAATCGTTCCTTTTGTGATTTTAGGTGTTTGGAGAGTGAATTCTGGAAAAGAGGCTATTCTGGAAAAGAGGCTACTTAGGAAAGTTTATTAGTACATGAAGATTGTTATTAGGGGTAGTTTCATAAGTCTTGAATGACCATTTTCTCTTGGTAATATCTCATGGTTTCCTTTTAAGTGAAGTAGATCCAAATTGCTTGTTCATGTTATCGCCTAATTCATTGTTTCATGTTTACGCCTATGTAAGTTGTTATGGTCATTTCGTCATGGCCTAGCCATGACCTTTAGTCCTTGTTTCAAGGTCATGAGACACAACCTTGGCTCTAGCCATGGTGGTGGTCTTGATTATTGGTCATAAGACCTCTTGTTCCTTTTAAAGTATAACCAAAATCTAGTGACTTATATATATGTAAATAGCTGTTAAGAAATTGAGAAATATCTCACTCAGAAAGTGTTTTCAAGGCTCGAGCCACTTTGTTCCTGAAGGAAAACGTGATTCCGGACAACTTTCGTGTTTTAACTTTTTCATGAAACGGACCAGAAAGGCCTCTTTTTGCGTGTTTTCTATTCTGTCACAGAAACATTTTGGCAGTTTTGCCGGAAAGTTTTGGTAACTTCAAATCGCCATAACTTTTGACTCGTATACTCTTTTTAGGTGGTTCAAATTGCTATGTTTTCCTTGTTAAGTCCTCTACTGTATTATGTAATGATCCAAGATCATAATTTTACCATTTTGATCAGGTTATACCAACAAAGTCACTAGTTTACTTGTTTTATGAACTTGTCTTATCAATCATGTACAATAACTTGTTTTACTCACTTTTATACATCATGGACATTAATACAAGACATAATATAGCACAAATAATATGTAAATAACAAGAACATGATTATTTAACAAGAAGCAAGTTAGGGTTTGCTTACAACTTGTGAAGAAACTAACTAGAACCAAGATCAAGACCAAGAGCCACTACTTAATCTTCCAAAACCTTTCCAACCATAGCCATGCTTCCATATCAAAAACCCTATCTTATAATCACTTGATAAACACTAATCTATCACAAAAACAAGCCTTAGTAAAAATCTTCACTAAGAACACTTGGAAATTTGATGAGTTTTTGTGGTGTTTTATGGTGATTTTATAGAGTTTTATGGTTGAAAGGTGTTAAGGATCAACTAGGAACTATGACTTGAACTTGTGATGGATTGAATGAGCAAGATCAATGATCAAAATGGTGCATTTTGATGGTTTAGGGTCGTTGGTATTGCAAGAGAAAGGAAGAGAATGAGTCTCTTTTATACTAAAAATGAGGAGGTTACTTGTGTTGACTTGTCAACACTTGGTGAGCAAGTTCTACACATGTAAGGATCCTAGAGCACAAGGAAGGAGATCATGCCACAAGTGTGAATCCCCCCCCCCCTAGTGGTGGTTCACAAGCTTGGGGAGGAAGGGTTAGCCTTTGCTTGGTATTATCCAAGATACTTGGTTAGTTTTGACTCCGGGAAATGCCAATCGTAAATGATTAAGCCTCTAAACGTAAAACCGGGTGTCGTGAAATTATGGAACTTGAAAGTATTGATAAACATGTCCATATGTTCCATAATAAAATATAAAATGAGTGGTAGGTTCCATTGGGTGGTAAAACCCTGCTAAAAACTGGAAACACGGGTTTAAAACGCGTAATACGTAAAACGTACGAATATTGCGTAAAATTGAGAAAAGTAAAATGTTACTTTTCTAATAGGATAAAAATGATTTAAAATGACTTATAATGTCTAGACTGGGCTCAGTCTAGTGTCGGTTGGTATTAAATGTCTTTTAGACATCAAACCGTAAGCCTAAAAATCAAGGAATGACTTATAAAGTCAAGGAATGATTTTTGGTCAATGGAGGAGGGAAAAATATGTTGACTTTTTCTAATAAGTTGAAAACTCAAATCTTATTAGAAACGCGGTGCAGGTATAGGCTAAGGTTACGGCTGAGTAAAAACGCTTAAAACTGAAAATTCCAGTTTTTCACGGCCGAGGTTTATTTTGGTCATGTTTTTCTCAGTCATGATTTATTCTCAAATAAATCATGAGTGTGTCAAACATTTTTCTGATACGGGGAAAATTAACGCGACCGAATTTCGTTGTGCGTAGAATTTTTGAATGACGTTTTACCCTAAAACGTGTAATTCCGTGTAATTCCTTGATAACTTTCACGAAAATGAGCTTATGAATGTCAAACTTTTAATTTGTCATGGAAATGATTTATCACTTCAGCCCAAGAAATAAAAATCAAGTTTCGGGAAAAATTTTCGGGAAAAATGAATAGTAAAAGTGAATAGTGAAATTTCCGGGAATAGTAATTAACCTGAAAATGCGAATTGTTACATCTTACATATGATAAAAGTTGTACATTTTTTCAATTGTAACAAATAGGAGCCCCCCCCCCCTCCCCCCCCTCTCAAAGAGTTCATGAGCAATAAGCATTCTTCTCATCTCATTCATTCCGGCTCCAATCCAAAAAATTTGGCATTTTGAAGAAGTCTCTATGTTGGTTGCTGGTTCAGGTATCATTGCCATCCACCCACTTGAGCATTAAATAGCTTGCCTAAATAGTGTAACTACTGACAATATATATCAGTAAAACAAAGTTCGCCCGTCATAAATGGTTCATGTTTTGCAAGTACCACACGTTATTAAAGTTATACACGTTAACACATACAGAGGATATTATAGTTGGCGTGTTTGTTCACTTAGCTTAATCTAATCTTCTTTTGTTCACTTACCTGAGTAAAGAAACACAAGTGAACAAAAATGTCATGTATAATAACGACAATGATTGTTTTGATTCAAAATGCTGAAGTATTTTAGAGTATGAGTCCAGCACAATCCTTGTTAATTTTAGAGTTAATTACATAAGTGGTCTCTATGGTTTGTCGGATTTTACGGGTTAAGTCATGGTTCTTTTTTTTTTTTTTTTTTTTTTTTTTTTTTTTTTTTTTTTTCGTTAGGTCATAAGCATAATGTGTTTCGTATGTTATTAATCAACCGAATAATAGTTATATAGAATACAAACACTACCAATAGATACTCGGGCTTAGCCCATACAAACTACAATGGGCTATACTAAATATACGACTAACAGTTTTGTAAGTTGAGTTGTTGATCATCATGGTCATTGTGGTTTGTCGGATGATGTAACAGGTTTATAGTTTTTGGTGATTAATGTATACTTAACTGTTTTACGAAAAATAAAAAGAAAGTTTACACCGATAAAGTAATTTTATACAAAATTTCTCACAAACCCATTTTACTTGTTACTTAAAACATTCCCAGTTAACCTTCACACACGGTTATTATATAAATATGTGAACTGATGGGGATCTTACTGCTTCATCTGACTTAATTAATGAGCTCGTTCTTGACGAGTCTCTTGACGCCCAACCTTCCCAGTTTCTTACAGTGAAATCATTAAATAAGCTTATTGAAGATAAATTGTATGATGGAGAGGTCTTGAACTCATTATAAAGGAATTCTTAGGTGCATTGAGAGTTTGACAAATAAACTAGAAAATAAATAAGGCGGAACCAGAGCAGGAGACACATGTAGATGCAGAATTAAACATATGTAGATGGAACCCGAGCTAAATGAGACTAATGCAAACAGAACCAAATGCAGAACCAGAGCAAATCAGATGAAACAAGGTAGAAACAGACATAACCAACCAGATGCAAAACCATTATTGTAGCCAAAGCAAATTCAGAATCAGAGCAAATCAGATGGAACATGGCAGAATCAAACCGAACCAACCCAATGCAAGCCATTACATAATCAGAGAAAAATCAGATAACATACCATATGTGTCATCAGATTCACATCGGAACAAGAGCAGAATCAGAGAAGAAAGAACCCAAAACCAGTAGCGAAACAATACAAAACCAAAATTCAAACAAACCATTGCTTTCTTACAAAACTCAAAAGCGAGCACTTTTATATATCCATCATCCAATAAAAACTTTGTTATAAGTTTTTTTTTTTTTTTTTTTCTTTGATGAAAATTATTCAAACAGACAGAAACGGTTAGATTTACATAACTTGATTTTTATTAACAAACTAGAGTACAAGAGATTAAGTACGGGCCAATAAGCCTTTATTAAACTAAGGATGAATACATCATTCCTTCTCTTGGGAAAATGCTTAGTCCTTGAGTTGAGAAATGCTCATCTTAGTAGAGCTTTTCCCTAGACTAATTGATTTAAACCCTGGTGATCTAACGGTTTCATAGTTCTGTTGTCTTCTCGTCTTTTTTAGGCTGAATGTGTGGGTTTTGGGCTTCGTCTTGTAGCAACGTCTTCTTTTCTCTTTGCCTTTGAATATCATTGCTCTTTCCAATAAACGTTGGCCGAAACTCGAGGCCACATATGATGAGACCAGACAAAGTTCCTTCATGACTTGTAAACTTCATATCAATAGAAAGAGAGCCATCCTTGAATTCATGAGCCGAGTTAAATTTCCACAGTTGAATCTCCATCCATCCATCTTCCCTTTGTTTCGGAACCCGAGTGATATCATTTATGTTCAATGCGCTTGGGGTTATAAAATAAACAAATTCAGCCTCATTGTTTTCTTTGTGAAGTACGTCTCGTACTTTTACTGGACAATGCAGCCCCTCACATTTTTCTGAAAGCTTGAACACAAGGTAACACACGTATTCTGTATCTTTTGACAACATTTGACTCTTGATCGTGCAATTAAGATGAAATACTTGTTGTGGTAAAAGCTCAATCACCTCTTGAAATCTGCATGTAGGATAGATTAAGAACGAAGTAATATATAAAGACAGGAAACTACATCCAAGAAGTGAAACTTTTGCCAACCATTTATTCACCAAATTTTAATTGTCAACTACAAATAAAAAAAGCACTGGCTAAGAAAATCTGGTTTTTCATGTGACATCTACATATTTGGGATGTACAATAAAAAAAGTTCAGTGGTTAAAGCGTAGGGCTGGGAATTCGTGTGGGATTCGGGTTATTCCCCAACCCGAACATGTCATGTTTAAGCAATCGGGTCAGACTTGTGAACCCCAACTTGTTTAAACATACCTTGAACCCGATCCATTTAACCCGCTCATCTAACTCGGTTGGCGGTTTAGCGAGTTACACCGGTTAAATAGGTTAAATGGGTTGGCAGATTGACCCGTTTAACCTATTTAACCCATATAACACCTTTAAACAACTATATAATTAATATTTTCTTTCAAAAAAACTTAAACGGGTTGTCGGGCCGACCTATTTAACCCAACCCAACCCAAACACAGCCTAAAACTTGTTTACACCCAACCATAACCCGTCTATTTCTGTATCGGTCTCAGGTCATGTTTCATGTAGTGTCAGGTTTTGCCGATTCTAGTTAAAGGAAATTGTAACAAAAAAAGCTATAAGAAGCAAACCTGGACCCGGCTAATGGTTTTGAAGTAAAAAGATCAACATTAGAGAATCTGTATAAAACTGCCTTTGCCGAAAGCACGAGTAGTTTTTTTTCACGTATTTCACCCAACCAGAACAACTCGTCATAGTTTCTGCATATCTTGAATATTTCTTCAAAGTTGGCTGGTAATTGTTGCACCTGATCCACATTGAAGTTTGATTTCAAGACTTGTTGGACTTCCTTCAATTTTCCAATTTCTTCATGTTTCACCTGTATACAAACCATGTTAAGTATGCAATATAAAACATGGTTTTAGTTTAATTTTTGGCATGCATCCGACCTCTTTATATAATGTAAACAAAAGAGTTTAGAATGGAAGTAAGGAACCACGGGATTTAATTGCAAACTTACTTCGTCAATGGCTCGAAATTCAATGCCTTCAACATAAACTGTACCATCTCCACAATAGTACGATGAAAAGCTCTCAAGTAGAAAATCAAAGACGATATCCTCGTTCTGATTCAGGAATTGGTACAGCTCAATCATCATCCAGTCCTTGACTCTCCATGTTGCGAAATATGCATGTAGACTTTCAAGTCCGTTTCTATACTTTAGGTTAACATACATCGGTTTACTTGAGAGTTGTCTTGAATCACTGAGTTTGAAGACTAAATAGACTCCATAAACAACATTTGGAGATAAAAGTTGAGCATTTGTCTTTATTTCGATGTTCAATTTGGAAATATCAAACATCTCCACTACTGTCTCAAACCTGCACATATTACAGATATTCAAGCTATAAAAAATAGACTAGCAAGATGCTAGCAAAATCACAGTCATTAGAACAGAGAACCAAAATAAGGGTATAGGCGTATAGCTCTACCACCAGTTGAAAAGAAAAACCCAGCTACGAAATTTCAAACAACAGGTGATATCAAACATAATATACCCATATACCAAATATGTGACAATTAGAATTAGTCGATTAAACACTGAAAACTTGTTAGATATCTACCATCTTCATAGGAGTCTAAACTTGTTAGATATCCAGTTCATGAAAATAATATAATTTTCTTTTATCAAAATTTAAGAATTTGTCAAATCCTTAACTTCCAGACCTTTTGACGGGTAAAAAAAGTACCTTTGTTGGAAATTTTTTCTACTATATATAATACACAACACTTCAAGAAAAAAGAACCACAATGCATGTTCAAAATACATAGGAAGGCTGTAAACTAGTTATTATGCTACCGTAAATAGCTTGTCATGCATAAATCGGTAAGTTAACTACATTTTTTCAAAGAAAAAGAAATATATACATCTAACAGCAATGCATATGTACGCTTATCACTGATGTACGGATAAATTAGAGAGGTAAAGAGAATAACCTTGATTCTTGAAGAGATTTCCACTCATGTGGACAACTGTTTATGTAAGAAAACATTGCCGCTGATACCATTTTATTTCTTCCTCCATTACCATCAAATGACAGCAACTGTTACATAAAATAAAATATAAATCAGACTCAATTTTTATCATGTGTAAACACATGTGTGATCTCAAATTATTCCTCAAAAAAGAAAATATATATAGAAATGGAAAACACCAAATAAACGAGATACAAGATTAACTGATTACCACTTTGTCTTGTTGAAGGAGGATTCCCTTAGAAAAATTGTTGTAAAGTTCCTCTTTCTTTTTGGTAGAATAAACTTCAGGGCACTTTGACATCTGAATTATTTCTTTATAGTCTTTTGGCAATTTGGGTTCCCATTTCTCATAGTCCTCCTGGATATACATTAATCAATTAATAAACTCATGTTTCATACAGTACTTCCTTACAGTTTATAAAACAGTTAAACGCCATAGTTTAGATATATATACGAATCAAAAGTTTACCACTTTTGTCAAACTATAAAAACTTACCTGAAATTCCAATGATTTCTTGAGTTGTATGACCACTTCATGAGCTGCTGGTCTTCTTTCTCTCCTGTGATGTAAGCATTGAAAGGCAATCCTTGTAAAGGTAATATATGACTGTGGCACAATTTGCTCTTTGATACCCTTGAACACTAACTTATCAAGTTTTCCTTCATAGTAGTGTTGTTTAGCCAAAAAGGGTAAATACAGATACTCATCATCTAGCTCTTCGGATGACAGTTTCCCACACAATATGTCAAATAAAACCGCGCCCAATGAGAATATATCAGACTCTTTAGTTAAGAAGCCTGTTTTCGAGTGTAGTGGGTCACGATAGCCAATTGTGCCTGTAACATTGTCGATGACAAAGCCTACATCTTGATTTGTTGGACAAACTATGGAAAGCCCAAAATCAGAAATTTTTGCTTTCCAGTCATCAAACAGTAGAATGTTGCTGCTGCTGATGTCCCTATGTATTACCATCTCTGAACTTGAAACATTTCCATGAAGAAACTCCAACCCGATTGCAATATCAATACATATTTTAAGCCGCATCACCCACGTAAGACTATCATCGCTCAAGTGCTTATCAAGACTTCCTCTGGATGCATAATCATAAACAATTATTTTCTCATCCTCTTCATCACAGTAGCCTACAAGACCAATGACATTTTCATGTTTATACTCCATAAGGATTTCCAGCTCTGTCATAAATTCAGCTTCTCCTTCAGCAGACTTCCTATCCAATCGCTTTGCAGCAATGATGTTATCTCCATGAGCAGCTACTCCTCTGTATACATTCCCAAAACCTCCATGTCCAATGATATTGTCTTCACTGAAGTCTCGTGTTGCCAACTTTATATCTTCAAGTGACAGTTTGAGGTTGTCCTTGTGGTTCTCCTGTGAATCATTAGACAGTGAGTCAATGTTATAAGTTAAAAAACAGAATGAACTACTTGCTATCTAAAATGCATTCGTGAATTTAGGTTCTCAGTCTACCGGTTCATGTAATTAAAAAATATATATATACACATCAAGGGGCGGGGGAAGGAGTGGTTGAGGGTGTTTACAATTGCTAGAATTTTATAAAATGGTTAAATCACTAAGTTAGTAAACCTTAAGATTAAACTATTAAGTCACAAAATTTAAGGTAAAAAATAACTTAAATGGGAAATTGAGTAATAGTTTGAGGATTAAATAGTGTTTACACAAAGTATAATGTATGAAAGGTCACATACATGATGAAGAATATGAGGAGATTATAAAGTTATATTTTTAATCCATTATTTACCTGAAAGTTTAAAGCTTTTTTGAGTTCATTGATGACAACATCTATTGATGGACGTTCGACTTGAGTTTCTGCTACACATCGAAAAGCGATTTTTGAAAATATGTCCAAAGCCTCTATATTGGGTCCTTTACTTAAAGTAAAGACATGTTCGTCAGTCTCTTCCTTTATCTTGTGATCAACAATTTCCATTAGTGTTTGCTTCTCAAAATGATGACGTGCAATGGGTGCAATCCCGTTCCCATCGACGTCAGTGAAAATACGATCATAGGCCAACCTCCCGGTCAAGATCTCAAACAATACTACTCCAAAAGAGTAAATGTCTGATTTTTTATTTAATCTTCCAAACTTCTGATACTCTGGATCAAGATACATATTTGTACCTGCAATCGTATTGATATCGAGAGTGCTCGTCTCTTGGTCTGCCAGGTGGAATTTGGAGAGCCCAAAATCTGCAATCTTTGCAGTCCAATTATCAGCCAATAGAATATTCGCGCTCTTGATATCACGATGTATTATCTTTTGTTTGTCGTGATCCGTGTTGGTGTGAATGTAATTCAAGCCATGTGCAATATCAAGACATATTCTTATACGTTGCACCCAACTTAGATTAGTCATTTTATCACTCCTTCCCAAATAGTCTTCAAGACTTCCTCTAGAAGCATGCTCATAAACCAGGATCATTGCACCGTTACCTTCATAACAAAAACCAAGAAGAGAGATTATATTCTCATGCTTACAACTAGTTAAAGTTTCAATTTCTGTAATGAACCCTTGTTCTCCTTCTTGATTGTGAATGCGCTTTATAGCTACTGTGCTTCGCTTTCTGGGTAGATCACATTCATTCACACCTTCTATCGACGAGGAACTACTGTTATCAAAATGTTCAAGATCTGCTTTGTACACTTTACCGAATCCACCTGACCCGATGCAGTATGCGTCGTCAAAATTCTTGGTAGCTTCGTATATAAGATCTAGTCCAATCTTCAAGTGTTCAAAGTTCTTCTCCTGCAACATTATGGAGTCATGCATCACCTCATTAATGCTAGTATGGATCGGAGTGATTTTTTTTTTTTTTTTTTAATAATAGATTTACATTCAAAGAGAATATGAAAACATTCAAAAGCAACAATTTATTCACATTCATTGCAGGAAAATGATTTCATCCCTAAAATTAATGTCAAAATTGAAAATGATGATTATGAGAGAGTAAATATGGCATGTTTCAAAATGATAGGGGGAAGTCAAATTGGATATTAAGTCAAACAGTTCTCCACTGGACAAAACTATAATAGAAATAGAAAAGATAAAGTGGGCATTGTATGTGAAATTAAGAAAAGAATAGTCATACACACTAAAAAGATTGTTGACTTTAGAAAACCATCAGCTTTTGGGTAATCATTTTAAGTCCTTAAACCAAACATATTATATCATACCTATACATGTTCTTTCTTCGTAAAACGCTTACTTACCTTTATTCTTTTGTAAATGGTAGAAACCAATATGATAGCCTATTCAAGTATTTCACAAAAATGATTATTATGGTATAATAATATTTTTTCTAATACATATTTTCAATTTTTAAAACAGAACACATCATTACCTTTTTATGAGTTACATCATTGAAAAGATCTTCTCTATGCATTCAGAATAAACCCACTAGTGAAATTTTATATTACAAATCGTTTCATACTTTCATATTCACTACATTCATTACAAAAATTTAGTTTTGTATAATAATTTTACTTTTAATTTAATATTGTAATCTATAAAATATTAAATACGATGTTAAAAAACTTAATAATGTAAAATAAAAATCAAATGCATACAATTTTTTACATTGTTTATCATCTTTTTTGTTTAAAAAAAATGGTATAGTGAGGATATAGTGGTTATACATCAAAATAGAAAACACTAGTTAATAATGTAAGTAACTCTTGTTTATTAATTAGAATAATAGTTCGTAGTCGGCCTCAAATTAAAAGTTTAACGAAACTAATTACCTTCAAACGATTGAATGATGTACGGTCAATTGGATTTTCATGTCTCCACTGATGTTCCAAAGCTTTCTCAAGTCTTTTGACAATCTGATCTATATGCGGACGCTTCCCCCGTTCCTCTTGTATGCAGTAATATGCCGTCTCTGAGAAGATTTTGAATGCTTCGGGGTCCATCTGTTCTCGTAAATGTGGATCAATCATATCATGTAAATGAGATTTGGCCAGTTGACTTAATAACCCCTCTTCTAACTCTTCATCCGGAAGAACTGCACTCTTTCCGCGCAAAACTTCAAATAATACAATCCCGAATGAATACACATCTGACTTGTGGGTTACACCGCCAGTCGTTCTATATTTTGGGTCCAGGTACGCATTCTTAACAATATCATGAGTAAGAAGAAGACGGTGCCTTCGAGCTACTGTGTTTTTCAATGAAAATTTAAAACCAGATAACTTGGGTTCCCATTTGTCATCAAGTAAAATTTTCGAGCTCCTGATGTTGCAATGTATGACACTAAAATCTCGTCCAGCATCATAGTGGATGTAGCTCAATGCATTTGCAACACCAACACAAATCTTCAACCTTTGCATCCAGGTGAGGTTCTCGTCACTTAAATACTTTTCGAGACTTTTGTTGGCCTCCTTCTTGTATACGATAATCTTGCTGATCTCAGTGTCACAAAACCCAATAAGAGACAGTAGATTCTTATGTTTGAGACTAGAAAGCATCGAAATCTCCGTCCAAATCTTTTTGCTCTCATCTTTTATACAATCAGTATAGTACCTCTTTGCAATAATATCGATGGAATGTTCGGAAAGCGAGAGACAGCCTTTGTAAATCCCTCCAAAGCTGAATGTACTGATGAAATTTTTCTGACTAAAACTGTTGGTTGCTGACGCTATATCTTCAAAGGTGAGTTTTAAGTGAGAAAGGTCTTTGAGGGAAGACATTTTCTTTTGGCTGACATGGGATTCCAGGCTTGTCGATACGATGGTCACTGATCCCTGTATGTACCAGACAGAAAAACATTAGCAAGTGTGCAGATTCACAGGTTAATTACTCAATAATAACATTTATTACAGAAAATAAGAGGGATCTAGTGTATAACTCTGTGGAACAGTTACATTTTGGAACAATAGTTGGCAAATTTTGAAACTCTTTTCAAAATTTCAGTGACTTACTACAAGAGTTAAAAGAAAATAATTACCTTCTCATGATTGGATAATGTGCTTTGAAATTTGGCCGCAGCTATTGAGTGTTCCTTTAAAATCGTAAAGAAATACAGTAATAAGTTAATTATTAATTGATAATGATATACACAGTAGTCATTAAGATGCAGATATGAAAGAAAAAAACATCTTACAGGCCTATTTTGACTTTCCAATTGAAGTTGCAAAGCTTTCTCAAGTCTTGTGACAATATCATCTATATTTGGGCGTTGTGATCGGTCTTCATTCAAGCAGTCATATGCTATTTCCGCAAAAAAGTTGAATGATTGTTGATCCATTTGTTTAAATAGATCCGGATCAATTAAATCATGAAGTAGTTTCTCCTTATAGTAGAAAATGGCCATCGGAGCCAAATACTTATTATCTTGATCATCAATTATTGATCTCCTACAACACACTAGTTCAAACAATAATATCCCAAACGAGTATATATCCGACTTATGGTTCACACTTTTAGTCTCAATATATGTTGGGTCTCCATACCCTTTCACAAACTCAAGTCTATTAGTATGAAATGAATGGTGCCTTTGAGACGCTTCAATCTTCATGGAAAGTTCAAAGTCAGATAACTTGGGTTCCCAGTCATCATTTAATAGAACTCTGCTACTGCTAATGAGCCGGTGTATTACGCTAAAGTCGCGCTGCTCGTCATAATGAATGTAACTCAATGCATGTGCAAGACCCACAGAAATCTTCAATCTTTGCACCCATGTCAACCTCATTGGGTCACTTAGATATTTATAGAGCATTCCCCTGGTTTCATCATACTTGGTAATGATGATCTTCTCATCTTTTTCATCACAAAACCCAACAAGAGAAACCAGATTCTTATGCTTGAGACTCGTAAGCATGGAAACCTCCGTCCAAAACCCTTGTTCTGCTTGCTTCCATTCTTTTTTCATCCTCCGAGCACTGATATTAATCAACTCACCGGACCACAAGAGCTGTCCCTTGTAACTCTTTCCAAAATCACCTGTGATGAAGATATTTTTGTCATCAAAGTTGTTGGTGGCGGATAGAATGCTTTCAAGGGGGATTTTGAGGTGAGCAAGATCGTCCTTAGGCGAAGGCATTATCTGTTTATCAAGTAAAAACGTGTATTAATACAAAGATAAGATAACACAATAAGAGTTAATCAAGTGCCTACAACGTGTTTGATGAAATTCCTGAGCCTTTTCAAACACATGTTGAAGTATATACTTGCCTTGTATGTTATATCGATCTTGAATTTGTGTCTAAATATGTATATAATTTCTACTTTATAGCTATTACCATATTATGTTTGTGGAAAAAAAAAATAGAATAACATCCTTTTATAGTTTAGGAAGTGCATGGTCTTATAAATTTGAAGTGTTTTGGTTCTTCATGTTGTCCTACAATAGCTTAGTTTCGAGATTACCTAAAAAGTTCAGGAGGTGATGTTTGTTAGTGATTTCATGTTGAGATATAGTCTTGGATGGTGCAATTAAATTTGCTCCTGGTGTTTTTGAAGCATTTTGGTCCATAATCAGACGCTGTAAGTATGTTACTGTATGGGCGATATATACTTTGCATAGTGGTGAGTGGAGTTCGTCCATTTTAGGTTATTACATGTTCTTTGTCTACTGATGTAGTTTTGAATGGATACTACAGATTGGAATTGTCTTGTTTCGTTCCCTCATTGCATTCAAAGACATGTTTTTGTCTTGCGGATGACAAGTAAGGGTAGGTTGCCTACATAAGTATGTTCATTAAGTGGTATCTCGAAAAAAACTATGGCATGTGCTTTGTGTAATAGTAAATTGTTTAATTTGGCATTATACTTTATTGTTTGATGTTGATATTTGGTCATCTAAAGAAATTCATCTCTAACAGAATGTTATATGATGCAAGATTGATGGAAGACTCCTCTGTTGCTGATACAATTGAAGATGACAAATGGAAATGGCCAGATTGCTAGTATTCTCAATTACCTATCCTTAAAACTGTCAATGTACCTACATTACAAGAGAATGTTATGGATTGTGTGAAATGGAGGAATAAGGATGGTAAAGTGGTGGATTTTACTGTTAAAAATGCATGGCTTGATCTAAGAGAGCAAATGAACATTTTGAATTGGTGGAAGGTGGTATGGTTTGCTCTGTGTAACCCAAGATGTGCCTTCATTCTTTGGATGGCCATTTATGGGAAATTGTCCACTCAAGATAGAATAATGAAATGGAAGTCAACTGTTCTGTTATGTCCTCTGTGCAACAAAGAAAATGATTCCCATTCTCATTTATTCTTCAAATGTGAATTCTCTAAAAAGATATGGGAGAAGCTAAAAGGAAAATTGAATATGAAAGTCATTCCTGATGATTGGAAGGACATTATTGAGGAATTTGCAGCTTTGCCATGTAACAATGCCATTAGAAGTGTGCTGAGAAGAATAATTCTAGCCACTGTTATGTACTATATATGGAAGGAAAGGAATGCTAGATTGTTTGCTAATGAAAAGATGAACTCGGAAAATGTTCTGCAAAGGATAATTGAAAACGTCAGGTTGCAGTTGCAAAGTTGCAGAGTTTGAATGTAATCAAATCATATCAAGTATGCAAAGTGGTAGGGGAATGGAATGTGGACATGAATTGGAAAAAGAAGTGATTAAGGGGTGTTTGGTTATGAGTATTATTGGTGGATGTGGGTATGCTGTAATGAAGGTAAATGGAGTTATAGAGATGGTTGGGCCATAGAGGTTTGGAAAGATGCCTGGCATGGATGTGTATCTTTGGATATACTGTGAGGTGGCTCCTGCAATATGTCCTTTAGATACCCTTCATGAAAGGAAATGCTGTTCCTAATCTATGGTAACAAGATCTATGTACTAGCTGAGGCCTTTCATGGATGCCTAAGATGTAATTCTGGTGTGAGGCTATAGGATTATATTTTAGCCTTCATGGAGGAAATGTAGGCTGTACATGTAGGTCTTCTCAGTCATGAGGCCTGTAGGCTTTGAGTTTTGAGGTAATATTGTTAAACTAGGATTGCTTCAAAATATGCAAAGTTGTATGGGAAATGTAGTGGCTGTGGATGAAAATGAGATGTATAGAGAGAAAGGATCAAATAGAATGTATTGTGTTAGTTCTGTATTTCTATTGGATCTCAAGCCTGTTTGTGATACTTATTCTCATTGTAAACATTATAGTTGTGTTAGTGGTAATATATATTTCATTAAAAAAAAAAAAAAAAGTTTTAAGTTGTTTCCAAAGACATGTTTTTGTAGCTGCTGCGGGATATTTTATTTGGTACTTAGGCAAAACAGGAATTGGAGTATTTTTGAGAATGTTGAAAGGAATGGAGAGATATTGTTTGATGTTGTATTGGATAGTTTAAAAGCCAAACTGTTGACTTTGAAAATGAAGAACTATCCTTTTGTGTTAAAAGTTTCAAAAATACGTTGTATCAGCTCATGGTTGATACTAGTATAAAATAGAAAACTAGTAGAGATGCTAATAGTATTCTGAAGTTTGAGATGTATGCAATGGTTGAATGTCAATATGATTGTCCAACTTGTGAATGAAACACAAGAATATGTTGGAAAGTATCTTGCAGTACAGGTATTAGTGATAAAGTCTTGGTTACTACACCGTATTTAATTATTTCCATCCTACGTAAAAATATAGTCAACTTCCGCCAACCGTCCTCTTTTCTAAAATATAGATCTACAAGTTTTGCTATGCTTATTAATATTTCAAATTAGAAAGCTCGAGCTCGGGCTTAGGCCCCGAGCCGGAAAAAGGCCAAAAAAGCCAGGCTAGAAGCCCGGTCGAATCCAACAGGCTTAAATGGTCATTATATTTTTCACCAAAGCCTGGTCGTTCGGCCCGGGCTAGGCCCAAAGCCCGTCAAAAACTCGGGCTAAGCCCAAAGCCCGTCAAAAGCCTAGGCTTTTGAAAAGCCCGTTAAAAAGCCATGACTTTTTATAGAAAAATGCCTAGTGTTTTCCAAAGAAAGGCCTAAATTCTGTATTATTTTACATAATAACATACAACCAAATTATTATTTAGAAATGAATGATTAAATTACAACAAAAATATAATCACTTATAGTTTGTTGTTTGTTGTTAGAGAGCTTTTTTGTGCAATTAATGTGCTCCTTTATAATATGTAACTTTGTTTTGTTATTTTTTAGTAATGTATTTACAAATGTTGATCAAATTTTTTCATATACAATAATAACATTATTATTATATATATATATACAATATATATATATATATATATATATATATATATATATATATATATATATAGAGAGAGAGAGAGAGAGAGAGAGAGAGGTGGGTTCATGAAAAAAGTCCAGTTTGGTAGAAAAGTGAGAAAAGTGTACAAATCAGCCCATCATTTTCTTCACACCAAACTACAGGGACCTAATTGTATTTTCCTTCATTCTTTAAGGAGGTTTTGTAAATTCGCACCCCACCCCCCCCCCCCACCCCCAACCCCCCGAGAAAAAAAAAATTCCCGCCAAAAAAAAATTTTTTTGGGGCCAAAATTTTTTTTTTTTTTTTTTTCCAAAAATTTTCCCGCCAAAAATTTATAACCCAGATGCACCTTTTTTTTAGTGCATCTCAGTTATAAAAATTGGTGCATCTCAGTTATAACTATGATGCACTAATTTTTATAACTGAGATGCACTAAAAAAAGGTGCATCTGGGTTATAAATTTTTGGCGGGAAAATTTTTGGCAAAAAAAAAATTTTTTTTTTGCCCCAAATTTTTTTTTTTTTCGGGGTGGGGTGGGGGCATGTTTCAAGACATACCCCTAAAGTTTGAGATGTTTCAAATTAAACCCTATAACTTTTTTTCTCACTTTTCTACCAAAGTGGACTTTTCTCTAGAACCTTACCCTATATATATATATATATATATATATATATATATATATATATATATATATATATATATATATATATATATATATATATAGAGATGGGTTCATGAAAAAAGTCCACTTTGGTAGAAAAGTGAGAAAAGTGTACAAATCAACCCCTCCTTTTTTTCACACCAAACTACAGGGACCTAATTGTATTTTCTTTCATTCTTTAAGGAGTTTTTGTAAATTTGCACCCTACCCCCTACCCCCCCCACCCCCCCTCCCCCCGCCGAAAATTTTTTTTTTCCCGCCAAAAAAAATTTTTTTTTTGGGCCAAAAATTTTCCCGCCAAAAATTTATAACCCAGATGCACCTTTTTTTTTAGTGCATCTCAGTTATAAAAATTGGTGCATCTTAGTTATAACTATGATGCACCAATTTTTATAACCCAGATGCACCTTTTTTTTTAGTGCATCTCAGTTATAACTATGATGCACCAATTTTTATAACCCAGATGCACTAAAAAAAAAAGGTGCATCTGGGTTATAAATTTTTGGCGAGAAAATTTTTGGCCCAAAAAAAAAATTTTTTTGCCCAAAAAAAAATTTTTTTTGCGGGAAAAAAAAAAATTTCGGGGGGGGGGGGGGGGGTGGGGGGGGTGGGGGCATGTTTCAAGACATACCCCTGAAGTTTGAGATGTTTCAAATTAAACTCTATAACCTTTTTTTCTACCAAAGTGGACTTTTCTCTAGAACCTTACCCTATATATATATATATATATATATATATATATATATATATATATATATATATAAGAAGGCCTGACCCGGGCTAAGCCCGGTTCTGCTCGGACCGAACCATTTTGGCCGAAATAGGCCTAATATTTTGGTTAGACCCGGCTTAACCCGGCCCAGGCTTTTTAGGGCCCGCTCGATTTTGGACTTATAAAAGCCCAGGCTTTTTTCGGCCCAAGCTTTGTGCACCTCTATTTCAAGTATCAAAATTCAAAATCCTTAACAACCACTGATCCATAATAAAATTAACATGCGACGTTTGTTCTTAAGTTTTACAGTGTGTTATTTTACTTACATTTATTATCTGTATCTAAATATATATATATATATATATATATATATATATATATATATATATTATATTATATTATATATATATATATATATATATATATATATATATATATATATATATATATATATATATATATATATATATATATATAATGGAGTGTTTAAAACGACGCCGTGTAGTATCATGTAATCCCTGGGTTTTTTTTTTCAGCCCAATAACGCGAGTCAGGCGCATTTCTATGTAGACGTTGTTAGGCCCAGTTTTGTTGTACGATATACACTAAAATGTAAAGCTGAGGGTTACAGCTATTCAGAAACAGGTGATCTATACATTGCTTTTGCTATTGTATTTGTTTGCTGCTTTGTCATTTTGCATGCTACTTTACATACTGAACTTTGCTTGCTTACAGTTGTTGTTATGCGATTTACATGGCCTATAATACTCATGCACATGTACTTGCTTAAACTAAAACAACAAAAAAACTTTGTTAATTATACCAATTAACAAATTTACAAAATTGCTTGCATGTCCCAACAAACACTCATATTCTAAAATAACTAATTACTAAAAGTTAAAACAACATCTGTGACAACTGGCAAATTAGAGAGTCATTTTGAAAACCCGCATTACATTAAAGTTCGTTTATAAATTTATATTTGGAATTTTATTCGTAACGAACTTATAAAAACCAATATTGTGGTTAATTATATTTAAAATTTTATGGAATCAATTTGGATTATCGATGTGATGAGAATTTATTTCGAAATTCTATTGGCACTACGTTGACTCCGGCACTAGGATAACCTAACAGAAATTTTATGTCTTGAGTCTACGGATTCGACTATATATATATTTATTTATTGAACGTATTGTGATATTTTTGGGAATGAGCTCGGTCCGAGAAAGAGTTGGAGTATTTTATAAAGTTACGGGTTTTGGTCCGTGTATTTTACACCTAGTCACCTTACCCTAAATATAATAACACTTTTGTTATTATTATTATTATCATTGTTATTAGTAGTGGTATTATTGTTTGAGAAAAAGAAAGAAAGAAAACATTTTTTTTAAAAGAGTAAAACTACAAATCGTCCTTGTGGTTACTGTCTTCTCACACCACACAAATATTAACCAAAATATTTATCACCTCCTCCATCTCTCATCTCTCTCTCTACAACCCTAGCAGCCGCCACCTTAAACCGTTGCCACAGCCACCACCGCCGCCCTCACGACCGAACCAACACCACCATTTAAATCATCTCATCGAGATCTATCATTTGGTATACACCACGCGCCCTAAAACCTATCTTAACACCACGAAATATTATAAATCCAATTGGAATATTGTTATTTTCACTAGATTTGCGAGCTACGAGGTTCAAGAAGGTGAGGAAACGCGTTTTTACGCGTAGGTTTGACTTATGCCGAGTCAAACTCGGATTATTTTGGTGATGGGATTGGAAGATACATGATTTCTTTTAAAGATTTTAATAATAAAATAAAGGGGTATCCATTTTGGTGTGGTTTTGACTCGGATTTGTATAAATCCTTGTTGGGGTATTGCTTGGGTTGACTATATGATTGAGTTTGATTGATTTTGGGTTCATGTCGCGACCCTAGGAGCCATTTGGCTCGGTTTTGGTTCGAGGGAAATCAAGCCGAGACCCCTTTTGGGCTCGTGCCTTATGTTTTCTTTTGAATCCGAGTTTAGCCGTGACCCATTTGGGTCCAGCAATGGTTACGTTTGTTTCCAGATTACTGGCATTCTTCATTTTTCTTTTGATATGGTTATCTACCTGTTGTCATATTTTTCTTTTTGGTCAAAGTATTTTGTTGATTATAGATGATATCTATCATTGTTGATATTGTGGTATATTGTTATTGGTATTGTTGTGATCCTTTGTTCTGGCCGAATACTTTGGATTGGTCGAGACCATTGTGGTCTCGACAATGGATATGTTGTGATTATTGAGGAGTTGTTGACGAATGGTAAATGTGGGGACCGATTGTGAGACGGTCACTTAGAATGACGGAGATAGGTTAGTCGGGTACCGTAGTCGGGCCCTATTGTTGTAGCATGTGTTTTGGGAAATTGTTGGACGGAGATTGATTACTTGATTTTGATTTGGTTATATTTTTATTTTGGACTTGGACAATGAGCCGAGAGTGATGACTCGGACATGTGACCATTTCGTATGACTCGATAAATATTTATAATCAAACGCAAATAATAAAACTCGTAATAATATTATTAGTAATATAAACGTTTATATAAATATATAGACGTGAATAACGTATATATAAATATATAAATGCGTATATTAATAATAAAAATATCACGAGTAATATTATAACAATAACGTAACGATAAATATTATACTATGAGAGTGGTATAATAAATGTCGGGAGCGTTATTATAATTAAACGATTATAAATAACGATGAAATCTTGACGTTAAATAAATATTAAATAAAATAATTTCTTTTAAATAAATAAGAGAAACTATCGAGTTACACGGGGTCATGGTCACTCGAGTCCAAGTGGATTATTATTTGTGACGTTCGTGTTGTCACGGATATATGACAATTAATACACTCACTTTCGATAACTACGTAACTTATTTAATCGACAGGTTAAATAAGAGCTATTTAGTTATTTAAATTGAGCATATTAATGGGCATCGTATCCCTCCGACGAGGATGGAGTACCCCTCCGACGAGGAGTATGAGGAGGAGTACGAGGGTGAGTAGAATGATAACCCTCAAGATGAGGAAGAGAATGATGACCCTTAGGATGAGGAAGAGGATGATCCTCAGGAGGAGGAGATGCCTAATGATGATGGGTCGCTAGCACATTCAGTTCATTCTGCGAAGCCCGATTCCCCGATACATCCGTTAGAGCCGGTTTCACCTGATCATCCATTTTTGTTTGATTCACCACCTGGTAGTCCTGTGGCGTCGGATGCACTTTCTGAGGTTTCTGTTGAGCATGCAGAGTTAGGTGAGACTGGTAGGATGTGGACTTGGATTACTGTACAGGGCGAGAAGATCTCGCGGGTGTCTGACCGACTTGAGATGGTTATTCTATCCCTTAAGTCATGTTATTCGGATTGTATGTTCGTTTCGTATGGAACGATTAGTATTTATTATGTCTTTTGGTATTTTGGAGCGAAGTATCGACCGCTACTTGTATGGACGATGGTGATTTCGTATGATATTCTACGGTTTTTGGCATACATGGAGAATTGTGTTCCTATTTGCGTGGCTGATATTGTATTGGTATTACGTTCGTATTTTGACTTTCACCAATCGGATTCTTGTTAGACGTTATGGTACGTGTTAGTGGAGACTTACGAACCTTGTATTGTGACTTATGTTAATTGCCTCACGATGAAACCCTGTTAGAGCTACCAGAACTGGTCCTGCAACGACTACCCCTGGTCGTCGAGGACGCCGTCCTACTCGAAATGTTGAAACCCCTACTCCTGATAACCTGGACACTACTAACCGCAACAACAGGAATCAAAATGTTGATGTTCAGGGAGACAATGATCATGTTCCACTTAACGCACCTACTGTGGATCAAGCAATGATCAGTCAACTTGTGGAGCAACGAGTTGCTGAGCTACTAGCTGAGTCAAACCATTCCAACATCTCTGCTGGAACATTTCCACCTGTTCGTGCTAATGGATGTAACTACAAGGAGTTTAAAATTTGGTGGACCCATTGAGTTTGGTGGAACTGAAGGAGTGGTCTACTTGGTCAGGTGGATAGAGAAGACTGAGTCAGTGTTTAATGTCAGTGGTTGTGCGGAGAATGCGAAGGTAAAGTTTGCTTCTTTTACTTTCAAGGATGAAGCTTTAACTTGGTGGAACAATTACCGTAATTCGGTTGGGAGTGATGTGGCTTATGCTATGACTTGGGAGCAATTTAAGTCTTTGCTGATTCAGACTTACTGCCCAAGAAATGAGGTTAAGAAGCTGGAGATTGAGTTCTGGAACCACAAAGTGAAGGGTACTGATATGGCGACTTACAATCGTCGTTACCAGGAGTTGGCCTGGCTTTGCCCAGATATGGTTAGAACTGAGACTCAAAAGATTGAGCGGTATACCGATGGGTTGCCTGTGGCTACAAGGAATGATGTGATTGCTGCTAGACCTGCAAATATCCATAAGGCCATCACAATTGCTCAACAATTAATGGATTCGTTAGAATTGGAAGGAGCTGATAAGGAGAAGAATGGAAAGAGAAAGAGAGACCATCACTCTAAGGGTAATGATCACCGAAACAAGCGACAAGCTGTTGCTAAGGCTTATGCTATTGGGAATGGAGATAAAAGGAACCAAAACGGTGATGCACCCAAGTGTGGTCGTTGCCACCAGAATCATTCTGGATGGTGTAGTATAAGATGCCAGAACTGCTCAAAGAAGGGACACACATCTAAGGATTGTAGAGCACGACCTCTTGCTATGGTTCAAGCTACTCCTGAAGTGAGAAGTAAGGTGGAGGTTACTTGTTTTGGGTGTGGAAAGAAAGGACATTATAGGAATGAGTGTAGGGAATCGTGGAACCAAGGATATCAAGGATCGGGTGGTAATGGGTACAATCATGGAAACCGTGGAGCTGGAGGAAACCGTGGACGTCAAGATAATGGGGACCAACGTGTGGAAGCTGGAGCTGCTCATGGGAGAGTGTTTGCACTTGGGAACGAGAGAGGAGAATATCCGAACGTCGTTACTGGTACGTTCCTTCTCAATAATCGTTATGCTTCCATACTATTTGATACTGGTGCCAATAAGAGTTTTGTGTCCACTAAGTTTGCATCCTTACTAGAGAAACCCCCGATGGCCTTAGGAATTGGGTATGATATAGAGTTAACTAATGGGAACATCGAAAGGATTAAGACTATTATTCGCGGTTGCACGTTAAATTTCTTGAATCACCCTTTCAACATAGATCTTCTACCCGTCACGTTAGGAAGTTTCGATGTCATCATTGGTATGGATTGGTTGTCAAAGTATCGTGCTCATATACTTTGCGATGAGAAGATCGTGCGTGTGCCTTACGGAAAGGAGATTCTAAATATACAAGGAGATCGAAAAGGTTCGAGGAGCCTATCCCGATTAGCGGTCATTTCTTGCACTAAGTTACCGAAACTAATGGAAAAAGGATGTTGCCTTTTCTTAGCTCAAATCTCTGAGAAAGGAGGGAAGGAGAAGAAGGAAAGGTGCATTGGAGATGTGCCTATAGTTCATGATTTTCTCGATGTATTTCCCGATGATTTGCTGGGAATCCCGCCTACTAGACAAGTGGAGTTTCAGATTGAGTTGATACCTGGTGCTGCACCTGTAGCACGAGGGCCTTATCGTCTTGCACCCACCGAACTAGAAGAGTTGCCAAAACAGTTAGCGGAGTTAGCCAAAGAAAAGGATTCATAAGACCAAGTTCTTCACCTTGGGGAGCCCCAGTCTTATTTGTGAAGAAGAAGAAGGATGGATCGTTTCGCATGTGTATTGATTATCGAGAGCTGAATAAGTTAACGGTGAAGAATAGATACCCGTTACCGAGGATTGACGATTTGTTCGATCAACTTCAAGGATCGAGTGTGTATTCAAGGATCGATCTGAGATCGGGATATCATCAGCTTCGAGTTCACGAGGAAGATATTCCGAAAACGGCTTGCAGAACCCGTTACGGGCATTACGAGTTTCAGGTGATGCCGTTTGGGTTGACCAACGCACCGGCGGTATTCATGGACCTCATGAATCGGGTGTGTAAGCCTTATTTAGATAAATTCGTGATTATGTTCATCGATGACATCCTAATTTATTCGAAGAGTGAGAAGGAGCATGTGGAGCATCTAAGACTTATCTTAGAATTGCTCAGGAAGGAGAAACTGTATGCTAAATTTTCTAAATGTGAATTTTGGATTCCGACGGTACAATTTCTGGGTCATGTGATTGATAGACAAGGAGTTCATGTAGATCCTGCTAAGAATGAAGCGATTAAAGATTGGGCTGCACCTACGACCCCAACAGAAGTTCGTCAATTTTTGGGATTAGCCGGTTATTACCGAAGATTCATTGAGGGATTTTCGAAGATAGCAAAACCGTTGACCAAATTGACTCAAAAGAGTGTTAAGTACGAATGGGGAGATAAGGAAGAGGAAGCATTTCAATTACTTAAGGAAATGTTGTGTAGTGCTCCTATCTTAACGTTACCTGAAGGTAACGAGGACTTCGTCGTCTATTGTGACGCTTCGCATAAAGGTTTAGGAGCTGAGTTAATGCAACTAGAGAAAGTGATAGCTTATGCTTCCCGACAGCTCAAGAAGCACGAGAAGAACTACACCACCCATGATTTGGAGTTAGGTGCTGTGGTTTTTGCCTTAAGGATATGGAGACATTACTTGTACAGAACCAAGTGTGTTGTGTTTACTAACCACAAAAGTCTACAGCTCATCTTAAATCAAAAAGAGCTCAACATGAGACAACGACGTTAGATCGAGTTGCTAAGCGATTATGATTTTGAAATTCGCTACCATCCTGGTAAAGCAAACGTTGTTGCTGATGCTCTTAGTCGAAAAGAGAGAATACCACCGTTACGAGTTTGATCATTGGGAATGACTATCGTATCGCCGTTACCGTCTCAAATATTTGAAGCTCAAACGGAAGCATTGAAAGTAGAAAACCGACCTACTGAGAACATATTTGGGATGACTGAGAATGAGAAAGGATTTATTAAGCGTTCTGATGGAGTATTACGTTTTGGAGATCGAATTTGGGTACCTTTGTATGGAGGAATTCGAGAGTTGATTATGCATGAGTCGCATAAGTCAAGGTACTCTATTCATCCTGTGTCTGACAAGATGTACCAGGATCTTAAGAAGTTATATTGGTGGCCAAACATGAAGGCAGATATAGCGTTGTATGTTAGTAAGTGATTCACATGCTCTAAGGTTAAAGCTGAACACCAAAGACCGTCAGGATTATTGACGCAACCAGAACTCCCAGTTTGGAAATGGGAGTGGATTACAATGGACTTTATTACCAAATTACCAAAGACAGCTAGCGGTTGTGACGCTATCTGGGTAATTGTGGATCGATTGACTAAGTCTGCTCATTTCCTGGCAATTAGTGAGGATGATAGTTTTGACAAACTTGCGAGGTTGTATGTGAAGGAGATTATTCCTCGTCATGGAGTTCCGATATCGATTATTCCTGATCGCGACATCCGCTTTACGTCAGCGTTGTGGCGATCACTTCAAACCGCTTTGGGGACGAGACTTGATATGAGTACTGCATATCACCCCCCCCCCCAAACCGATGGTCAAAGTGAGAGAACCATTCAGACTTTGGAGGATATGCTTCGTGCATGTATAATAGACTTTGGTAAAGACTGGGAGAAATATCTACCCCTTGCGGAGTTCTCCTATAACAATAGCTACCACATAAGTCTTAAAGCTACACCATTTGAAGCTTTATACGGTCGTAAATGTCATTCGCCTATTGGTTGGGCTGAAGTTGGAGATAGCCAACTCACAGGCCCCGAACTTATTTTGGAAGACTACTTAGAAAGTGACTCAAATTCGTGATCGATTGCAAGCAGCTAGAGATAGGCAGGAAAGTTACGCCGATCAGAGACGTAAACCCCTAGAGTTCCAGGTTGGAGACAAAGTGATGCTGAAAGTCTCGCCTTGGAAAGGTGTGATACGTTTCGGGAAACGTGGGAAACTTAACCCTCGCTACATTGGACCATTTCTTATTTTGGAAAGAATTGGGCCCATGGCTTATCGGTTGGAATTACCACATGAACTGTGTAAAGTTCACGATGTGTTCACGTTAGTAATTTGAAGAAGTGTCTTTCTGATGAGATGCCGGTTATCCCGATGAAAGATATTCGAGTTGATGAGAAATTGGACTTTGTGGAAGAGCCGATCGAGATATTGGATCGTGAGATTGAACGACTCAAGCGAAGTCGCATTCCACTCGTCAAGGTTCGTTGGAATTCCCGACATGGACCGGAATTTACGTGGGAACGTAAGGACTAGTTCCGAAAGAAATTTCCGAAGCTTTTCACTACGTAGATGGATTTGTTCCGAGAGAAACCCGGGACGGGTTTCTTCTGAGGCTGGGAGGATGTGACAATTGGCAAATTAGGGAGTCATTTTGAAAACCCGCATTACATTAAAGTTCGTTTATAAATTTATATTTGGAATTTTATTCGTAACGAACTTATAAAAACCAATATTGTGGTTAATTATATTTAAAATTTTATGGAATCAATCTGGATTATCGATGTGATGAGAATTTATTTCGAAATTCTATTGGCACTACGTTGACTCCGGCACTAGGATAACCTAACAGAAATTTTATGTCTTGAGTCTACGGATTCGACTATATATATATATATATATATATATATATATATATATATATATATATATATATATATATATATATTTATTGAACGTATTGTGATATTTTTGGGAATGAGCTCGGTTCGAGAAAGAGTTGGAGTATTTTATAAAGTTACGGGTTTTGGTCCGTGTATTTTACACCTAGTCACCTTACCCTAAATATAATAACACTTTTGTTATTATTATTATTATTATCATTATTATTATTAGTAGTATTATTGTTTGAGAAAAAGAAAGAAAGAAAACATTTTTTTTAAAAGAGTAAAACTACAAATCGTCCTTGTGGTTACTGTCTTCTCACACCACACAAATATTAACCAAAATATTTATCACCTCCTCCATCTCTCATCTCTCTCTCTACAACCCTAGCAGCCGCCACCTTAAACCGTCGCCACAGCCACCACCGCCGCCCTCACGACCAAACCAACACCACCATTTAAATCATCTCATCAAGATCTATCATTTGGTATACACCACGCGCCCTAAAACCTATCTTAATACCACGAAAAATTATAAATCCGATTGGAATATTGTTATTTTCACTAGATTTGCGAGCTACGAGGTTCAAGAAGGTGAGGAAACGAGTTTTTATGCGTGGGTTTGACTTATGCCGAGTCAAACTCGGATTATTTTGGTGATGGGATTGGAAGATACATGATTTCTTTTAAAGATTTTAATAAGAAAATAAAGGGGTATCCATTTTGGTGTGGTTTTGACTCGGATTTGTATAAATCCTTGTTGGGGTCTTGCTTGGGTTGACTATATGATTGAGTTTGATTGATTTTGGGTTCATGTCGCGACCCTAGGAGCCATTTGGCTCAGTTTTTGGTTCGAGGGAAATCAAGCCGAGACCCCTTTTGGGCTCGTGCCTTATGTTTTCATTTGAATCCGAGTTTAGCCGTGACCCATTTGGGTCCGGCAATGGTTACGTTTGTTTCCAGATTACTGCCATTCTTCATTTTTCTTTTGATATGGTTATCTACCTGTTGTCATATTTTTCTTTTTGGTCAAAGTATTTTGTTGATTATAGATGATATCTACCATTGTTGATATTGTGGTATATTGTTATTGGTATTGTTGTGATCCTTTGTTCTGGCCGAATACTTTGGATTGGTCGAGACCATTGTGGTCTCGACAATGGATATGTTGTGATTATTGAGGAGTTGTTGAGGAATGGTAAATGTGGGGACCGATTGTGAGACGGTCACTTAGAATGACGGAGATAGGTTAGTCGGGTGCCGTAGTCGGGCCCTATTGTTGTAGCATGTGTTTTGGGAAATTGTTGGACGGAGATTGATTACTTGATTTTGATTTGGTTATATTTTTATTTTGGACTTGGACAATGAGCCGAGAGTGATGACTCAGACATGTGACCATTTCGTATGAATCGATAAATATTTATAATCAAACGCAAATAATAAAACTCGTAATAATATTATTAGTAATATAAACGTTTATATAAATATATAGACGTGAATAATGTATATATAAATATATAAATGCGTATATTAATAATAAAAATATCACGAGTAATATTATAACAATAACGTAACGATAAATATTATACTATGAGAGTGGTATAATAAATGTCGGGAGCGTTATTATAATTAAACGACTATAAATAACGATGAAATCTTGACGTTAAATAAATATTAAATAAAATAATTTCTTTTAAATAAATAAGGGAAACTATCGAGTTACACGGGGTCGCGGTCACTCGAGTCCAAGTGGATTATTATTTGTGACGTTCGTGTTGTCACGGATATATGACAATTAATACACTCACTTTCGATAACTACGTAACTTATTTAATCGACGGGTTAAATAAGAGCTATTTAGTTATTTAAATTGAGCATATTAATGGGCATCGTATCCTACGACGCCCATAGGTTGTGGTATGTGTACGAGAATAATGAATTACTAAGTATCTCGTGAGGTTGCCAAATTGACGAATTTGGTAAGCTTAACGGCATAATTAGAGAATTTATTAAACTTTGATATACACCATATAGTACTTTATGTGCAATGTGTGACCTAGGATTCGGGTATAATCTTAGAATGGTATATTAAGTAAATAAATGTGGGGGATTACCAAATTGACGGATTTGATAAACTTCGATGATTTATTTAAATAATATATTGGACTAATATTAGACCTATAGATTATTTTATTATCCTTTTGTTGTGACTTCTTGGCTTGTGTTGTGTCGACCAACCACCCATATGGATACCAAACCCCAAACTCCAAACTAATACGAGATTTATACGAAAAATGGATTTTCGAAAGTAAAATGGAATACGTTCGGGTTTGGGAATATTTGATTTTGAGGAAATGATTTCTGAACGAGTTGATATTGTTAGGTCGTGCCGAGTCCGTAGTTGCCGTCTTTTGAGTTACTATACGTCTTACTTCTACCGATTTCTTATTGCTGATTTCTGGACTTGAGGTGAGTCATAGCCCCACTTTTACTCTTGAACTATGTTTTCAATACTTGGGGTGAGAAACGTGCAAATTATTTATGTGGACTATTATCGCTTTTATATTCTTTCTAAACTTGCTATGCGTATGGACTAGGATGTATTGTCAGCTTTAGTCACATATTTTTGTGTGTACTATTCAAGGTTGGCTTATTTGGTTATTGGTGGATTGTCAGCTTTAGTCACATATTTTTGTGTGTACTATTCAAGGTTGGCTTATTTGGTTATTGGTGGATTGTCAGCTTTAGTCACACGGTTTCGTGTGTACTATTCAAGGTTGGCTTATTTAGATACTATAGCGTGCACCTATAGGTTATTAATACTTCAGAGGTTACCCGAGTATTTATGATATTGCGGGGGTTACCCGAATATCTATGTTAGAACGGAGGGTATCCGTGTATTAGGTTGGAGCGGAGGGTATCCGCAGGCTTTTAGTAAATCCTTAGTCTAGCTAGCAAGCGTTTTGCGTATATGTCCACTATATTGTTAGATGAATTTAAACCTATGATCTCACCAGCGAAAGCTGACTTTTAGCACGTTTTCTCAGGAAATTAAGTGATGCTCTATGGATGCTTGGATTGGAGGCTTGGCAATGACACCTGGTTTATGGATCTATTTCTCTAAACTCTGATATTAAATTGTGGACCTACGTTTATATCTTTTGGGCCTGACTCTGAATGATGTTGGGATAAATGTAAACTTTAAAACCCCGTTTTGGTTGTGTTTTTATTATGTTTACTTTATCTCGTTCTATTATGTCTTGTGTTGGATACCAATCCCCATAGCACTCCGAAAGCTTGTTGAGTCTTCCGCTGTACCAAATTTTGGGGATGTTACAACATCTATATTCTTACAACGGTAATCTATCTGAAAATCTTAACTAAATTTCTGAGTAAATACAAAGTCTCGCCGCAACGCGGCGGACCGGCGCCCTACTCGTTCTAATATCAAATTGATTTGTGCTTGAGTTTCTCCTTTTCGTTAATAGTTTCACATGAGCAGTAAATTAATTGCAAAATTGGAATTTAGGGGATGAATAGCCACAAAAGTCAATTTTTTAAACTAAATGGGAATATGTCGGGTATTTTCACTATGCGACACTTGTATAAATTTTACTATCTTGTTATTCATATAATGACTTTAGAGTTTCCTAATAATTTGGTTTGTGCTACATTGTATTTTGTCTTCTCTATACCTCGTGTTATTGTTGCTGTTACATTGCATTTTGTATATGAAGATTGCGTAAGACATTTTTGGCATATCAGAACGCTACTTGGGGTCTTGGGCTCCTGAGCTCATGACAAATTATAGTTTTACTTTGTGGTTATTTTTAATAGTTTCTTTTGGATTTCTATTGGTCTACATGGAAGCCCATTTAATTTGGTTATTTTTTTTATTGGGAAAACCAATATAGCTCATTCAAAACTCCCCAATTATATGTTTATAAAAAATATCCTTTTATCCAAAAAAATATGACATCTCGAACGTGCAATTTTTATTCATCATTTTTTGTAAAAGGAAATTTTGAAATGAAAATAGTTACACATCAACACCTTTACTACAGTTTTGTCAAAAGTAAGACAAAAAATATCTTGAATTCGCTCCTACATTTATAGAAAATGTTGATCGTCCTTGAGATCTGATTTATAAGTATCCACTATGGTATTTATCAATAGGTCTAAAACTTTTTAAAAATGATTAAAAATTTGTGAAACATGGCGGACGACCATTTCAATCTTATGAAGAATGAAAAAGTTTACAATCTTAAAGAGGTCTAAAGTTTTTTTTTTTTTTTTTTTTTTTTTTTTTTTTATTATTATTATTTTTTGAAAATATTGATTATGTTTTATGATTTAAAAAGCTTTATAAATAGGTTCATCAATAGTAGTAATAGGTTTATGACATCAAAACTTATGTAACTTGATAATGTAAAAAAAAATGTATTAATTGTATAAACATTTCTAAAAATTTATCATAATGGATACCTTAATTACAATTTGGTCAATACCTCAAGTATGTATAGGTATATTGGCATAAAAGAATTAATAATAGAAAACCATTTGTTTAAACGGCGAAATTTTATTAAACTAGCAAGAAGATGGAAACCAACACAATTACATAGTAGAAAACCATTTGATATAGCAATCGAAACAATCAGAGCAATCTATTGACCAATCACATTCTTTAGTTTAACCGTCTTGACTCGTGATCATGATCAATAGATGAAAAAAAAAATATATGGCCAACAACTTTTAATGTTAAATTCAAAATATGTACAAAACATGTATTTAAAAAAAAATACATGTAAGCAAGTACAAAAAGGTTTTTTTTTTTTTTTTTTTTTTTTTTTTTTTTTTTTTTTTTTTTTTTTATCATTTTGCCTTTAAGTGTAAAAACAAACAATAAGTTGCTAGTGGCCGAGTGGCAAATTTGTTTGTATCAAGCTTACTTAAAGCTTTTCACCGAAGTTCAAATCACGACACCTGCGATTTTTGTGCTTTAAGCGAGTTGCTAAGCTGTTGTTTTTATATAATTCATTGTTAATTTAAATAAATTAAAATTGGTAGAGGTGGTGGATTGAATAACGTGAATAACGTGAATTTTAATTACGTTATTTGTTGATCAGTGACTAATTAAGTGTTGATAAAATACTAACTTATTAACCTTACACTACATGCATGTAAGTAAAAGAGGGGTATAAGAACTGATCGAGCAGATATGGTCACTTTGGTCACCTTGAAAAATCTTAACTTGCTTTATATACAGTGAGGTCCAGCAATGGAAGACATAATATCTAAGTGGCTATTAATTATCTATAATCAGGTTTATGGGGTCTAGCTAACGTGCAAACTGATGTAGTGAATTGAAGGTGTATAAAAAGAAGAGGTCTTACAGGCATGTTTTGACGTGCGAGTTCCAACGCTTTCACAAGTCTTGGGACAATCTCATCGATATTTGGGCGTTGCGATCGTTCTTCTATCAAGCAGTCATACGCTATTTCAGCGAACACGTTGAATGACTGCGAGTCCATTTGTGACCATAGACCCCAATCAATTATTTCGTAGAGTTTTTTCTCACGATAATGGGTAATGGCCATTGGAGCCAAATACTTATTATAGTCGTTGGCTATTACTGATTTTCTGCCACACAGTAGCTCAAACATTACTATTCCAAAGGAGTACATATCAGACTTGTGGTGTGCACTTTTAGTCTCTAAATATGTTGGGTCTGTATACCCCAGCCTGTTCGAGACATTACTAGTATCGAAAGAAAGGTGCCTTTCGGATGCTGTAACCTTCATTGAAAGTCTAAATTCAGATAACTTGGGTTCCAAGTTATCATTTAATAGAACCGTCTCACTGTCGATGTTCCGGTGCATTACGCTAAAGTCACGTAGCTCATCATAATGAATGTAACTCAACGCATTTGCAAGACCGACGGATATCTCCAATCTTCGCACCCATGTCATCAACACTGGGTCACTTAGAAAGTTTTCAAGACTTCCCCTGGTCTCAAGCTTAATAATGATGATCTTTTCACCATTCTCATCACAAAACCCAACTATTGAAGTCAGATTTTTATGCTCGAGACTAGAAAGCAATGATATCTCCAACAAAAACTGTTGTTCTTTTTCATCATCCCATTCATCTGTATTAAACCTTCGAGCATCAATTTTAATCAGCTCACCGGACCACAAGAGCTCTCCCGTGTAAGCATTTCCGATATCAGCTTCTTCGATTAGCTTTTGTTGAGCAAAGTTGTTGGTGGCTGATATTATACTTTCAAGGGGGATTTTTAAGTGAGCAAGGTGGTGGTAATTGGGTGAAGACATTATGTTTCTGTTTATCAAGTAAATGTGAACTAAATGTTTGGGTTACGAAAGTATTTGAAGGAATGAAGGCGATATTGAATTAATACATAAGTATGTTGTATCATGTATATGTAGGCCGGCAACGTGCCTCCACCGACTGTCCTCTTTTCTTTAATCGAAAATAGTAATAGTAGATCTGCAAGTTTCGTTTATTAATATTTTACTACCATAATGATTTTAAGTTTGTGCATTTGGGATCGTGGAACCAACCTTGAATACAAAGTTCGATAAAATGATTTAATAAAAACTCTATGACTTTTTCTGTAAATGTACTTAGCGTAAATGAACTTCATAAATAATTGGTAGCTAGCTAGCTGACTTTCAATATAAATGACTAATTAAGCCATGATGTTGCTAACTGAAAAAACTAATCTCATTAACTGATCATATGTATCGTCATATGCTTTTTTACTCATTTAATTAGCGAGGCCCAAGTTTGTTTGTGTCACTGTCGAAATTGTAATTTTTAACGTAGCTAATATCATGGTAATATAAATCATTTGTATCATGAGAAAATCGGAACTTACGTATACTTTCATAACAGATTAGATATAAATTTGCTGTTTTGTTAAGTTCAATTCCACGGATATTAGCGGTCTTCTCAAACATCAATAAAGTTCCAAATTATAGAGATGTTTTAAATTAAGAAATCTATTTGATCTCATTGTCTCATGTACATCACATGGAACATGTTAGCGAGTGTATTAAAAAAATTGTTAAATTACATAGGCATTAAATCCGAGATATTGATATTACCACCCACAATTTGAATATAACATTTTTTTTTAATGGGTCACATGGATTAAGAAAAGGGTAACATGGATTAACGAGCGAAGACCATTTTTAGATAAAATAGGGTGTATTAAATGTTAGAGTTTGACAATCAAATAGCATATATTGCGGAAGCTAGGATCAAGTATAACACGTAAATATTAACTAAAACATAAATAGTAAACGTACCCGATGCACTTCAAATAAACCTTGATTCTTGTACAATTAGATCAATGATAAACCCCTTACCGTTTTGTTTATCGATCTCTTGATAATTACTAAAGTAAGTAATTACCTCGTTCTTGTACACACAAACTACCAACGAATAAAGGTTTGTTGCAAGTAAACAAAAACACTTAAGATTTTGCTTATGGAAAATCGATTCAAGAACCCTAAGAGGAGGGGGGAACCGATCGGCCACAAGAAGAAAGAAAACAAGGATTTTAGGGTTAGAATGTGTGCACAAAAGATGTTTAGGTTTAACCCCAAGGCCTTGTATTTATACTAGGTGATTTCTTGGTGATCAAGCAAGGATGGGTCGACCCTTTTGAGTGGGCTTCGACCGGCCATAGCATCCCACAAGGGATTCTAGATCCTTCTTGACACCCAAGTTACACTCTAGTCCTTATCTTTCTTATTTAACGATAGTTAGTCCATACGGTTAACAACTAACGACCGTTTAGTCCATTAAGTGTTATAAATATATATATTCCATACATTTAATATATATATATATATTTATTTTACATTATTCTTGTTTGTAAAGTGTGCAATCCCGAGGTCTCGGGTTCGATCCTAGACATTTACCTATTAATGTTTATACGTAACATTTAACAGCTCCCACTCGTATATTCATTAATAGTAAAATGACACTGGTTAGCGTCTTGCAACACTCCAATGCCCCTAGTTCAATCCGAGCTAGGTTTCCTGGAAAAACCTTTAATGATTCGTCATTATAATTATCCTTTCATTACTAATACCACATTAATAAAGATGTGAGTTCCTTTATTAAAATTATGTTTCTCGTTTCTTTATGATTGATCAAAATTACCAAAACATCTGAACGTATTCCAGATAGACTTTGGGCATGGCCATGCAAACATTTTGTCAACCCTACGAGGGGCCCAGCAGTATTAAACTTCTAAACAAATCAGAAGGAATAAATTCTTTCTTGACTACAAGAATAACCCATGAACTTTGCAACACTTCTGAAAACAACCCTTATGATTCCCTGTTACGGTGAGCGGTAGATTGCTTCACAAAAATGCACTACATCCATGACACTTATCTGGTATCTCAAGTCTGAGGATAACTTTAAATATGATTCTCACATTAAATATTAAATCATATTGTTGGGATAAGTCCAATATTCAATTCATCGAATATTATGTGAAATTGGTATGACTACGCATCAATATACTTTCAAGTATATCCTAAACCAATACTCAAATTTGTCTTAGTTTAATGATATTCCCATATCATTAATCGACAATGGACATTTAGAATAATAAATTATTCATGGATCTTAAACATGCAAATATAGGATATATTATTAAGACAATGATAAATAAACATAAAACTTATTTTATTCCATTAAAATAATAATTGTACATTACATCCTTTATCCAAACACTAATCACAAATGGGCATGAAACTTTCAGCTAATCTAAGTCCTACACCTTCAGCATGCTTGTAAAGCTTAGTGCCAGGTAGAGGCTTTGTTAATTGATCTGCCAAGTTATCATCTGTGTGAACTTTGAGCATTTCGATTTCGCCTATTTCGACTTGTTCTCGAACATAGTGATGCTTAATCGGGAAATGTCTGGTGCCTTTCATGATTCCAGGCTCATTGGCAAATGTGATTGCAGCTGAATTGTCACAATACATTTTAGTAGGTCTTTGAATCGAAGGCATAACTCCAAGCCCTGAGACAAACTTCCTAATCCAAACAGCTTCCATTGCAGCTTCTGAAGCAGCTATATACTCACTTTCTGTAGCAGACATCGCTAGTACACTCTGCTTTCTGCTCTTCCAATCCACTGCTCCTCCATTAATGACAAAGACATAACCCGTCTGAGACTTCGTATCATCCTTATCACCTTTCCAAGAAGCATCGCAGTAACCTGTAACATCAAGTTCTGCCGATGGATTTCTCCCATAAACCAAAAACATATCCTTAGTAGCCCTAAGGTACTTAAGAATATTCTTAACAGCAGTCCAGTGAGCTACACCTGGATTTTGCTGATATCGACTGGTTAAATTCTGAGCAAACACTACATCAGGTCTTGTACTTTTCACCGCATACATAATAGATCCCACAGCCGAAGCATAAGGGACTCTTTTCATGCGTTGCACCTCTGCAGGTGTTGAAGCACAAACCTTGTTGCTCAAGCCATATTGCTCTTGCATCGGCAAATATCCTTTCTTGGAATTTTGCATACTGAATCTCTTCAGTATTTTATCAATGTAAGCACTTTGGCTTAATCCAATTAATCGCTGAGATCTATCTCTATATATCTTGATTCCCAGAATAAATGCAGCTTCCCCTAAATCTTTCATAGAAAAACAACTTCCAAGATATTCCTTAACCTTTTGTAAACTTGGAATGTCGTTCCCCATGATCAATATGTCATCGACATATAATATAAGGAAAATTACATTACTCCCACTAACTTTGTGATATACACATGGCTCATCAAGATTTTTAATGAATCCATACTTTTAAATTTCACCATCAAATCTCTTATTCCTTTGTCGTGATGCTTGCTTCAATCCATAAATGGATCTTTTAAGCTTGCATACACGATTTGGGAATTCTGGATTTACATACCCCTCAGGCTGCGCCATATAGATGTCTTCATCTAGGCGACCATTTAAGAAGGCGGTTTTTACATCCATTTGCCAAATCTCATAGTCATAGTAAGCGGCTATGGCTATAAGAATCCTAATTGCCCTTATGTCAGCTACAGGAGAAAAGGTCTCCTCATAGTCAACACCAAAAGTTTGTGTATAGCCTTTAGCTACACAACGGGCCTTATAGGTGTGTACAACGCCATCCATGTCTGTCTTTTTCTTGTAGAGCCATTTACTCCCAACTAGTTTGGCACCCGGAGGTAGGTCTACTTCTTCCCAGACATCATTGTCTTCCATGGATTGCATTTCCCCATCCATAGCTTCTTTCCATTTGGCCTTTTCAGGACCATTCATGGCAGCTTTATAACTTGTAGGCTCATCAAGATCACCCAGTATGTACTCATCACTCTCTACATTAAGACATAGACGAGTAGGAGCTTTTACTGGTCTTGTTGACCTACGAATGGGAATCACTTCAACTTCAGGTGGAGGACCTAAACTTTCAGGTTCTACCGGAAGTTGGTTAGTGTTTTCAGAAGGTTCTACATCTTCTTGACCGTCTTCCAGGTCATATATTCTCCCACTGAATTCTTGAGATATGAGCTCCTTTTCAAGAAAGTCTCCATACCTTGCAACAAATACTTTGTTTTCAGGTGGGTAATAAAAGTAGTATCCCATAGTTTCCTTAGGGTATCCTACGAAGATGCACTTCACAGATCTTTGTTGGAGTTTGTCTGCTGAGTCACGTTTAACATACGCCTCACAACCCCAGACCTTAAGATAAGACAGGTTAGGAGCTTTTCCAGTCCATACCTCATATGGTGTCTTATCAACCTTCTTTGTTGGAACCATATTTAGAATGCGAACCGCAGATTCTAAGGCATAATTCCAAAACGAGAAAGGAAGAGTTGTTAGATTAAACATAGATCGTATCATGTCTTGCAATGTACGATTCCTTCTTTCAGATACACCATTTTGTTGTGGAGTATATGGAGAAGTAAGGTGCTGGACAATTCCCTCCTTTGCTAGATAATCTATGAACTCCTGACTCAGGTATTCACCACCTCTATCGGATCGAAGAGCTTTAATCTTCTTTCCAAGTTGCAACTCTACTTCTGCTTTAAACACTTTGAATGTTTCAAATACCTCATGTTTATGTTTAAGTAAATAAACATAACCATAACGGCTGTAATCATCCGTAAATGTTAAGAAGTAGCTAGCACCCCTCCTTGACACATGTCTAAGTGGTCCACACACATCTGTGTGAATAAGACCAAGTAGATCATTAGCCCTTTCAATCCTATTTTTAAAGGGTTTCTTAGTCATCTTCCCAGCAATGCAAGATTCGCATTTATCAAATGATTCATCATTGATCTTATTTAAAAGCCCATCATGTTGCAGCTTTTTCATGCGATCTTTGCCAATGTGAGCAAGTCGACAATGCCAAAGATAAGACGAATCCAGACCTTTCTTGATTCTCTTATTGTTGATGCTATACATTGAATTATTTGTAACAAAAGCATTATCATTATCATTCATATCAATTTCAAATACACCATTCACAGCAATAGCATTAAAATAAAAAACATTATTTAAAGAAACCGAAATTCCATTGCTTGAAATAGTATGATGAAAACCTTGGTTCAACAAACATGAAAATGAAATTACACCTCTAACAATTGACGGTGCATAATGACAATTATTTAAAGATAGTACTAGGCCCGAAGGCAACACTAAATTAAAAACTCCTATAGCTTCAACTCCTGCATGCGCTCCGTTACCAACGTGCAAGAATTGTTGTCCATAGGCCAGCTTTCTCTCAACTCAAACCCCTGCATGGTATTGCAGATATGAATGCCACATCCAGTATCATATACCCATGAATTCAATTTAGGAGTAAGAGTGAATAATTCAATCATAAAGAACGCACCTGATGTGCTGGGGTTACCAGCATCATTCCCCTGCTTCTTGAGTCGCAAGTCATGAATGTAGAGAGGGCAATTGCGCTTCCAATGGCCATTTTCATGACAATGGTGACAAGCCTGATCCTTCTTGTTTGGCGGATTCACCTTGTTCTGCTTAGGCTGATGTTGTTTCATCTTGGGTTGAGGTTGATAGGCCATGACCTGCTTGCCTTTATCACCTTTACCTTTGCCTTTGTTCACATGCGATTTCTTCTGGATTCTCCCCCCATGAATTGCCAACACTTGTGGGGTGGGAGTCTTGACCTTGGCTGGTAGACTTTTCTCATAATCAACAAGCAATGCGAGTAATTCTGAGACTGTCTTCCCCGAGCAATGCATGTTGAAGTTCTGCACAAAACCAGCAAAATCCTTGTTAAGGGATCTGTTGATCAAGTGCACTTGCACATTCTCGGGGTAACCAAAACCAATTCTGTGAAGTTGATCAAAGGAATCCTTCATCTCATCCACATAATCGGCTACTGGTTTACCATCACCATGCTTGCAGTTGTGTAGCTTGTCAAGTTCATCATACAATTCAACTGCAGGTGGCTTCTCATAAGACTGCTGAAGCATCTCAAGCATGTCTTTAGGGAACGCATACTCGTACTTCTTTTGTAACTGAGCATTCATGCTAGTGAGCATTAAACAAGCAACCTCATTAAACTTAGCATTTGTCACCTTCCAAGCCGCCTTTGCTTCTGGTGTTGCAGAAGCAGCAGGCTCAGCTGGGCATTCTTCGGTCAAGAAGTCTAGTTTACCCGACGCTCTCAAGACAATTCTGAGCGAACGGTACCAGTCATTGAAATTCTTTCCAGTCAGTTTATCTCTCTCAAGATGACTCTTGAAAGCATTAATCACAGTTTGGTTATCGGGTTGAGCCATATCTACAGTTAAAGTTCAAATATTAGTATTTTCGATAATCAATATCTTCAAGAAAATAAAATACCCAAGGCTATATTCATATAACCAACTAATTTTCTTGAAAATCTAGGATCTAACTTTACATAGTTTTACCACATCAGTTGATCTGCTAGTGGTAAAAGTACAAAAGATAGTAATCTGTCGAACAATAATTGGCAAACAAGATTTCCAATTCCTAGATCATTATGGGATTTACATCAAATTGATTCATCAATTTGCCTTTGTAAGCATGTTTTATCCCATCTCATGCCTTAAGTTCTAGGTCTCACGCACAACTTAATTAAGTCGTCTACCTTAGAAACTGTAAAATTACAATTATGGTCTCACGCGTTAAAAGAATTTTACCTTGTTATAGTAATTTAGCCTAGGTCTCACGTTTACTAAATTAAAATTTCAAGTGTTTCTTATAGGTAGATGGCATGTAACTTAAATTTTAAGGGTATTAATTTTTGATATGTCAATCAAAATTATGTACAAAGATGCATGCACTCATCTTTATAACATAAGTTTTCATAAAAACTTTTTATGTCCGATTCCTGAAATTAATACACAAAGTTTTACTTGAGGTTTATGCCAAAACCCTAAGATGACTTTTTACAACATATGATTTTAAAAGTAATTCGTTTAAGACATATTCAAGATTGTGATAACCAAGGCAGACTCTAAGGCTCTTTTCTAAGCCTTCAAATTACGGTTATGAATATCATCTTAAAAGACTTAATTTTAAAAGCATATTTGCACAAAACATCATTCAAGCAAAAGTTTATGGATTCAATCTCAAAATAGTAATAAAGTTTGAATTTTGCTAGTCTCGACTGGGAGCTGATTACCGTGCGAATCGGACCACGATTGTCATAAGACCTTTGCAAGATTCTTACTTTATCACTTTAGGGTTTCACAATTATTAGACCGTATTAATTTTCTTTATGAAAACAACCCTTTTATTGCTTACAACAAGTCCAACTAAAAAACAATAAAACAAGTATCAAAGAAAATCAAAACAACCAATAATAAATAAGTGAAACAATTAGCCACATGCAAACCGTATTAGAAAAGATCCTAATAAAATCAATTCTAGGTATAATAATGTATGTAATCAACTAAGGCCTTCCCCTCTTAATGGAGGTGAGTCACATACATTGACGAATCAATTGCGTAGGCCAAAGTTAAAAACACACCACATAGCATATAAAATTGATTTTAATATATATTGGAGTCTTCCCCAATTTAAGATCTATCTAATCATGTGATAATAATACAAGATCCATGACAAACATGCATGTAAGTCACGGATTAAAACCTAACAATTAGCAATTAGGTCACAAGATACGTTCAATTAACCGGTTAATGACCTAGGGTTTCTAGTGATTACACATAATCAAGAAAACCACAAAACCCTAATTAGGGTTTCATGGGAAAATCGACCCCCCCCCCCCCCAAAAAAAAATTAGGGTTAGGGTTTCGAAATTTTTATAAAAAAAATATAGGAAAAACCCTAGATCAAAAAAAACATGTATCTAAAACAATTAAAGATCCGGTTTTTATTACGTTTTAGTAATCAATTACATGTTATACATGGCTCGTGATGCCACTGTTAGAGTTTGACAATCAAATAGCACATATTGCGGAAGCTAGGATCAAGTATAACACGTAAATATTAACTAAAACATAAATAGTAAACGTACCCGATGCACTTCAAATAAACCTTGATTCTTGTACAATTAGATCAATGATAAACCCCTTACCGTTTTGTTTATCGATCTCTTGATAATTACTAAAGTAAGTAATTACCTCGTTCTTGTACACACAAACTACCAACGAATAAAGGTTTGTTGCAAGTAAACAAAAACACTTAAGATTTTGCTTATGGAAAATCGATTCAAGAACCCTAAGAGGAGGGGGGAACCGATCGGCCACAAGAAGAAAGAAAACAAGGATTTTAGGGTTAGAATGTGTGCACAAAAGATGTTTAGGTTTAACCCCAAGGCCTTGTATTTATACTAGGTGATTTCTTGGTGATCAAGCAAGGATGGGTCGACCCTTTTGAGTGGGCTTCGACCGGCCATAGCATCCCACAAGGGATTCTAGATCCTTCTTGACACCCAAGTTACACTCTAGTCCTTATCTTTCTTATTTAACGATAGTTAGTCCATACGGTTAACAACTAACGACCGTTTAGTCCATTAAGTGTTATAAATATATATATTCCATACATTTAATATATATATATATATATATATATATATATATATATATATATTTATTTTACATTATTCTTGTTTGTAAAGTGTGCAATCCCGAGGTCTCGGGTTCGATCCTAGACATTTACCTATTAATGTTTATACGTAACATTTAACATTAAAAATGTAGAAACCGAACCATCTAATATGGTTTTGATGTTTTCTTACATGTTGCTACTAATTAAATTGCAAAATGAGCTGGGCATGTTGACACTTTAACTACTACTTGAGCACTTCTAATCAAAGTCAAACAAATTAAAATAAAAAGACTAATTCAAGGCATCCAAACATATTTGATTACAATACTTAAATTGCACAAATACCTAAAAATAAAAAACTATTAGTAGACTTGATCATGTAAATGTGAGTTAAAGAGGGTGTTTGGGTTACGAAAGTATTTGATTGACGACTGAAGGCGATATTGAATTAATACATAAGTATTAAAGTATGTATCATGTATATACATAAGCAGTAGCTCATTAAAGATTAAACACATTGGTTTAGTAACAGGCCTTTAGTAATACAATCGAAGGTGTCACTATATCTTACTTTAGTGACACTTACAAAAAGTAGGGCCTCGTAGAATAAAACGAGGTTGTATCAACACTTTTTCTGTAAATGTGCTTAGTGTAATTTAGTGAACTTTATAAATAATTGGTAGCTAGCTGACTTTCAATAAAAATGACTAATAAGCCATGATGTATCTAACTGAGAAAACTAATCTCATTAACTGCTCATATGTATCTTAAATTTGCGAAACCCAAGTGTATTTTTGTCACTGTCGAAAATGTAACTTTTTACGTAACTAATATCATGGTAATCTAAATCATTTGTATCATGCGAATATTGGAACTTACGTGTACTTTCATGTACCAGATTATAAATAAATTTGACTATTTGGTTAATTAATTAAGTTCCACGAGAGATTCATAATAACAACGAATATCAAACACCAACATAATGTTCCAAGTTATGGAGATCTCTCAAATTAAAAAAATCAAGTTGACCACATGGAACATGTTAGCCTGCCAGTGAACTAAAAGAAATGTTAAATTACATAGGCATTAAATACGAGATATTGATGTAACTACCCACAATTTGAATATAACATTTTTTAAGGGGTGGCAACGTAGTCGGTATTGGATCGGTTTGGATCGGCGTGAATCGGCAAGACATAGCCACTCCATCGGCATGGGCAAATCGGCAAACCAAACGGCAAGGTTTACTGATTCGGTGTGGAGAGTAGCATTCAATTTGTGACCGTTGCAAGCTTTAAATTTTTGTACCGTTTGCTTCTTTTTCAAAAAAAAAAAAAATCCTTTAAATACTAACCATTTTCCTTTTTATTTTCACATCTAAACTAACATCAAATCACACATACAATTTACATTCTAAAACCATGTCATCATCGGGTTCATCCTCAAACGAGATAACTATTCCCCCCGACTCATCCGAAGAATGGTTATCCGGTAGTACAATCGAAACCTTTTTAGCCGCGTACGAAGCTCTTGAAGACATGGCAAGCTCTACCTTCATCCGTGGTTATGTAAAACGTTTTCATGATAAAGCTTTAGAAAATTTAATGAATGACTATTTCGTTAAACAACCAAAGTTTAACGAAGATGTTTTTCGTGATCGTTTTCGTATGAGTAAAAGATTGTTTTTACAAATTGTAAATGACATTGAAGCGCAATTCGAATGGTTTCAAGAGGGTCAAGACGCGTTTGGAAAGACTAGTTTCACGCCGCTACAAAAATGCACATCGGCAATACGACAACTCGCAACGGGTGAACCTCCGGATAGATTCGATGACTATTTAAACATGGCACGAAGAACTTCAGGTTATTATTATTTTTTTATTCGTTATTAATTTTTTTATTTGTTATTTATTATTTTTATTCGTTATTATTATTTTTAAATGTTTTTTCTATAATAATATTTCGTTATTATTATGTTTTTTTTAAATATATATATTTTTTTTATAAAATAATATTTTGTTATTTTTTTTTTCGTTATTTTTTTATAAAATAATATTTTGTTTTTTCTAGGTGAATGTCTTGATAAATTTTGTGATGCGATTATAAAGTTATACGGTCGAGAGTTCTTACGTAGGCCGACAACCCATGACATTGCTCGTTTATTCGAGGTACATGAAGAAAAACATCACATTCCTGGAATGCTTGGTAGCATTGATTGTACACATTTCACTTGGCGAAATTGTCCTAAATATTTGAAAGGCCAATATAAGAGAGGTGATCACCAATACCCAACTATTATGCTTGAAGCGACGGCTTCATATGATTTCTGGATTTGGCATTCGTTTTTTGGTCCGCCCGGCTCAAACAACGATATCAATGTTTTGAATCAGTCTCCATTATATGTTACCGAGCGAAATGGTACGGCGCCAAACAGTTCTTTTTATTTACGTGGACGTCTCTACAAACGTGGATATTATCTTGCCGATGGAATATATCCTAAATATTCAACTCTTGTTAAAGCATATCCGTATCCCACTGACCCGAAGGAAAAGAAGTTCAAGAAACTACAAGAGTCTGCAAGAAAGGATGTCGAGCGAGCTTTTGGTCGTTTGAAGGAAAAATGGTTTATTCTCAGTCGTCCTCTACGACCTATGACCGTCGCAAAGATTCGACAAATTGTTTATACGTGTATTATATTGGGCAATATGATTTTAAAAGACGATGGTGTGGCAATATCACCGGTTCATATAATGGATCAGCCGGTCACACCAGTTTATGACGATAGTGTGCTAGAAGAGTTACTGGACGAAGATATTCATAATCGTCTTCAATATGATCTTACGGAGCACGTAGCGGCGCAAGATTTACCATACCTCGATGACTAGTTATTTCCTATTTTTAATTTTTGTTTTGTTTTTATTTTTCTAAAGTATTATGTAAATTTTATTTGAATTATTAATGAAATTTGATGTTTTTAATTAAATTGTTAAATATAATTATGAGTTAAAAAAATATATATATGTTTCGGCATGGTTAGGCAACATTGCCACTAAACATATGAACTTAGGCATCATTAGGCATGAAATTAGTTGGCTTAATTCTATTGGCTAATTACAATTAAGGTTTAAGCATTATTAGGCAACATTGCCACCCCTAATTGGTAACATGGATTAACAAAATAGGCAAGTAGAATGGATCCTTGAAAAACGGAGGGCGCATGTTTCAACAATCACATGAAATGATGCTGACTTTCTACATTACTAGACGAGTACCCGTGCATAGCAACGAGATTTTATAGCGACAAATAGTTTATTGATAAAAAAAGTTTATAGGTTATAAACGAAAAATAATGTTTTGAAACCCGGTTCGACCCGGGTGGTTCAACCGGTTGAACTGCCCAGTCGAAAAATAGGTCGATTTAAACCGGGTCAACTTGCTAGGTTGAGTCGAAAATGGGTCAATCCGCCGGGTTTGAAGCGTCCCGGGTCAACCCGGTTTGTGTTTTAATTGGTTGTATTTAATTTGGTAGATATGTTTTTTAATTGGTTGTACAATGTGAATAAATCATTGTACTTTTAAGTAAAGGATAATGTTTTGAAACCCGGTTCGACCCGAGTGGTTCAACCGGTTGAACCGTTCCGGTCGAAATATGGGTCGATTTAAACCGGGTCAACTTGCTAGGTTGAGTCGAAAACGGGTCAAATTAAACCGGGTCAATCCGCCGGGTTTGAAGCATCCCGGGTCAACCCGGTTTGTGTTTTAATTGGTTGTATTTAATTTGGTAGATATGTTTTTAATTGGTTGTACATAAATCATTGTACTTTTAAGTAATGGATAATGTTTTGAAACCCGGTTCGACCCGGGTAGTTCAACTGGTTGAACCGCTCCGGTCGAAAAATGGGTCGATTTAAACCGGGTCAACTTGCTAGGTTGGGTCAAAAACGGGTCAAATTACCGGGTCAACCCGGTTTGTGTTTTAATTGGTTGTATTTAATTTGATAGATATGTTTTTAATTGGTTGTACAATGTGAATAAATTATTGTATTTTTAAGTAATGGGGTGTTTTAATTAGAGTATTAATTACATTAATTTTCTCTCACATTTGACTTTCAATATTCAACTTTCAAGACTCAACTTTTCAAGTTTGACCATTTTTCCATTATAGATAGTATAAATAGTTCCAAAATCATACATTTGGGTAGTGCATTATTTATGAGTGGTCTCACGAAATCGAATTTTTCTGATCTGAACTCAATATTTCCTTTAATTAGAAAATCCCAAGCTTTCGTTGCTCACCTACCCCTCTGTGGTTAGACAGTTAGAGTAGTTTTCTAGTTTAATCATTCACGTTTTGTTATGATTATTTAACTACAAAACTACCGTGTTGATATTTACTACAAGATATTTATGAAATGATCAAGGAGTTCTTTTTGGCAAAAACTGATTATATTGTTCAATCGAAACATCAACTTCAACGAAATTGAGATTTGTTTGTAAATCTTTCATTTCCATAAATTACAGTACGCTACATTAGAACTAGGGATGGCGGTGGATCATTTTATGCATCGGGTGAAGCTGTATCTACGTCAATATACATTTAATTATCCATCATCCATATCAATATCTATATCCATTTACGTTTGAAGAAAACTTATTTGTCTAAAGAAATCCTTATTTCCAATCAAGCTAAAACTTGATTGTTAAATGAATTTATCGGTTGCATAATAAACAATGTTCCGTCCTTTTAATTACATGTTTATTTATGCACCGAAAACATAATCTTAAATTTACATCACGTGAATGAAGCTTATATGATACTTTTATAAAGCAATCCAAGTTTTTAGAATAAGAAAATTAAATTAATAAACAAATGTAATGAACTTGCATTGCTACGAAAACTATCTTACGAATAATCCCTCGCAAGATAAAAGTTATAACAAGATGTAAATTTATCATTTTATTTCATTCGAGAAGTAATAAATGTTTAAACTTTTAAATAATATATCTACTTATGTATTGTTTCACGTGGTAAACGGGACTTCGTCGATATTTGATTCATTAATTTTTTTACACACCTATTAGGTTCATCCAATATCCATAACCAACAAATTCAAGAGTACCTTCAAAGAACGGCAGATGTGCGTGATCGTTTAGTACATCATTAACTTCGTTTAGATCTGGCCCAACATGTTTGGAAGCGCTTTGGACATGGCGAAAAAAAAGAAGCTAAAGAAAAGTTGATTTACTTGTTGGAGTACACATGGATTCATCAATATTAAAACTTTTATTTAATAATATAAATTTATGTTGGAGTAATTTATAAACTTCAAAAGTTTTATCCATAGCCGAAATATGTTCATAATATGAAAATGTTTATTAATTGATGACATTATTTGAGGAGGCTTTTTTATAAATATTTTGATAGATTCACCATAGTAGATACCGTGATATATGATAATCAAAGTCTACGATGTCAAATTAAAATAATGAGACCATAAAACAAGATTAACATTAATGAATACAATGATACAAGGCATCCAATAAAAAGAATAGCATGATAAGTTATTCTATTTACTATTTATATTTACTACAATATATAAAATGATATCTATTTACCATTTATTATGAATCAAATCTCATGTAAGCCTTCTTTGAATACAATAAAATATATGTGAAGTTTTGGATTAAGATTACCATTTGTGTAAATATAACATTTAATGAACTCATTATTTCCAAATTTATGCATATTTAGTGATTCTAATTATAGAATGTGTTGATAAACATGGAATGTTTAATGTTTATTAATTGTTAATTTTTCAATTAAGGAAAACGTAATCACAACCCAGTGCGTTGTGGTTAGCAAAACCTTTCGAGTTTTCTCTTTTATACTATATGAATGTATCAAACACCAGACTATGAAAAATAACCTGCTAGGTTATCAATGTTGTGTGACTATGGTGGAAAGATTAATCATCCAACTAAACGTGAATTCATAACATAGTTATACCTGTATTGCTATATGATGAGGTAGATAATGCTAAAACTAACATGCTTTACATGATATAAGTCTAGTATAAAAATTAAAATAAATTATCAGGACGTCGTCTTATGTTATTAAGACACATTATTGCAAGTTGGTTTTTTTTTTTTTTTTTTTTTTTTTTTTTTTTTTTTTTTTTTTTGGTCACCAATATTATGGGAGTTTGATTTAAGAGTGATAACAATTTAAATGAAAATTGTTAGTTGGCACGTTATTATAGAAAAATAACCATAAACAATGTAGGTTCACACAAATTTATAGCTAGCTTTGTTTTTTATTTGGTAACCATAGTGGTTCTCTACACAATATTTATATTGAATAGTCATCACGTGTGTCAATAATTAGTTGCAAATATGTTTTTATTTTTATTTTTTATTTTATTTTTTATTTTTTTAGGTCATTTGTAAAGTTCTTAATAGTTCTTTAGTGATTCATGAAGAGATAAATAATTAACATCTTTACAAGAAAATCAAGTTCTTGCCTAAACATGTTGAAAGTTTCAACGTTGTATTTAATTGATTGTAGATGTGTTTATAAAATTAAGGGTACTACAAAATGAAGTTAAAGCAACACCGCTAAAGTGTTGTATTATGTGTTTAAAATGTTGCATTATGCTTAATGTGACACTTTACCAAGTGCTACGTTATGTAACGTCGCCTTAGGTATAAGTGACACTTTTATTTGGAATATGCAACATTTTTCAAATGTTTTGCCTATGTTTAGCAAATGTGATACACTAAAGTGCAACATTGTTTACACTCAAATACAACACTTTTAATTATGTATTGCAGCACTTATACAATCAACCGCAACACTTATTACGTTAAAATGCAACACATTTTATATCCAAGTGCAATACTTTTTAAATCAAAGGCGACACTTTCTATACTTAAGTGCAACACTTTTCAAAACCAAATACAACATTTTTCACACAACCACAACACTTTTTTATTCAAAGTGCAACACTTTCTCGTTTACTGAGATGAGGTATGCAACACTTTATCATGTGAAGTGCAACACTTGTAGTTGTTTTCTATCATATATAATCCACCACTTATTTTAATGATTTTCAACCTTTTTTTGTTTGATGCAAATTAAAGCAATGCTATAAATATGATAATTATATCATACACATTTAAAAAAAAAAAAAGTAATCAAATACATTAATATTTTATGTTCAACGTAGATTACATCGTATTCTTTCTTGACAAATTTGGCCGAATGTAAGATTACGAACATAAAATATCTAGATTACAAAGAAAACATTTATTAAACAACGATCCTAGAAATCTTGATTTTCATCTTTGCTTATCTCCACTTGCGGCTTGAAGTACTACAAAAGAATGTCGCCTGGCACTAATGAAAATGATAGAAAATACGGTTAGGTTACACACGTTATATATATTAAGATACAAAGACAACTAAATCTCTACAATAACATTCAAACAAACCTTAAGAAGAATACATATAGAGATTTAATAAGCTAATGTAATAAATAAGAGTACCAATTAGGAATTTTTGATTCTATATTAATGAGAACAAAAAAAAAGAACTAAAATCTAGGATCAAGCACCTCACAAACCTGACACAAACATAGATTCTAACTTAAGTCCCATGTCCTACCAAATATATAAAATTACAATAGGAGCCAAGTGGGACCAACCATGACTAAGGCAAATTGAATGGAATATTGACTTACAAAATAATGATAAAACCGAAAGTTGGAGATCCAAACATAACTAATAACATGATATATCTGATATAACTGGACACAGAAGAGTATTGCGGCCCAAACTCACAGAAGAATAACATAACCAAACTAACTGATATAACTGAACATTTGCAACTAGGGGTGTTATCGGGTCGGGTTTTGAATTTTTAAAAAGTGACCAACAACCCGACCCGATTAAGAATCGGGTTATCGGGATCGGGTGGGAATCGGGTCGGCTGATTCGGATTTATCGGGTACGAACATCAGCAAAGGCTGGAGCAGATGAACTTTTGGCATGATATATTTAAAAATTGAAATACTTAACAGTTGGTGCATCGAAGACATCACTTATTACTATCATGAAGATACTAACAGTTAGTGCATCAAAGAGATCACCTATTACAAAACTAGATCCATAAACTAATCACTAATATATAACTAGATTGTTGACTAGCTGATCAACAATAAAATACTCAGAATTAGTTGATTGTCTCATTATTTTTCTTTTATAGTTCATATAGTGATAATCATTTGGTTATTCTAAAGCTCATTAGTGTGCGTTTACAACCCAAAATATAACTCAAGTGGCTAAGGGAACACTCATGTTAAAGACCCAATGCACTAAAATAGCAGCAACAGGTAGAACATATATAACTGTAGCTACGACATCAAATAAATAATCACAATAAGCAACAACATATATTGTAATGGACTAGGGAACATCCCAATGCATATTGCAATGAACTGGTATTGGGCTTTTAAATTACTCGCATTACTTAAAAATTTAAATATTGATTTTTGGGTCTTGTCGGGTTGACCCGATAAAATTAATTGTCCAGTCCTTACCTAACCTGATAACAAAGTTAGGTTATCGGGTTCAGGTCAAAAACCCGACAAAATTTTTTAACCTGAGTTAATCCAACCCGATTAGCCTTATCGGCTGACCCGACCCTACTGACACCCATATTTGCATCTGGCACTGTATATCAAACTGAATATATAAAAGAACTTACTTTATCCGAACTTTGAGAGGTTCCCGTAGCCACTATTTGGTCACGAAATAAATTGGAGCACGTATTGGTTAAAATGGGTCGGTTTGTCTTGTAAGGTTTTTTTTTAGTCATGTAATTTGTTTGGAGCATGTTTAGTATCAAACTAGAATAAGAGGGATGAAACGTACCTTCAACCGAATACAGACGCTAACTCACGCAAAAAAATTTTTAACAAAACCAGGAGGTAACTTTTCTATAAGCATTTGGACTGCATCTTCAACTAATCTGTCACGTTGGTCATCAATTTCCTTACGCATTTCTTCTATTTCATCCTTATTTTTTTTATGTTCCTCTACGAGCTCAAGCTTCTTCCGTTCATGATCATCTTCAATATGCTTTGCATTTCAACCAGCCGTTTCATTCCACCATCTATAGCAGTTTTCACAGATTCCATAAGCTCCGTTGGAACCATATATGATGTCTCGCCCACATTCACCTTCTCATTAGCTTATTAGTAACACCTTTACCAAAAAGTCTACGGTGTCCATTGTACTCTTTGTTCATCACAGCGAGAAAAGGATCTGGAGGACCACTTACATCTTCACCACCTCCATCTTCTTCTTCTGAAGCCTGATAGTTCTTCATTTTTTCCTTCATTATAGGCAAGAAAAATGATTACCCAATTCACATATAACTAATTGTATATAATATATAAACTTTATATCTTATCTTACAATCAATCTATCTGTTTCATCATATGTATCAGCATACACGTGTCCTTCTTTCCTTTCACGCGTGCGCTCAAACAATTTAGTTAAGCTAGGTGGTTCCTTGTTTGGATCTTCATTTTTCTGTATTCATAACAAACAAATACATCGAGAGGACTGTATCATTAGTGGTACGCCTTTAAAAGCAAATATCATGAACAAAACAATGATTGGTTACCATAACCTCACGAATTCTTGCGAAAATTTTTGGACCAACTGTATGCAAGTTTTTTTGTGACATTCGTCGTGCCTTTGCAGTTAAACAACGCTTCTATACGTACATTAATAGATACATAAACATATCAAATGTAAAGTATCATTGATAAAGAAATATTAATAGTAAATAACTCACTGCCAAATTACCTGCTCTTCTGTTTTATTCCATAAGCATAGCAACTGTAAAAAATCCTTTTCTAGTATACATTTTGGACGGTTCTTCAATCTGCTGCGGTTATCCTTCAGGTCCTAAAAGTGCTTTTTCTTGAGCTGTGATATGTGTCCCCTCCAACACGCTCCAATAGTCCTTAGCACCCAAGGTTTAGCATCTCTTGGTACAACGTATTTTTCCTACAATGAAGAGTAGTAGCGTAACCTACTCTTTTTTGCTGCACTAGAATCAACAAAATTTTCCAGTCCATCACAACCTTCCTCAGATGGTAACACACAAGAGACATTTGGTGCAACAATGCGGTGCTTTGTTAAGTTAGCATATCTGTTCATGGACAAAGGTGCAATATACTGTGTACGATGTTGCTGTAACAAGTGAAATTTGATAAGAGCAACATTGTATACAAATAAAAAAATGTAACTCTTGTCATATTGCAAGTACTTATTGGAGCTTAATTAGAATAGGTCATTTGGAGCTTAGCATGGGAATGAGGTCTACTTTTTTCCATTCCCATGCTTTTGATCACCCTGTAGTGGTCACAATGAGTGTTTGGGTGGACAGGGAAATTAAATGTGTATGAGCATCATTTTATGCTCCACATTCAGGGTACGATTCAGGATCTTTTGGTTTTGGTTCTGTTTTTATCAGCCTGAATATTGGTCATTATAATGATTCTGGTTCTGGTTTTTGGGAGTGCAATACTGTCTACATTATTGATAAAGGTTTCAGGATGGTTTGGAATTTTAGATTGTCATTTGGTCTTCAGATTATATACTTTCAGTGGGTATTTTGGGTACAGGTTATATTAAGTTTTTGGTGAGTATTGATTCAATATATAGGAATGGTTCTGTGTCATCTAAGTGGTCTGTTTGCAGAATTAGATAAGTGATCTCAAAGTGTTCTGTTCAGCTCAAGGTTATTTCATATGATGGTTGTTCTTTAATGGGCATTAATGCAGATGGAAGTAAAGCTTCAGGATGCGCTTTTGATTTAGTTTGTGCCACACATTCCGACCTATTTTCATTAGGCTCACACCAATAAGAGTCACCAACATTTTCACTACTTTCTTCCTCAAAGTCAAATGAGATCTCTAGGAACCCTATTTACTACTTAGCAAAGGAAGCATCAAGGAATTCATTAACTCCAGCTTCAAACTTAGACAACCTTCTAGGAAAATACATCCAGTCTCTATCGTCCCCCATGTATCAATGTCCTGAACAAAACAAATGGTTTGTTTACACTACAAGTTACCTAAATAATTAGCTACTTGAGTCTCGGGTCACTTAGAGGATCACTGCAAGCTACTTCAGGGGTGTATGGTCTACCATGACGACTAATACCAAACATGCCTGTATAACTTAGAGGTTCATTATATAGTGGCAGCTTGTGATTGAGAATATGATTAGTGGAACTGGTATATATGAGGCCCGGAGATATATTGACAGCCTCAAACGGAAAGAATATTGAGGTAAACAACACTGATGCTGAAGGCAAACTAAACGTCTAACAATTGCTTTATCATGTAATTTTATTTGTTCAGTAGTTTTATTGCTTGATGTTAAATCAGTTTAGAGATCAGATACAAGTACAAAGAACAATAATCAACTGAATTTAACGAAACGAAATGAAAAGTAGAGTGGTTGGATACTAATTTATGACATACAATAGCATCTGAGTATCACAAAAAAACACAAAAAGGACATTATTCATATTAGCAATAGAAACTTGAAAATAGGATATCAACTAAAAGTCAATCCTAATATTGATACAAGAATTAAACTAAAATTTTTAAGTCACAGGGTAACGGTCTAATAATCGACTCACACAAACCCCAAACAAATTGAAATCTACATAATAAATTGAATCTCCCAGCTGTTGCCCAAAGTGAACAAAATAATACCCAACATAAGATCACAAATGATGGATGATATTTTATGATTTTACCTTTGATTCCGACAGGGATGTGGCTCCACAACGAGATTAGCTAATCTGAGAGAAATGTAGGGGCTATTAGGTTTATAGTAAATGAAAAGTAGGATCGATTGGCAGTTGTTCAAGAATTTGGAGAAGAGAGGTCAAATAGCAGTTATCTCTTGATATTTATACTTTTTATGTATCATGGCCGGGCTTTGTTATTTGTTTACATTAACAATTAAAATCAAATTTCTAAGTGTGCGTTTGGTATGTTAACCGAAATGACTGTGAGTATGGGTTTCATCAAACTCGCAGACCGTCTTTGAGGGTATGCATTGTGAGCGGTCGCTCAGGGCTCCAAAATTTTTAAGGGCCTTAGAATTTGTGCCGTTAATAATTATATGCAAGTGTACACATATTTTCACGAAGAAAAAAAGTATTTAGATGAGAAAATATCTTACACGAGTAATATGTTAGAACATTTAGATAACTAATTACATTATAACTTATAAGCGATGACACTTTATATATAAGATTCCTTATCGAAATGACTCATTAATTAATTTCATTCAGGGCACTCAAAAAATTTATAAATTCATGGGACGACCTCTTATCAGAGAGTGTTATTGTTTGATATGAAGTTTAGGGTAAAGGTATTAAGTTAAAAAGTGTCACATTAAACCAGTTAGTGATAAAAAATACTTAGTTGTAGAAAATAAAAATACATGAGCCTCACATAAATAGTTAAGAAAAGTAGCCTCTTCATAATGGTATGTATCAATGATTGGCGATATCATTCCCTACTATTAGGGATGACAAAAAAATCCGTACCCGACGGGGACCCGATCTTTAAATCCGATTTGATCAAGGAATCCCCGAGTTGACCGAGGGATGTGGATGGGGATGGGGACGGGGAATCCCCGAATTATGAAATCGGGGATGAGGCAGGGACGGGATAGCATAAATCCCCGACCCCGAACTTTTTAACGTACAAATATTTATAAATTTTATGTATATTAATACTAAATGTACTTTGCATATGTATAAGTTACTAAGTATTGACAAGTGTTATATATACTTGAAGTATATTTTTCAATATATACAATTTAAAGTTGAATGTCATTTTAATTAATCCAACTATGTACAATGTACGTTTTTTGGAAATTTTATAGGTCAATTCTTTATATTTCGGTTAATTATGGGAGTGAGAAACGGGGATGGGGATGGTAAATGCGATATCCGATATTCCCCGCCCCGTTGACATCCCTACCTACTATCAACTTTTCAACCAAACATTTGAAATGAGTATGAATGTTATTTTGATTCTTATATCTTTGAAACAAACGGCTCCTAAAACTATAAAAGACATGTCATCCTCTATATGATACCTCACATGTAAATACGAGAATAATTTCAAATTAAGTGTGTTCAACATATATCATCAAAGTTAATTTGATCATAAGACATTGTTTTAGCTTACTAAGCTAATAATCACATTTAGGAGTGTGCAAGATTCGGGTTTGACCCATCAAAATCGAAAATCAAAGCTGAACCGAATCGAAAAAACTGAACCGCATTTGTAACAAAACTGAATTGGCCAAAACCAAACCGAACCGACTTAAATATTCGGTTTTTGGATCGGTTATGGTTTGACAAAGTTAAAACCGAGTAAACCGTACAACACGATAACCGAATCAATGAACACCCTTAATCGCATTTATCTACTTATAATAATTTACAAGTTTAATTAATATGCCTTAAATAATATTTTAAACTAAAATACCCATTACCCTAATTTGAAGAGAGGTTTAGTTAAACCTCACAACTATATATAGTCATGACAAATTAGGCAAACAATAAAACTTGTCGATTTTCTACGAGAAAACTGACAATCTAAAAATATATAAATACAACTATCTCACGCAATTGTCTTAATGGACATTGAAATCCAACACAACCACGTACGTTAAACCACAAACTTCATATGTACATTATTTTTAAAAATTTAAACGAAATGTTCATTAGTAAACCAAATTACTAAATGCAATTCAAAATGATTCAAGTGGAACTATGTTAGTTTATCACTAAATATTGAGAATGGGTAATAATTAAGTTCGGCCCATATACAACAAAGGTTGGCATACTAATAAATGTCTAGTAGCTTCATGTGGCATCCCAAATTCAAATACTTCTAGTTGCAAATTCACCGAGGCCACTCACCAAAGCCTTAAAATCCATGATAACCAAGGGTTTGTCGTTTTCGATCATGGTGGTTTTATGGAGTGAGCTACAACAAACTAATTAATCGGTACAAAAGATACATAAAATATAAAAGCATTAGGCTGGTTGTAATGGGAGTATAACTCACGTGTGAGACGCATGCGAGTTAAGCCACAACAATTACACCCTGTTAAGTCAAGACCATGACATAACAAAAAAACACCTAATTCAGTCAATATATTGTTTTACTTTTATGTATTTTAAAATATGATGGTTCATTAGTACATTTAACCTTAATATGTTTGGTTCAGATGTGTTTTTCTACCTACTTGAATAGACCCCACTCGAATTAACCCAAACATAGCCGATCGCATCCTATGAACACTGATACCCGCCTATATTTGTTTCTGGAAAAACATCAAAATTAATAACCAACAAGAAAATATTGATGGACTTCGTCTTTTTTTTTTTTTTTTTTTTTTTTTTTTTTTTTTTTTTTTTTTTTGATATTGGTAACTTAAACATCACATGATCAAGGATCAGTGAAGCGAGTGTCGAGGCATTGATCATTTTATTATGAGTTTTCATTGGTGATGTTCATACAAGTTGAGAATATTTTCGTTAATCTTACCGTACTAACTATTCGTAGTGACACCGGGCCACTACTTGGTTAGATAGTGTTCCGACGGGTATGTTTTATGTGTTAGGTCGCGTGTTGTGATCATTTTTTAACATGTGTCATCTTAGTATGTCAATTGTCATAGGGTCGGTTCATTGGTTTGTTATGCTTTGGTCCATGTAATACCGAGACATACACATACATATAAAAGAGAAACATATCATTTAAATCGAAAATGTTTTTTTTTTTTTTTTTTTTTTTTTTTTGTTTTTTGTTTTTTTTGTTTTTTGCCATAGTTATGATTAGATAATAGCAATCTTAAACAAAAAAAATAATGATAATAAAAAAATAAAAAATTTATACTAGTATATAATGCATTTGCGACTATTTTATAATTAGAAAGGATTAAAATTCATACTTTTTATTGCTTATTATGGAAAGATTTCAAAATAATTTGTTAGGAAACAAGTTGGTTAGTAAGTTTGTTAGGAAGCGGTTGGTTGTTCAAACTAAAATTATTTTGCTTAACCATCTCTAATATCTCTCTACTTATAAAGCATGAAGACAACTAAACATATAACCAACTAACGCAAAATATAATCATACGGTACCCGCCGCCGCATTGCGCGGGTACCGCTCTAATATTGTAAAATACATGAAGTGTGTCATAAAATTTTCCAACACAAATTTTCAAATACATTTAAAATTTGACTGAAATTCATCTTCTTGTAATTGGTGGTAACACTTAAGAGTCCATGTAAAAAGAGCCCCGCCAAATATAATTTGCTCATCTTTTCAGAGCCCGCTTATTAACCCCGCCAAATAATTGCCCCGCCAAATTATTCAGCCATAGTTGGCAGTTAGACACCACATTTGTTCACCTCCATTCTCAACCACTTATAAGCGTCCAAACCATGATAACCCACCATCACGACCCTTCTGACTTCTTCTCAAATCTCAATATACTCCTGGTCAAATTTGAGTGGATAAACCAATAATAAAGAAGTCACCTACGAACAAACAGAGTATATATCTCTCCATTCATTGTTCTTTGCATAGTAAATTTGTTCTTTGCATAGTAAATTTCATTTATTGGTTGTCTTTGTTGGCTACTTGTATTGTTTAAACATTTGCAAATTGTGAACGCCAAGTGTTCGCTGAAATGTCTAAATGGAATTTTAGTAACAAAATTTTTATTATATGTGTACATTTATGTCTGCGTTTTTATACATAATTTTATTCAATGAATATTGGGGATTGATTTCGTCTGAATTCGTGTTACTAAATAAACTATGTAATACCTATATGACAAAATGTGAAGAAACATCCGATAGAACAACCAACGAAATACTAAACTTAATTTGAATTGTTGTGCATTAAAATTAACACAAACATACTGATCTAAGGAGATCCGTAGATAGTTAATATTGATAAACTAGTAACTTAAAACTTGCAGAATTTTGGAAGACAAAAAAGGCTATGAGATATAATTATTACTTAAACCCCTTCAGCGCATCAGTGTAATCAAACAACACCAACCCTTGTTCATTTAATACGTACTAACAATGTTTTTAACTGATGGAGTAGTGTCTTTCACTCAGGTAGAACTTGCCATGGGTAAATGGTAAATGTGATATAGTATGAAAAAGGCTCATTTAGTGTGCAAGGCAAAAAACATTATGCAAGTTTAATAGTTTCTTTATTTTCAGCTATCTTTCCGTAACTTTGTCAAGGATGGATAATATAATTAGCGATAGAATCTGCAACGATATGCAACAAGCTGAAGATATACTTGAGTTGGGCTTAAACCAATCTGATGACGACGAAGGTATATTGAGTTTATGCATGTGGTGTGTTTAAATGTTCAATATAATCCTTTACTCGTTCAGAAGATTTAATGATTCCAAGCTTTTCTTTGTAGTACAAGTGATTGGACGCAGAAAAGTAAGAGGACAAACATCTATGCCAAAAATTTGGGCACAACTTGATGATGATCGTGTTAGTGTTTCATTCAATGGAAATGGACAACCTGTTGATAACCACTATTGCTCTGATGATAACCTTTTTAGGACATGGAATGAAGAAAACTCAAAGGTATATCTAATAGTCCTATTGCACTGATGATAACCACTATGCCCACTTTAAATAACTTGGCAGGGAGCTTTTAACATGTCCATATCATATCATAATTTGTTGTGTGCTGTATGTATTGATCAGTTGATCAAAACCAAAATATGCTAACAGAGCAAGCTAATAGGAATGAGCCAAGCAGAACTAAACCCGATAAACAACCGATAACCATATCTGACAAGCATGGTATCAACAACAGGAAAAATAATTTGGAAAGTCCAATAAGGGTTTAAGACAGCAGTAACTGTAACGCAACTCTAGAGTGGTCTAGACACTTGTCAAATTTCAATTCTTGCAAGACAAAAACGGCTATAGACTAATATCAAGGGCTGGAATATTAATGACATATTTTGGTACTTTAGCTGCTTTTACAAGTTTAATTATTGGGTTAATGTGCACACCTGCGTAAACTTGTCATAAAATTTTAAGTAATTTGAATAAATTACTAGTCTAAGATAACAAAATTGCATTCAAGGTAATTTGATTTAAATGTGACAGGGTCAACTTTAACTATTCAAAATCATAAAAAACTAAAACTTGACTGTCAATTAGCTTATATCTACCATAAAAACATGTAGCATCATACCTTTAAAAACTTTAATACATAACTAAAACTATAATAGAGTCAAAATGTTGTATAGCGTGATTGTGCAGGTAGCAGTGGGCATCAGATAATCACATTTAAAAACTATAATACATAACTAAAACTGCTCGCGTGTGATTTTTTTTAGGTTATTTTCTTATCGCGCGTGATTAAGTGGCGAAGGAGAGTAGCTGAAAAAACTAAGGCCAATCGCGCAAAGATGAAGATGGTGCAAGTTACGGGTAAAAAAGTTATGCTGCTGTGCGTCAAGAAGTAAAGGTAATTATATCTTATTGTGTAGCTCTTGATGTGAAATATGCATATGTATTAAGATTATATATTTTGTTCGAACAGAAATCGTTAACAGGGAGTGAGCTAACTAGAAAGGAGTTGTTTCGTGCTTGCTTCTCAAAATACACATGATTGCAAAAGATGTCAAAACTGCAAATGCAATTGATGGAGCGTGATGATGCATTATGGCTCTTGACAGTTTGCTTCTACTTTATTTCCTGTTGCTGCATTTTTCATGTAACAAAATTTAAAAGATTTTTAAAATGATGTTAACTTAATCAAACTTTGTTATGGAAATGACATGTACGTTACACCTAACTGGTATGTAGTTTGTTATATGGTTCTAGAGAAATGGTTCTTTGTTCTTTGGTGTTAGTGATTGGTATTTGTCTGATTATGGCTGGTTTTCTGATGCATGAGGGGTTCATTTGGGCCTGGGCTCAACAGTTTACTTATAATGAAGATGGTTCTTTGCTGGTCTAATGCAAAAAGGGTGTTTGGGTAATGATTTTATGTACAGTATGATGCATAAGGAGTGTTTAGGATAGGGCTGAGCATCGGGCCTCTCCCGACCCGTCCCGACCCGATCCCGAATATCCCGAATCCCGACAAGCCGGAAAACACAAACTGAGTCCCGACCCGATTAAGCTCGGTTCGGTTTCGGGACAGTCGGGACGGGACGGGATCGGTCGGTTTTCTCGGTTTTGTTTGTTTTTTTTCGGTTTTTGGCCCGTCCCGACCCGATCCCGACTATCCCGAATCCCGACAAGCCGAAAAACTCAAACCGAGTCCCGACCCGTTTGACGCCGGTTCGGTTTCGGGACAAGAATCGGGACTCGGGATCGGGACGGGATTCGGGATCGGGTCGGTTTTGCTCACCCCTAGTTTAGGAAATGTTGTGGAGCATTGGTCTGCTGGTTCTGTTACTTCTATTGGGCCTTGGGCTCACAAGTTTACTAATGCCATGGAAGAAGCTAATTGTTGTTGCTGGTATGTTAGTAATATAGTGCAGTGTAATGGTTTTTTGTTGCAGATTATGGTGGGCTGGTTTATTGTTGACATGATTGGTATGGTTATGGCAATATATACCAATGTGGTGCATTTCGGTTTGATATGGTTGGTAATCATAGGAACTGGTTTTGGTCTTGGAATATATCTTTGTATTATCGTTGCTGGTTGCCGTCAAGATGAAGATATTGTTGTTTTTGGGTCTTTGGAAGATAAGACATGCTATAGAAAATGTAATGATCGGTTTTATGATGGCGTGTGGAGTTAGGCTAATATGAAGATGGACTTATATCTATGGAGGCTGGACCAGGAAGTTGACGTTTTTATTGTTTGGTTATTGAGTGTGTATATACGCTTTATTTTAAGTTTTGGTTTTTAATATATTTTCCAGGTATCGTCTCTTTTACCAAAAAAAAAGCAAGCTTCACTTTTTCATAAATATTTTGTAATCTTGACACTAATCTACATGTCAAATAGAAAGTATAACTTCTTTGATCTTATAATTGTGTGCACTTGAAAAAAACGTGCGTTACTAAATGACAATTACAATGATCGATATACATAGCTTTTGTATATTAGAAACCCAAAATACAACGATTGCATTAACTTACATGGAGGGAGCTGGTTCTCAAAAATGTTCTATAGAATCTCTTAAATGTTAGCTTCTAAGAAAACCTAAGTGCCCTTGATCTAAAACACATGTTAACGCAACACTTTTCGAAATGTAGTGCAACACTTTTTGAAATGTTGCATGATTGAATAAGATTTGCAACATTTTGGACCAAAGTGTTGTCTTTTTTTCCTAATGGATGCAACACTCATAAAATAATGTTGCATTAGATCCTTGACTGCAACACTTATATAGTAAAATGTTGCTTTATTATTATTGAAGTCTAAAATGCAACAATTTCTAAAAGTGTCGCTTCTAAAATGCTGCAATAGCTTCATTTTGTTGTAGTGAGTTTTTTGTGGCTTCATCAAAAAATCTAACAAAGTCGTCAGTGCATAGATCATCCCTTAATTTCTTCATAATTGAAAATTCCATACATGTTTATCATGATAAAACATGACACTTAAAATTCTTTGTTTCTTCAATGTTGAAAGAGTTTACTAAACTCCTCTTGCATACTCAACGAAATATCTATCGCAACATTGAACTCGTCTCTTTACACTCACTTTGACCTGAAACATTACAAGCTTGACCACAGTTAGATTATTATACATGGCTGATACAATGAATAAAATATGAAAATGGACAATATGCTATTGATTACCAGAATTGCAACTAACTTTAAGTTAAACATAAAGGGTTAATAAAATCTACCATAGATAAATTGCAAGAATACTTTGAATTAACGGTATTTTGAATTAGAAGGATTTTGTATGAATCCGGATCATCAGTATCGCTCCATGTTAAAGAAAACCTTAGTAAAATGAGCAATATGAACCCTTCATGTACATGTATTGAAGTAGAGGTGAATTTTCTAAGCCGATAGACTTCATTTTAACTCTAATGAGACCATATATAATTCTGTACCAAAAGTGCGTTGTAACCTGTGAAACAGCTCAATCTTTAGATAGAAAATATGTGACTAGAAGCATGTGCATTCCTAGTAATTTACCCTAAATTTAACATTCCATCACCTTCATTGCTCTAAATAAAAGAGAGTATTCATTATCACACCAGTAGCACAATGACATATTCAACAATTTATGGAGTACCTTCAAAGGATGGCAGAAGTATTTGATCGTTTGGAACATCATCAACTTAGATCTTGTCAAACATGTTTGGAAGCGCTTTGGACACCACGAATAAAAAAGAAAAAGAAATGTTGATTAACTAGTTCAATAATTGGGTTCGTCAATATTGAAACTTTTATTTTATAACATTATTTTATGTTGGAACATTTTATATGCCTTAAAAGCTTTATTGATAGTGGGAATAGGTTCATGATAAGAAAAAGTTTATGAATTGGTGACATTATTTTAGTTGGCTTTTTGAAAACCTTTCGATAGATTAACTATAGTGGATGCCCTAAGTTGGAAATAGTGATACATTAACTAAAGCACGATCGACCATGATATATGATAATCAAAGTCTACAATGTCAAATTAAAATAATAAGACCATAAACCAAGATTGACATTATCAGACATAACGATTCAAGGCAATGGCATGTTAACTTATTCAATTTAGTATTTATATTTACTACAATATATAAAATGATATCTAATTACCATTTATTATGAATCAAATCTGATGTGAACCTTCTTTTAATACAATAAAATATATGTGAAAAGTTTTAGATTAAGGAAATGAACACATATATATGGATCGAGACATTGGAGTTTTCCCTTTTAATACTATGAATGTATCAAATATCATACTATCAAAATTAATCGTTGTGGTTATCAATGTTGTGTAACTAGGGTGGAAAGATTATTCAACCTACTAAACGTGAATGCATAACATAGTTGTATCTGTATTGCTAGATGATGAAGTAGATGATGCTAAAATTAACATGCTTTATATAATATATGTCTAGTATAAAAATTAAAATAAATTACTAGGACATCTTAAGTTATTAAGGTACATTATTGCAAGTTGACTTTTAAATTTTTGGTCACCAATATTATAGGACTTTTATTTTAGGGTGATAATGACTTAAATGAGAATCATTAGTTAGCATGTTATTATAGAAAAGTAACCATAAACAATGTAAGTTCACACACAATTTTAGCTGACTTTATTTTTTATTTGGTAATCAGAGAGGTTGTCTATACGAGTGAATAGCCAATTAGAATATGCTTTAAAACTCAAGTCATACCAATCTGTCATCAAATAATAACTTTTTTTTTATAGACAGTCTTTGATTTTTTTAATTAACGAAAACAACCCCAAGCCGAAACCCAAGGCTTCACTAACCCTGCAAACCTATAGAACCAAACAACTAGTATTATTAAAAAATATGGTTGTTTCACTTGAGATAGTTGCCCTAGGAGGTTGAAGTTGCTGTGACCTAAACCCAAAACTCTCATTATAAATCACAACATGCCACTTATAAGGTTAAAGTTGTATAGTGTAATTGTACATTTTTTATAATAATTGCATGTAACTAATCCAAAAATGAAGGATTTCTTTTTGGGCAAAACACCAAGCTTGGTTAAAAACTTGAAATGAAACATCAACGCAAACTGTGTCCCACAAGAATACAAGATCTTAAAGCAAAATTTAGTTCTAAATCTTTCATTTCCATGAATTACTAGACCTACACTTAATTACAACAAAAGATTGGCTAAATAGTCTTCTTTTCAAAGTGTTGCTTATGATTGTAAGAAACAAAAAAGTCAGAAAATACAATAACATGTGAGCATGTACTTTAAATCAATTATTAATAACTTAATTAGACTATTGGCCACCTAACTACACAATATTTGTATTGAATAGTCATCGCATGTGTCAATAATTAGGTGCAAATATGTTTTATTCTTTGTTATTTTGTAAAGTTCTTAATAGATCTTAAGTGACTCATGAAGAGATAAATAATTAGCATCTTTAGTAGCTTTGTATCTTGTGAATTCTGTAGAAAAATAATAACTTCAGCCACCTTGATAAGCCTCTTTTATAATTTATTCGATCAATCCCATAATTTATCTAAAAGTTTCAATTGTTGATGTACCTAATTTACATGAAAATCAAGTTCTTCCTTAAACATGCTGAAAGTTTCAACATTGTATTCAATTGATTGTAGATTTGTTTATAAATTAAGGGGTTTATCATGACTTCAATAAAAAATACAATAAAGTTGTCGGTGCATAGATCATCCTCGATTTATACATAATTAAAAATTTCATGGATGTTTGTCATGATTAAACATGACATTTAAAATTCTTTGATCCTTATATGTTAAAAGAATTTACTAAACTCTTCTTGCATACTCAACGAAATATCTATCGCAACATTGAACTCGTCTCTTTTCACTCACTTTGACCCGAAACATCATAGACTTGACCACAGTTACATTATACATGGCCGATATAATGAATAAAATATGAAAAGAACAATATCCAATTGATTACCAGATTTGCAACTAATTTTAAGTTAAACAGAAGGGGTTAATAAAATCTACCAGAAATAAATTACAAGAGTACTAGTAATTAATGGTATTTAGAATTTCAAGGTATCTTGTATGAAACCGGATCATCAATATTGCTCCAAACGGTATTTAGAATTATAAGGTATCTTGTATAAAATGAGCAATATGAACCCTCTGTGTACATGTATTGAAGTAGAAGTGAATTTTCTAAGCTAATAGGTATCATTTTAACTCTAATGAGACAAAAATATAATTGCGTATCAAAAGCACGTTGTAATCTATGAAATAGCTCAATCTTTAGATTGAAAATATGTGACCAGAAGCATGTGCATTCCTTATAATTTACCCTTAATTTAACATTCCATCACCTTCATTACTCTAAAAAAAAAGAGTCTGCATTATCACACCAATGACATAATGACATATTTATCAATTTCAAGAGTACCTTCAAAGGACTCCAGAAGTACGTGATTGTTTAGTACATCATCAACTTCGTTCAGATCTGTTCGAACATGTTTGGAAGCGCTTTGGACACGACGAATAAAAAAGAAAAAAAAAATGATCGACTAGTTCAATAATTGGATTCATCAATATTGAAACTTTTATTTAATAACATTATTTTATGTTGGAACAATTTATAAACTTTAAAAGCTTTATCGATAGTGGGAATATGTTCATGATATGTAAAGGTTTATGAATTTATGACATTATTTTGATTTGGTTTTTTTGTAAACTTTTTGATAGATTTACCATAGTAAATGCCCTGAGTTTTAGAAATAGTGATACATTAACTAAAGCATGATCGACCATGATATATGATAATCAAAGTCTACAATGTCATATTAAAATAATGAGACCATGAAACAAGATTAACATTATTAAATATAACAATTCAAGGCATCGAATGGAAACAATAGCATGTTAACTTATTTTGTTTACTATTTACTACAATATATAAAATGATATCTATTTACCATTTTTTATGAATCAAATCTCATGTAAACCTTCGTTGTATAAAACTAGACCCGTGCTAGGTTTCTGCAAAAATTCTAGTCCAAAAATTTCCATACAAGCCGACAAAATTTGTCAAGGCATTGATGAGAAGTTTCTTCGCCCATATGTAAATATTCATTAAGGGCGCCAGGAACGGTGCCATATGCCAATTGATGAATTGCGGAGATGCATTTCATCAACGGGGAAATGCTTGGTCTTCCGTATGCCTCAGTGGTATTAGCAAAGAATGGATTATGAAGACGTATTTCTTCAACTATCCATGTGAATAGCCTTCGACTCATTTGAAACCTCTCCTTGAAAGTTTCTTCTGAAAAAATCAGATTCTCACTAAAATAAGTCTCGACTAAACGATCATGAGCACCAGAATGTTCTCGGATTACGTTTGTTTTCTTTGATAGTTTTGGTTTTCATCTATTAATAATAAACGATAATGCTTTGCTTAAAAACGTCATGTCTCGACTAATTACTTCTTGTTCTCCCTCTTCGTCGAACATTATTGTTTCAGAATTTATATCTTCCATAATAAGTTTTGTTTGATTAGGGATGTATCAAATAAAAGAGTTTGAAAGTAATGGTGAATTTTTGTTTGAAAATAATGAAATTTTATAGAGTATTTATAGGTAAAAAGGGTATAGTGATTTTTTTTTTTTTTTTAATTATTTTTTTATTTTTTATTATTATTTTTTTTAACAAAGCAAACGATTACAAAAGCAAATGCATCCCACAGTTACACACTTCCCCAAAGGTGAGATCTTCATTGTTCGCCTCTCCTGCCGATCACTTACACCAACGACCCAATGGTGGCTGCCACTTGAAATTGCTGCCCAATCCCTCATGCTACAAGCGTTGGGGGTAGCCTAAGACTGAAAGTAGTGGTCACGTCCCTCACCTTTCACATTAGCACCACTTCACCTTTCTCTCTCCTTTCAAATAAACATCCAACACTACCTAAAAGTGCAAGTTTTAAGCTAATAAGAGTATAAACATTGATTAAAAAACATTTAGTTATGAAGTGTAAGCAATAAGAAAAAAAATTGAAACAAGTGAGGTGTAAACGACTTGGACAACTAGAAATGACGTGTACTTTAGTTTAGTGACGCAGACTATAGTAATCTAGTTAGTAACAAGTTACTAGTTGTAACACCCCTAAAATTTGGTACAGCGGAAGACTCAACAAGCTTTCGGGGTGCTACGGGGATTGGTATCCAAACACAAGACATAAAAGAACGAGATAAAGTAAACAAGATAAAATACAACCACGCAGGGTTTTAAAGTTTACATTATCCCAAAAACATCCAAAGTCAGGCCCAAAAGAAATAAATATAGGTCCACAATAGTTATCAGAGTTTTAGAAATATAGATCCATAACCGGTGCCAAATGCCAAGCCTCCAATCCCAAGCATCCGCAGAGCATACTTAATTACCTGAGAAAACGTGCTAAAAGTCAGCTTTCGCTGGTGAGATCATAGGTTTAGATTCTTAATTCAATATAGTGGACATATACGCAAAACGCTTGCTAGCTAGACTAGGGCTCAATCATCCAACCAAAATAATCCAACCAAAATAATCCAACCAAATCAAATCATCCCTATAGGTGCACGCTATAGCTCAAATCAATCCAATCAATAGCTTAGCTAGCTCAAGTCTAGGCCTCGCTCTATAATCAATCCAATAGCTTACCTAGTTCGGGGACTAGGCCTCGCTTAACAACCAAATCAATAGCTTACCTAGATCTAGTCTAGGCCTCGCTCTATAACCAAATCAAATAGCTTACCTAGTTCGGGGACTAGGCCTCGCTCAACAACCAAATCAAATAGCTTACCTAGTTCGGGGACTAGGCCTCGCTCAACAACCAAATCGATAGCTTACCTAGCTCAAGTCTAGGCCTCGCTCAATAACCGAATCAATAGCTTACCTAGATCTAGTCTAGGCCTCGCTCTACCTAGTTCTATAAGCATAGCAAGGAGAAAGACGTAAGTAAATCTCAAGCAACTCACGTAACGGCGACTACTGACTCGGTGTCACAACTCGTAATTTCATGTCCTGTTTCAAACGTCAAAATTCCAATTTTTATCTCGGAAAGTTACTATTCACTTTTACTATTCACAAAACACTATTCATGTCCGAAATTTTTATTTCATATTCTCATAAGTTAAACTATTTTAACGGTAATCCGAGAGTTTGGCGCTCGTCGGATCATTTCTGCAAAAATCACGAAGCCGTGTCCGAGATTTATATTCAGGTTTAAACGTCCTTCCGGCATCCCGATATGTCCATAAAACCATATAAACGATAGAAATATGATTTTCTCTCATTTTACGACAATTCTTAAAGTTTTGGAATTTTACGTTTTTCAGTTCAGCGTTTTACGCGAATTACGCGTTTTTAACCCGCGTTTCCAGTTTTAACAGCATTTAAGCAACCCGATGGAACTTACCATTCATTTTATATTTTATTATGGAGTATTTTGACAAGTTTAGTCATTCTTTCAAGTTTCATATTTTTACGATACCCGAATTTACGTTTCGCGATTTAAAACTTTACGGTTAGCGATTAACGGAACCAAAACCGACTCCGTGAACCAGATAACACCAAGCTTATCACATACTCATTCACTTTTACACATGTGCAGCCCCCCCCCCCCCCTCAAAATATCTAGTCAACTTGACCAAGTATTTACTAAAATGCCATTGATTTAGATTTTTTTATACATAAACACCTAAAACTAAACACTTAACAATTTAGTGAATCAAAAAGCTCATCTTCATCTTTCTCATCACCATAACCACGACCCAACACCAAGATCCATGATCAATCCATTATTTTTCTTAGTACAAAGTATCAAAGTTGTTCATTTCATCATCCTAATCAAGAATCATAACACAAAAACACAAGTAATCCAAGGTTTCTCATCATCTCACCACCTATTATTTCAAAGTTGCGGCTAGTGTGCGCGCCTTGTTTTTCAGCTCATTACATGTTCATGGTACCATCATATCAGGTGAGTCATAGCCCCTACTCTTTTAATTGTTTTGCAAACTCTTTGGGGGAGAATACATGCTCGTTTTACTTAAACGCATTACTTGCTTTACATGGTTGATTACTCAAACATTTTCAGCTTTACCTACATATATGTTTGATCACCTGCACTTCATTGGTATGTTTGATTACCTGTATTTCATGTGACTGTTTCCTAAACATTATTACTTGTTTATATGACCTCATTGTCATCCTTGTTTATCTGGCGACATTGTCAGTATTGTTTACATGACCTCATTGTCATTACTGTTTACCTGGCGACATTGTCAGACTCATTTACATGACCTCATTGTCAAAGTTGTTTATCTGGCGACATTGTCAGGATTATCATCATTGTTTATCTGGCGACATTGTCAGGATTATCATCATTGTTTATCTGGCGACATTGTCAGCATTGTTTATATAACCTCATTGTGAAAATTGTTTACATAGTGGTTTTGCTACACTTATCTTTGAATTGAGATTCAAGCATTATTTTGTTCACACAAACCAAAACACATTTGGCAGTGGGTTGTAAACACACAGGTTACAAGTCTCTTATGGCGGGACTTGTAACTGAGTGGATTTACGATGCCTTTGCTGGGATACCTTCATTCATATGCATTACATTCTTTTTCACAAGACTCTATGAACTCACCAACCATTGTGTTGACACTTTAGCATGTATTTTCAGGTATTTAGCAATGGCACGCTACAGGAGGTTTTGGCAGGGCATGGCATGGTCATAGAAGACTCTGATTATTCATTTGGGGACCGTTTTTAACTATTTTAATGGCTTACTTCCGCACTACTTTTAACAATGTAAAATCAACATTTTGATTTAACTATTTTATTCTAAATGATTCAAGTGCAAACTATTTTTGAACTAGTGTTGTAATACCAATTGAGTTACACCCCAGCTACATGTATGCTTCCGCTGGACCCGATTTTGGGGGTGTGACAGATTGGTACCAGAGCTTTGGCTATAGCGAACTAAGTGTTTTTAAAACCTATACTATAGCTACCTTCAAGAAAACTTAACCCTATGACCGTCACGTGCCTGCCTGCCAAGCTGAAGCCTCATTTGTGGTTAGTTACTGACATAGGTGATGAGATTTATGTCTCATTATCTGATATATTATATTCATTTATTCTAGTTGATTACTATAATTGTCTTTCATATAAGCATGTTCACGTATCATATATGTCACCGCATTATGTTTTTCCTTGCATAGTTTCATCATTTGACCTCGAGTTTGGTCACCTGCCTCAGTCTTTTTGAACGTCTTGGTATTTGTGAAGGACATAGTCTTAGTATAACTGAGCTGAGCATTTCAAAATTCATGGAACCTCGGTGGAATATAGACTAGTCATCTATATTCAACCCGGGATAGTGGGACATAGGCTGACTACCTATGTCTGACTCAGAAATGAATTTTCCAACACTGAGAATGGTTATAATAAAATTTTGTCTGGATTGAATCCTTTACTCATTTTCCAAATGCTTCATGCATGTGTGTGTATACCCTCATTGTCAGAACATTCATACTTTTCATCACCTCGTGAACCGCCGCTTGGAAGCACGTCAATTGATCATTTCATCTCATGAACATTCACGTCTATGCATTATACACTTACATCACGGTATTTTCTTTTATCACAATATCATTTTGTCGCAGTTGTCACAGTCTCTTCCCTTCTCACCATCACTATCATTTCCCCATCCCCATATATATAAGGAATTAGCTAACAATCTATAGATTCCTATGTCACTCAGTACTCACTACTCCTAATATTGATAAGTGGATATTATCAATGACCTCCTTAGGAAAGACTTTCCATACCATCTAGGAGGAGGATCCCTCGGTACATTAAGACCATTCAAAACTCAACAGAAATCTCAGGATATCACAAAACCATTCGAACCACTATCATTGGCCTGATCGCCAAAATTCCATCATCTAGAAAGTATTGGCTTGACTGAATTACAAGATTCGTTTAGATACGAGTACTCACAAAACAACACCATAGAGATAAATCCAATCTCCTAACCAAGACTGTAGAACATTCAATTGAACATGGACTCACCAATAGACTTTATTCAAACATATTAGACATTTATACATTTGTGCAGACATACCTACCTGGCTATTTTATCCTCTTCATACTTTCACTGTTACATGGATTTTTCTCCAAACTACAGTTATGCAAAACATATATCTTGTAAGAAATACTTTTCTGAGGCACTTATTTTGACAAGCAAATTCCTTTTGGTTAATCTCTACAAAACTATTGGACGTTAAGGAATTTTAAAACATCAATCCTTGGCAAACCATACTATTTACCTCATGTTGAAAATAGTTCTATCTTGCATAACTATTAAATTTTGAAACATCAAAAAAAAATTGTTACTTAAAAAGCTGTTTGCTTAAAGTTGTAAATTCATTTATTCAGGGAAGGTTTATGAACAAAACACACAATCTCAAAACAAACTTTGAAAAATCAATCACTATATTACATTACTTATACATTTAGGATTTGGTGATTTAATGACATAGAGCTTGGGGAAAATCTTCGTAATGGAGACTAAGCATCGTAAGTGGAGAAAGACTCAATTTATGACATCCTGCGGAGGATCTCAACCTTATCCTAATCTATTATTTTCAACAACACCCTTTGACGGACTTAACCTTGTAAGTTCTTCCACAAAATTCGTATTACCCATTTCAATTATTCCTAATAGAGGAATTTGATTCAGCTCAAACTCCTAGCGATTTCATTAAGATTCCTTTGGAACCAAACCGCTTATCATCTTCAGACCAATGGTCAGAATTAGAGAACGATTCAAACATAGGGAGATATGCTCAGAGCATGAGTGATTAACTCAAGAAATGGTTGGACTAACCAATTACCATAAATCAAATTCAGTTGCAACTATAGTTATCACACGAGCTTAGAGACTACACCATTTGGAGCACTCTATGGTCGAGGTGCCAACATCCATTGATGGATCGAAATTTGGAAAAGCCCAACTCACTAGTCCAGTAGGCATTCATGATATAACCAGGAATTTTCTACAAATTAGGAATCAGTTACAAGTTTGATAAGTTGTAAACCATTGGAATTCCAAGTTAGTGGCAGAGTCATGTTGAAGGTTCTGCCTAGGAAAGGCATGATACCATTCAGAAAAATTCGGGAAGTTAAAATCGATATACACTGGACCATTTAATATTTCAGACAGAATAGGCCTAGAGGCCGTCAGATTTGAGCCTTGTTAGAAAACAGTAGGGTATACCAACATATTTCACAATTTCAAATCCCCAGAAATGACTTTCAGATGAGTCACTCATGATTCCATTGGAAGGGATCCAACCCAAATGACAATCACAGACCTTGTAAGAGAACCAACAGAAATCATGGACCGTGTGGTCAAACAGTTGAAGCAAAGTCGAATTCCTACCGTGAAAGTTCGCTGGAATTCTCACATATCATCATCTTTTTACCAATAACACTTCTGAGACCAACATTAACTGAACTTCGGGACGAAGTTCCTTTTAGAGGGGAAGAATGTCACAACTCGTAATTTCATGTCCTGTTTCAAACGCCGAAATTCCAATTTTTATCTCGGAAAGTTACTATTCACTTTTACTATTCACAAAACACTATTCATGTCCGAAATTTTTATTTCATATTCTCATAAGTTAAACTATTTTAACGGTAATCCGAGAGTTTGGCGCTCGTCGGATCATTTCTGCAAAAATCACGAAGCCGTGTCCGAGATTTATATTCAGGTTTAAACGTCCTTCCGGCATCCCGATATGTCCATAAAACAATATAAACGATAGAAATATGATTTTCTCTCATTTTACGACAATTCTTAAAGTTTTGGAATTTTACGTTTTTCAGTTCAGCGTTTTACGCGAATTACGCGTTTTTAACCCGCGTTTCCAGTTTTAACAGCGTTTAAGCAACCCGATGGAACTTACCATTCATTTTATATTTTATTATGGAGTATTTTGACAAGTTTAGTCATTCTTTCAAGTTTCATATTTTTACGATACCCGAATTTACGTTTCGCGATTTAAAACTTTACGGTTAGCGATTAACGGAACCAAAACCGACTCCGTGAACCAGATAACACCAAGCTTATCACATACTCATTCACTTTTACACATGTGCAGCCCCCCCCCCCCCCCCCCCTCAAAATATCTAGTCAACTTGACCAAGTATTTACTAAAATGCCATTGATTTAGATTTTTTTATACATAAACACCTAAAACTAAACACTTAACAATTTAGTGAATCAAAAAGCTCATCTTCATCTTTCTCATCACCATAACCACGACCCAACACCAAGATCCATGATCAATCCATTATTTTTCTTAGTACAAAGCATCAAAGTTGTTCATTTCATCATCCTAATCAAGAATCATAACACAAAAACACAAGTAATCCAAGGTTTCTCATCATCTCACCACCTATTATTTCAAAGTTGCGGCTAGTGTGCGCGCCTTGTTTTTCAGCTCATTACATGTTCATGGTACCATCATATCAGGTGAGTCATAGCCCCTACTCTTTTAATTGTTTTGCAAACTTTTTGGGGGAGAATACATGCTCGTTTTACTTAAACGCATTACTTGCTTTACATGGTTGATTACTCAAACATTTTCAGCTTTACCTACATATATGTTTGATCACCTGCACTTCATTGGTATGTTTGATTACCTGTATTTCATGTGACTGTTTCCTAAACATTATTACTTGTTTATATGACCTCATTGTCATCCTTGTTTATCTGGCGACATTGTCAGTATTGTTTACATGACCTCATTGTCATTACTGTTTACCTGGCGACATTGTCAGACTCATTTACATGACCTCATTGTCAAAGTTGTTTATCTGGCGACATTGTCAGGATTATCATCATTGTTTATCTAGCGACATTGTCAGGATTATCATCATTGTTTATCTGGCGACATTGTCAGCATTGTTTATATAACCTCATTGTGAAAATTGTTTACATAGTGGTTTTGCTACACTTATCTTTGAATTGAGATTCAAGCATTATTTTGTTCACACAAACCAAAACACATTTGGCAGTGGGTTGTAAACACACAGGTTACAAGTCTCTTATGGCGGGACTTGTAACTGAGTGGATTTACGATGCCTTTGCTGGGATACCTTCATTCATATGCATTACATTCTTTTTCACAAGACTCTATGAACTCACCAACCATTGTGTTGACACTTTAGCATGTATTTTCAGGTATTTAGCAATGGCACGCTACAGGAGGTTTTGACAGGGCATGGCATGGTCATAGAAGACTCTGATTATTCATTTGGGGACCGTTTTTAACTATTTTAATGGCCTACTTCCGCACTACTTTTAACAATGTAAAATCAACATTTTGATTTAACTATTTTATTCTAAATGATTCAAGTGCAAACTATTTTTGAACTAGTGTTGTAATACCAATTGAGTTACACCCCAGCTACATGTATGCTTCCGCTGGACCCGATTTTGGGGGTGTGACACTCGGCACTTCCTAACAATATTAAATCCGTTCAGAAAACATTTCCTCAAAATCAAATATTCCCATTCCCGGACGTAATTCATTTTACTTTCCAAAATATACTTTTCTCGAATTTACTTCATATTCATTTGAAATTCGACGTTTGGTATCCATACGGGTGGAGGGTCGACACAACACAACCAACAAGCCTCAACAAAGAACAAATAACAAGATAACTACAGGTCTAATGTTAGCCCGACACATTATTTAAATAATTATCGAAGCTTATTAAATCCGTCGATTTGATAATCTTCCATACTTATTTACGTAATATATCGTTCCAAAATTATACCCACTTAAAGCACATTGCACATAAGTTTCTATTTGGTATATGTCGTAGCCCATTGAATTCCCTATATATATCGTCGAATCGGCCAAAATTCCACGAGACATATAGTAATTCATTACCCTAAAATATATACCACATCCTATGGGCGTCGTGGGATACGATGCCCATTAATATATCCATTTTATATCGTCAAATAACTCGATCTAGAATAAGTCATTCGATGTATAAAATGTTTATATTAACCGTCATATATCCGTGACAACACAAAGTCACAATAAAAAGCCCACTTGGACTTTAAAGACCCAAAATTCGTATAACTCGATAAGTTTCTATTTTTATAAACGAACCCATATTTTTAATTATTAGTTATCCGACGTATAATTCGCCATTATTTATATAGTTATTATTTATAATAATATCCCGACATTTATTACACCATTTTCATAGTGTAATAACTATCGCTTTATTATTATACGTTTACTCGTGATCGTTTTATTATTAATATACGCATTTATATATGTATATATATATATATATATATATATATATATATATATATATATATATATATATATATATATATATACGCTTAACACGTCTATATACGTCTATAAACGATTATATTCTTAATAATATTATTACGAGTTTTATTTTTAATATCAACCTTTAAAGATTTATCGAGTCATAGAATTTGGTCCAATGTCCGAGTCATGACCCTCGGCTCATAGTCCAAGTCCAAACAATATAATCAAGTCACAAAAATAAAACAACTCCGTCCAAAACAATCCCAATACCACGTGCTACAACATGAGGGTCCGACTACGGCACCCGACTAATCCTATCTCCGTCATTCTAGTAACCGTATCACAACGGTCCCCAATTCACTTTCGTCAACACATCTCCAAATATACTCAAAGACAATAGATACCGCAACGCGTCCAAGATAATAAGCCAAATGTCCAAATCGTAAACATCACACGAATAAATAATCACAAGTAACAATATTATCCGAAACCAAATATAGGCGGGTTGAGTTACCAAGTCAACCCGGGTCAAACATAAGTTCGAGACATAAAAATGGAGCCACACCCGAGACTAAAGAGTCTCGGCTAGCTCTTTGAGCTTGCTCGAACCAAAACAGCCCCTAGGGGGGGGGTGTTCGGCCAAATACCAAACGACCACAAGGTCCAAATAAAAACAACCCATTCGACCGGACCCAAGGGGGTCACGGTCTTGCTCCCATCGAGCCATTTCAAACCAAACGGACCCTTAGGGTCTCGGCAACAATCAAACAACAACAACAAGATGGAGTGGGGAGGATCCCCATAGTCCTCGGCTCGACAAAACAAGCCACAAAAACCAACTCCGAGACCTCGAGGGTCTCGGTTACGCTCGACCCGAGCACCGAACCAACCAAGAAAACCATTCAATCAAGAATCCTTCCACAAAATCGGATTCCAATCAACCCACCCGGATACCAAACATCATCTTTTAACCTTTTTCATCAAAACCCAATAATCTTGTTTATAAATCCATGGAACCCGAAAATCCAAAAACAAAACCGTGACCCTAGGTCACGATTCGAGCACAAATCCGAGTCAAAACTCGGCCTACCTTTATCCACCAAATAAGAAATCGAATGGATCTTCAATACCACACCAAGGAGTGACGAATTTAAGGTGCAATCGAAAGAAAAATGAAGAGTTTGGGCGCGTGTTATGATGGATCGAGTAGGAAATGGTATGTGGAGTTATTTTATGGTGGTGTTGATGTTGATGGAGCGGCGGTGAGGTGGTGGTAGCCGACTAAAGGGGCGGCGGCTAAGGGTGATTAGGGTTTGGAGGTGATAACTTTGAGAGAGGAAAGAGAGTAAAGTGGTGAGGGAGTTGTGGGGGTCGGTTCACACACAAGGACGATTCATAAAGAAGAAAAAAAAAATTTGTTTTATTATTATTATTAGTGATAGTAGTGGGCTAAGTAGCCCCAAATAAACACACGGGCCAAACCCGAAACCTTTAATAATCAATCACTTTTTCCAACCAAACCCGTTTCAAAATAATAAAATATCCGAACTCCATAAAAATATAATTAAAGTGTTAGGTCAACCTAGTGCCGGAGTCAAAGTAGTGCCAACAATAATGATCTCAAAAATAATAATTCATCATGTCCGAAACAAACCAAACCATAATTAAATAACTAAATCCCAAATACATCGTACGATTAAATCACGTACCAACATTTGTAAAATATCTCGTCACAATAAATTTTCAGAAATTTCATGTTTATTATATAAATGTAATGCGGGTTTTATAAAACGGCTCCCTATTTTGCCAGTTGTCACATCCTCCCAGCCTCAGAAGGAACCCGTCCCGGGTTTCTCTCGAAATAACCCATCTACGAAGTGAATAACTTCGGATATCTTTTCCGAAACTCATCCTCACGTTCCCACGTAAATTCCGGTCCGTGCCGCGAATTCCAACGAACTTTGATGAGCGGAATACGACTCCTCTTGAGTCGTTTGATCTCTCTATCCATTATCTCAATCGGCTCTTCCACGAAATTCAAACTTTCGTCCACACGAATGTCCTTGATAGGTATAACTGGTGTTTCCTCTGAAAGGCATTTCTTCAGATTACTAACATGAAACACATCATGAACTTTACTCAGTTCCAAAGGTAATTCCAAACGATACGCTACGGGCCCAATCCTTTGCAGAATAAGAAATGGTCCAATGTAGCGGGGATTCAGTTTCCCACGTTTCCCAAAACGTATCACACCCTTCCAAGGCGAGACCTTCAACATAACTCTGTCTCCAACCTGGAATTCTAGGGGTTTACGCCTTTGATCAGCATAGCTTTTCTGCCTATCTCTAGCTGCTTGCAGTCGATCTCGAATCTGCGTTACTTTCTCTGTAGTTTCCAAGATAAGCTCAGGGCCTGTGAGTTGGCTATCTCCAACTTCTGCCCAACCAATAGGTGAACGGCATTTTCGACCATACAAAGCTTCGAATGGTGCAGCCTTAAGACTTGTGTGGTAGCTATTATTGTAGGAGAACTCCGCAAGGGGCAGATACTTCTCCCAGCCCTTACCAAAGTCTATGATGCATGCACGAAGCATATCCTCTAAAGTTTGGATAGTTCTCTCACTTTGGCCATCGGTTTGGGGATGATATGCAGTACTCATATCAAGTCTCGTTCCCAAAGCCGTTTGAAGTGATCGCCACAAGGTCGACGTAAAACGACTATCACGATCCGAAATAATAGATATCGGGACTCCATGACGAGAAACAATCTCCTTCACATACAACCTCGCAAGTTTTTCCACACTATCATCTTCACTAATCGCCAGGAAATGAGCAGACTTAGTCAAACGATCCACAATTACCCATATAGCGTCGCAACCGCTAGCTGTCTTTGGTAATTTGGTAATAAAGTCCATCGTAATCCGCTCCCACTTCCAAACTGGGAGTTCTGGCTGCGTCAACAATCCTGACGGTCTTTGATGCTCGGCTTTAACCTTAGAGCAAGTCAAGCACTTACTAACATACAATGCTATATCTGCCTTCATATTTGGCCACCAATATAATTTCTTCAAATCCTGGTACATTTTGTCCGACCCAGGATGAATGGAGTACCTCGACTTATGCGACTCATGCATAATCAATTCTCGAATCCCTCCATACAATGGTACCCAGTTTCGTTCTCCAAAACATAACACTCCATCAGAGTGCTTAGCAAATCCTTTCTCATTTTCTGCCATCCCAAATATATTCTCAGCAGGTCTATTCTCTGCTTTCAATGCTTCCGTTTGAGCTTCTAATATTTGAGACGGTAATGGCGATACGATAGTCATTCCTAACGACCTAACTCGTAATGGTGGAATTCTCTCTTTTCGACTAAGAGCATCAGCAACAACGTTTGCTTTACCAGGATGGTAGCGAATCTCACAATCATAATCGCTTAGCAACTCAATCCAATGTCGCTGCCTCATGTTAAGCTCTTTTTGGTTCAGAATGTGTTGCAGACTTTTGTGATCAGTAAACACTACACACTTGGTTCCATACAAGTAATGTCTCCATATTCTCAAAGCAAAAACCACAGCACCTAACTCCAAATCATGGGTGGTGTAGTTCGTCTCATGCTTCTTGAGCTGTCGGGAAGCATAAGCTATCACTTTCTCTCGTTGCATCAACACAGCTCCTAAACCTTTATGTGAAGCGTCACAATAGACGACGAAATCCTCGTTACCTTCGGGTAACGCCAAGATAGGGGCACTACACAACATCTCCTTAAGTAACTGAAAGGCTTCCTCTTCCTTATCTCCCCATTCATACTTAACACTCTTTTGAGTTAATTTGGTCAACGGTTTTGCTATCTTCGAAAATCCCTCAATGAATCTTCGGTAATAACCGGCTAATCCTAAAAACTGACGAACTTCCGTTGGGGTCGTAGGTGCAGCCCAATCTTTAATCGCTTCAATCTTAGCAGGATCCACATGAACTCCTTGTCTATCAATTACGTGACCTAGAAATTGTACCGTCGGAATCCAAAATTCGCATTTCGAAAACTTGGCATACAGTTTTTCCTTCCTGAGCAATTCCAAGATAAGTCTTAGATGCTCCTCATGTTCTTTCTTACTTTTTGAATAAATCAGAATGTCATCGATAAACACAATCACGAACTGATCTAAGTACGGCTTACACACCCGATTCATGAGGTCCATGAATACCGCCGGTGCGTTAGTCAACCCAAACGGCATCACCTGAAACTCGTAATGCCCGTAACGGGTTCTGAAAGCCGTTTTCGGAATATCTTCCTCGCGCACTCGAAGCTGATGATATCCCGATCTCAAATCGATCTTCGAATACACACTCGATCCTTGAAGTTGATCGAACAAATCGTCGATCCTTGGTAACGGGTATCTATTCTTCACCGTTAACTTGTTCAACTCTCGATAATCAATACACATTCGGAACGATCCATGCTTCTTCTTCACAAATAAGACCGGGGCTCCCCAAGGTGAAGAACTTGGTCTTATGAATCCCTTCTCGGCTAACTCCGCTAATTGTTTCGACAACTCTTCTAGTTCAGTAGGTGCAAGACGATAAGGCGCTCGTGCTACAGGTGCAGCACCAGGTATTAACTCAATCTGAAATTCCACTTGTCTAGTAGGCGGAATTCCCGGCAAATCATCGGGAAACACATCCGAAAAATCACGAACTATAGGTACATCTCCAATGCACCTTTCCTTCTTCTCCTTCTCTCCTTTCTCAGAAATTTGGGCTAAGAAAAGGTAGCTTCCTTTCTCTATTAGCTTCGGCAACTTAGTGCAAGATATAACTGCTAATCTAGATGGGCCTCTCAAATCCTTTCTATCTCCTGGTATGTTCAGAATCTCCTTGCCGTAAGGCACACGCACGATCTTCTCATCGCAGATTATATGGGCATGATACTTCAACAACCAATCCATACCAATAATGACATCAAAACTTCCTAATGTGACGGGTAGAAGATCTATGTTGAAAGGACGGTTCAGAAAGTTTAACGTGCATCCACGAACGATAGTCTTAATCCTTTCTATGTTTCCATTGGCTAACTCTACATCATACCCAATTCCTAAGGCCATCGGGGGTTTCTCAAGTAAGGGTGCAAACTTAGTGGACACAAAACTCTTATCGGCACCGGTATCAAATAGTATGGAAGCATAACGATTATTGAGAAGGAACGTACCAGTAACAACGTTCGGATCTTCTCCTCTCTCGTTCCCGAGTGCATACACTCTCCCATGAGCAACTCCAGCTTCCACACGTTGGTCCCCATTATCTTGTCGTCCACGGTTTCCTCCAGCTCCACGGTTTCCATTGTTGTACCCATTACCACCCGATCCTTGATTTCCTACACTCATTCCGATAGTGTCCTTTCTTTCCACATCCATAGCAAGTAACATTTGCCTTGTTCATAGTTTCAGGAGTAGCTTGAACCATAGCAAGAGGTCGAGCTCTACAATCCTTAGCTATATGTCCCATCTTAGAGCAATTCTTGCACATTATAGTACATCGACCAGAATGATGCTTGTAACATCGGTTACATTTGGGTGCATCTCCATTGTAGTTCTTCTTGTCTCCATCTCCCATGGCATAAGCTCTAGTAGTTAGTTGTCGCTTGTTTCGACGATCATTACCCTTAGAGTGATCGTCCCTCTTTCTCTTTCCATTCTTATCTTTCTCAGCTTCTTCCAATGCCAAAGAGTCCATCAGTTGTTGAGCAATAGTAATAGCCTCATGAATGCTTGCGGGCTTAGCAGAAATCACATCATTCCTGGTAGCTACCGGCAATCCATCGGTATACCTCTCGATCTTTTGGGTCTCAGTCCTAACCATATCGGGACAGAGTAAGGCCAACTCTCGATAACGGCGATTGTAAGTTGCCATATCGGTACCTTTCACCTTGTGGTTCCAGAACTCAATCTCCAATTTCTTAATCTCATTCCTTGGGCAGTAGGTCTGAATCAGCAAAGACTTAAATTGCTCCCAAGTCATAGCATAAGCCGCATCACTCCCAACCGAGTTACGGTAATTGTTCCACCAAGTTAAGGCTTCATCTTTGAAGGTAAAAGAAGCAAACTTTACCTTCGCATTCTCCGCACAACCATTGACATTGAACACAGACTCAGTCTTCTCAATCCACCTAACCAAGTAAACCACTCCTTCAGTTCCACCAAACTCAATCGGTCCACAAATCTTAAACTCCTTGTAGTGACATCCATTAGCACGAACAGGTGGAAAAGTTCCAGCAGAATTGTTGGAATGATTTGACTCAGCTAGTAGCTCAGCAACTCGTTGCTCCACAAGTTGATTTATCATTGCTTGATCCACAGTAGGTGCATTAAGTGGAACATGATCATTGTCTCCCTGAACATCAACATTTTGATTCCTGTTGTTGCGGTTAGTAGTGTCCAGGTTATCAGGAGTAGGGGTCTCAACATTTCGAGCTGGACGGCGTCCTCGACGACTAGGGGTAGTCGTTGCAGGTCCAGTTCTGGTAGCTCTAACAGGGTTTCTTCGTGGGGCCATTGATCTGAAACATCATACAAGTTCGTGAGTCTCCGATAGGACTTATCATATGCTCAACAAGAATTTAATCAACGAAGCCAAGTCATGGAAAGAAAATCAACAATACACCATAAAACATCAATAAGGCGAATAGGAACTCAATTTCCATAATATCCAAAAACCACATAATACCATATCACAATAACCATCGACCATACAAGAAAGATCCAACATCATCCCAACTACCGGAAACACAAAGATAATAATCGTTCCAACAAGACGAGTAATTAACGGAAAATACATCAAAAATAGGATAACTAGCTTTTCTAACCGAACACTCCTCGGTTAAGAAAGCAACAGGACAACATAAACCAATCAACTAGCCACGCTGCTGGCGGAGTCTACTCAACTCCTGCCTCAAGCCATCAAGATCCCTCCATAACGATCCTAGCTCAACGCTATGGGTGTCTCGGTCTCTCTTGAGGTCAGCCACCTCCTTCTCCAGCTCGGCATTCCTTTGCCATAGCTTGCGGTCAGCCTCACGAGCAGTAACAAAACCTCGCTGTAAACTATCGATATGCTCATGAACCTCCATCAAAACTCTCCTCATCTCAGTAGTCCTGCCCACAACTACAGTCATATCCACTCTCAGATCCGCTATGAACTCTCCAATAACCCTCTCAAGTCGATCAGATACACGTGCAACTCTCTCACTAAGCTCAGTAATCCGAGCCCACAACCTGCCAATCTCACCCAACTCTGCATGCTCAGCAGAAATCTCAGAAGATGCATCCGACCCAGCGGGACTACCAGGTGGCAACTCAAACAAAAACGGATGATCAGGTGAATCAGGCTCAATCGGGTGTACAGGTGAATCAGGCTCCTCAGCCTGAGCTGGTGGTACTAACACATCATCATCATCAGGCACCTCATCCTCCTGAGGGTCATCCTCCTCCTCAGGGTCATCATCATCACCCTGCTCAACCTCCTGAGGGTCATCCTCCCGCTCAGGGTCATCAGCCTCATCCTCACCCTCGTACTCCTCCTCCTCCTCCTCGGAAGAGTACATCATCAATCGTCGTCTCCTACTAGGTGAACCATGTGGTGAAGGGGTAGGTGATCTAGGACGACGACGCAATGATGTGGGTGGCGCCTCAGACAGAAGAGAGTGAGCATCAATCTGTAAAGGTGGTGAAGTAGAGCGTACCGACATGCGTGCCGTAGCTCGATGGGCAAAACGTGGAGCCACATGAGCCAAAGCCTGATGAAGAGTAAGCTGCCTCGATGTACCAGGGAGCCCTAGAGAAGATGAGGGTCCCTGCGTAGATGCAGCAGATGGTGCTGAAGTAGAACCTGTCAGTGTCATAGTAGCTGAATGCATGGCAACCTGGTAAGGATCATCAGGGGCCATGGTGAACCGTGCTGGCAATACCGGTGTAGTAAGAATATCCTCAACGACATCAGGCATATGGGAGGCCATAGTCTGTGACAACGGCGTAGGGTAGGTGTAAGTGTTTCAAAACAACTAAACCGTGAACTCAAAATACCATATCCAAAATCATCATATAATTCCAAATCGTATAAAATCAAGAAAGATTTAAATACCGCATTACTAAAACCATTCTCAAAACAATTAAGCCATATAATTCCTCAGAACACATATAATTCCTCAAAAACGCATCATATCACCAAATCAATAAACCTCAAATCCTCAAATCATCTCAAGAAATCTCAAATCTCTAATCATCTCAAATATCTCATAATACCTCAATAACAAACAATGATGCTTCGGCTTGGCGGGCTGGCGGGCAATGGTCGAGGATCGTTTTCTATAAAAATCGGTTATAGTTTAGGTGTCTATTTACCTAGTTCTCTATAACCTTGGCTCTGATACCAATCTGTAACACCCCCAAAATTTGGTACAGCGGAAGACTCAACAAGCTTTCGGGGTGCTACGGGGATTGGTATCCAAACACAAGACATAAAAGAACGAGATAAAGTAAACAAGATAAAATACAACCACGCGGGGTTTTAAAGTTTACATTATCCCAAAAACATCCAAAGTTAGGCCCAAAAGAAATAAATATAGGTCCACAATAGTTATCAGAGTTTTAGAAATATAGATCCATAACCGGTGCCAAATGCCAAGCCTCCAATCCCAAGCATCCGCAGAGCATCACTTAATTACCTGAGAAAACGTGCTAAAAGTCAGCTTTCGCTGGTGAGATCATAGGTTTAGATTCTTAATTCAATATAGTAGACATATACGCAAAACGCTTGCTAGCTAGACTAGGGCTCAATCATCCAACCAAAATAATCCAACCAAATCAAATCATCCCTATAGGTGCACGCTATAGCTCAAATCAATCCAATCAATAGCTTACCTAGCTCAAGTCTAGACCTCGCTCTATAATCAATCCAATAGCTTACCTAGTTCGGGGACTAGGCCTCGCTTAACAACCAAATCAATAGCTTACCTAGATCTAGTCTAGGCCTCGCTCTATAACCAAATCAAATAGCTTACCTAGTTCGGGGACTAGGCCTCGCTCAACAACCAAATCAAATAGCTTACCTAGTTCGGGGACTAGGCCTCGCTCAACAACCAAATCGATAGCTTACCTAGCTCAAGTCTAGGCCTCGCTCAATAACCGAATCAATAGCTTACCTAGATCTAGTCTAGGCCTCGCTCTACCTAGTTCTATAAGCATAGCAAGTTTTGAAATCAAAAAGCGATAATAGTCCACATAAAAAATTTGCACGTTTCTCACCCCAAGTATTGAAAACAAAGTTCAAGAGTAAAAGTGGGGCTATGACTCACCTCAAGTCCAGAAATCCTCAAAAGAAACGTTAGGAGAAAGACATAAGTAAATCTCAAGCAACTCACGTAACGGCGACTACTGACTCGGCACTTCCTAACAATATTAAATCCGTTCAGAAAACATTTCCTCAAAATCAAATATTCCCATTCCCGGACGTAATTCATTTTACTTTCCAAAATATACTTTTCTCGAATTTACTTCATATTCATTTGAAATTCGATGTTTGGTATCCATACGGGTGGAGGGTCGACACAACACAACCAACAAGCCTCAACAAAGAACAAATAACAAGATAACTACAGGTCTAATGTTAGCCCGACACATTATTTAAATAATTATCGAAGCTTATTAAATCCGTCGATTTGATAATCTTCCATACTTATTTACGTAATATATCGTTCCAAAATTATACCCACTTAAAGCACATTGCACATAAGTTTCTATTTGGTATATGTCGTAGCCCAATGAATTCCCTATATATATCGTCGAATCGGCCAAAATTCCACGAGACATATAGTAATTCATTACCCTAAAATATATACCACATCCTATGGGCGTCGTGGGATACGATGCCCATTAATATATCCATTTTATATCGTCAAATAACTCGATCTAGAATAAGTCATTCGATGTATAAAATGTTTATATTAACCGTCATATATCCGTGACAACACAAAGTCACAATAAAAAGCCCACTTGGACTTTAAAGACCCAAAATTCGTATAACTCGATAAGTTTCTATTTTTATAAACGAACCCATATTTTTAATTATTAGTTATCCGACGTATAATTCGCCATTATTTATATAGTTATTATTTATAATAATATCCCGACATTTATTACACCATTTTCATAGTGTAATAACTATCGCTTTATTATTATACGTTTACTCGTGATCGTTTTATTATTAATATACGCATATATATATATATATATATATATATACGCTTAACACGTCTATATACGTCTATAAACGATTATATTCTTAATAATATTATTACGAGTTTTATTTTTAATATCAACCTTTAAAGATTTATCGAATCATAGAATTTGGTCCAATGTCCGAGTCATGACCCTCGGCTCATAGTCCAAGTCCAAACAATATAATCAAGTCACAAAAATAAAACAACTCCGTCCAAAACAATCCCAATACCACGTGCTACAACATGAGGGTCCGACTACGGCACCCGACTAATCCTATCTCCGTCATTCTAGTAACCGTATCACAACGGTCCCCAATTCACTTTCGTCAACACATCTCCAAATATACTCAAAGACAATAGATACCGCAACGCGTCCAAGATAATAAGCCAAATGTCCAAATCGTAAACATCACACGAATAAATAATCACAAGTAACAATATTATCCGAAACCAAATATAGGCGGGTTGAGTTACCAAGTCAACCCGGGTCAAACATAAGTTCGAGACATAAAAATGGAGCCACACCCGAGACTAAAGAGTCTCGGCTAGCTCTTTGAGCTTGCTCGAACCAAAACAGCCCCTAGGGGGGGTGTTCGGCCAAATACCAAACGACCACAAGGTCCAAATAAAAACAACCCATTCGACCGGACCCAAGGGGGTCACGGTCTTGCTCCCATCGAGCCATTTCAAACCAAACGGACCCTTAGGGTCTCGGCAACAATCAAACAACAACAACAAGATGGAGTGGGGAGGATCCCCATAGTCCTCGGCTCGACAAAACAAGCCACAAAAACCAACTCCGAGACCTCGAGGGTCTCGGTTATGCTCGACCCGAGCACCGAACCAACCAAGAAAACCATTCAATCAAGAATCCTTCCACAAAATCGGATTCCAATCAACCCACCCGGATACCAAACATCATCTTTTAACCTTTTTCATCAAAACCCAATAATCTTGTTTATAAATCCATGGAACCCGAAAATCCAAAAACAAGACCGTGACCCTAGGTCACGATTCGAGCACAAATCCGAGTCAAAACTCGGCCTACCTTTATCCACCAAATAAGAAATCGAATGGATCTTCAATACCACACCAAGGAGTGATGAATTTAAGGTGCAATCGAAAGAAAAATGAAGAGTTTGGGCGCGTGTTATGATGGATCGAGTAGGAAATGGTATGTGGAGTTATTTTATGGTGGTGTTGATGTTGATGGAGCGGCGGTGAGGTGGTGGTAGCCGACTAAAGGGGCGGCGGCTAAGGGTGATTAGGGTTTGGAGGTGATAACTTTGAGAGAGGAAAGAGAGTAAAGTGGTGAGGGAGTTGTGGGGGTCGGTTCACACACAAGGACGATTCATAAAGAAGAAAAAAAAAATTGTTTTATTATTATTATTAGTGATAGTAGTGGGCTAAGTAGCCCCAAATAAACACACGGGCCAAACCCGAAACCTTTAATAATCAATCACTTTTTCCAACCGAACCCGTTTCAAAATAATAAAATATCCGAACTCCATAAAAATATAATTAAATTGTTAGGTCAACCTAGTGCCGGAGTCAAAGTAGTGCCAACAATAATGATCTCAAAAATAATAATTCATCATGTCCGAAACAAACCAAACCATAATTAAATAACTAAATCCCAAATACATCGTACGATTAAATCACGTACCAACATTTGTAAAATATCTCATCACAATAAATTTTCAGAAATTTCATGTTTATTATATAAATGTAATGCGGGTTTTATAAAACGGCTCCCTATTTTGCCAGTTGTCACACTAGTCAATGAAGTAATATGAATGTAGCTTTTCTAATTGTTCAATAATTAATAAATAACACAAAGTTTAGTAACTTGAATGAAAAAAAAAAAAAAAAAAAAAAAAAAAAAAAAAAAAGTGAACATTTTCGCAAAGTTCATATTTAACCCTTATTATTATCACATAATCTCTAACAAAACCCGCCAAAAATAACCAGACACTAACACACACACTCTTTGAAACATGGTCTTATGGATACCACATGAAATAACGCCATTTTTTCACAGGCCATTTAGCATACATCGAACCATTCCAACCAGCAACAACTCTCAAGTCAGTGTGTCACTACTATGACCAATTTACAGGCAGACATTTTATCAAACAGTTGGTGTGCAACTCAATCACATCGATAAATAAATATAATGTCACTTGTTGTAATGACTAATGATACACTTCATCTCCCTCTTTCTTCCTTCTCTTGTTTATGCTGTGAAGACAGTAACCGGACCTTTGTCGGCGATATTACGGTCACCGGAGCTGCAGTTCTTCCTTGAACCTGATGGTCATCAACATTCTATCATCTTTCATATTAGTAACACTCAGGTGATATAAATTTATGTTATTTATGTTTTTATAAATTTATATGATTTGTGTTTTAATTGATTGGGCGAGTATTTGACTTAGATGTACGCTGTCTAACCGGAGTGTCTACGTGGCCGTTTTACAGGCCACTGCTAAGATGTGTACCTAGTGAAAGTTTCAAAATAAGCCAAAGAAAGTGAGCTTATGAAACATAAGCCCAAAACCAAATAAACCATAAGCAACGTTGCCAAACAAGCATTAAGACTGGAACGCTTGCTGCTTGTCGCTTAACGCTCTTAAACGCTTCCAAAAGGGTGTTGCGACCGTACTTATAAAGAGTGAATGTTTATTCTTGAAATCTTGAAATGTTAAATTAATTTAGCTTGCTTTAAATTACCTATAAGTATCGCTTAATACATCTTAAGTTGTTCAATTATAAACTTGACAATTTTTAAAAACACACGTTTTGTATTAAAAAAAAATTAAAAAAAATTCATCAAAGGTTGAACTAGAATTACGTTTTTGCAAGTATAATTATTTGCCGGTATACATTGTCGCTTTGCGCGAGTATATGTCTAGTAGTCTAATAAAAGTATAAACATCGATTAAAAGCCAATTAGTTATGAGTGAGGTGTAAGCAATAAGAAGAAAGATTTGAAACAGATGAGGTGTAAATGACGTGGACAACTAGAAATGACGTGTATTTTAGTTTAGTGGCGTTGCCTATGGTAATACGGTTAGTAGTAACAAGTTACTAGTCAATGAAGTAAATATGAATGTAGCTTTTCTAATTATTCAGTAAATATGTAAAATATTTAACAAATAGAGACGTGTTAATTTCACGTCTTCTTATCATCATAAAATTTACCGTACTTGTAGTATAAATTTTTTATTGCCATCCACGAAACCTGTGGGTTTATATCTATACTACTTATAAATAGTGAATGTTTATTCTTGAAATCTTGAAATGTCAAATTAATATAATTTGCTTTAAATTATCTATAAGTATCTCTTAATACACCTTAAGTTTATCAATTATAAACTTGACAATTGTTAAAAAACACACACTATGTTAATTTTAAAAACACACGTTTTGTATTTAAAAAAAAAAAAAAAAAAAAAAAAAAAGTCGAACCAGAATTACGTTTTCGCAAGTATAATTATTTACCGCTTACATCGTCGCTTTGCACGAGTATACGTATGATAGTCTAGTAAAAGTATAAAAATCGATTAAAAAACATTTAAGGGGTGTTTGATTACTTCTTAATGAACCAGTTAAGTGCCAAACTTTGGTAATTAAACACACAACAAACTTTAATAACTTGAATGAAAAAAACAAAGGTGAACATTTTCGCAAAGTTCACAAAGATATTTGTATATTTTTCCCTTTCTTATGATCACATAATCTCTGACAAAACCCAACAGCCAAATAACCAGACTAACACATGCTCAGTGCTCTTTGAAAAATGGTCTTCTTGGATACCGCATGAAATAAGTTCATTTTTTTCACAGGCCAATTAGCATACATCGAAGTATCGAACCATTCCAACCAGCAACAACTCTCAACTCAAGGGTGTCACTACCATCACCAATTTACAGTCAGACATTATATCAAACAGTTGGTGTGCAACCCAATCACATGGAGAAATAAATAAAATGTCACTTGTTGTAATGACTAATGATACGCTTCATCTCCCTCTTTCTTCCTTCTCTTGTTTATGCTGCGAAGACACTGACCAGACCTTTGTCGGCGGTATTCCGGTCACCGGAGCTGCAGTTCTTCCTTGAACCTGATGGTCATCAACATCCTATCATCTTTCATATTAGTAACACTCAGGTAATATAAATTTATATTATTTATGCTTTTATAAATTGTTTATTTGATTATTAGTTAATTAATTAATTAATTATAGTTTGAGTTTATGTGAGGTAATGTTGGTTGATTGATTGATTTGAATTAGGGTTTTTGTTTTTGGTTTGATTTGTATTTGACTTAGATGTACGTGTCTCCGTGGCCGTTTTACGGGCCACCGCTAAGATGTGTACCTAGTGAAAGTTTCAAAATAAGCCAAAGAAAGTGAGCTTATGAAACATAAGCCCAAAACCAAATAAACCGTAAGAATGCTATATAATCCGAAACAAACACCCCCTTATTAAGCAGAAAAGCACTTTTTTCATCCAAGTTGCTTATTTCGTGTTAGATATTTGACATTGAATTGAAATGACTTTTTACTCTCGTATTTAACCTAAAACATTTTATAAATGAACTTGATTGAAAATGTTGTTGTCTAAAATAAGCAAATCCAAACACCGGTTCCAAAAGTACTTATTTTTAAGCAGAAAATATAAGCAATCCCAAACACCAACATAGTAAAAACTGAAATAACAATACTCGTAAAAATAATAATTCAATGAAAAATTTCTATCAAGTTTATTAATAGAATGGTTTTAGGTTAATATGATAATACTATCAAATAAACAATACGAAATAAACAGAAAGTGTGTGGGTGGAGAAATGGCTTTTCTGCTTATAAAAGCGGAAAAGCAGAAAAATAAGCAATCACGAACACCTTATTGAGGCATCGGAGATAAAATATTTTTAGCTGAAACGGTTAGCTAAGATGTGACATTCTGGTTGGTTATTAAAAAGTTATTTCGGCTAACTTATGTCTGGTAACCTCTTTCAAAATGATACAAAAACCTTACATTGTACAATCTTGTTCTGTTTTCGAGGCACATGTATCACATTGTTCTGTTAGGGTGTACTAGTTTATTTAAATACGCATGGCTCACATAAACTTTTTAGGCTTCCACGGAGCTGAATGTATGATTAATGTTGCTTTCTTTTTTAGGTTCCTACTATGCTGCGGTTATTGAGAACCAAGTAGATTTTGCTGGACGGGTAGTGGTTGATGTTGGTGCTGGAAGTGGCATACTGTCATTGTTTGCTGCACAGGTGTTACTAATGAATAATACTATAGGGGGTGTTTAGATTTGCATTTTGGAATCCTCTGATTATTGGGACTTGAAATTGCGATATCAGTGTTTAATGTTTGGATATGCATATTCTGGTTCTGAGTATATAGGGATCAAAATATATATTTCTTAACTAGTTTTGTACCGGCTACTTCAAAACAAAACAATCATGTTGTAAATAGAGTTACTTATGTATCTCTTTTTTTGACCCAATCTTGGAATCTTTATATTTCCATTTCATAAAGCCTACATCCAAACACCAACACAGTATCATGTACTCTTATTGAGAAATGTGATGTCACATTTATCGACTAATTACACAGTTCATAATCCTCTTTGTTTCTTATCTTGTTTAGGCTGGCGCGAAGCATGTTTATGCTGTGGAAGCATCGGAAATGGCTGACTATGCTCAAAAGCTTATTGCTGGGAATCCTCTCTTGGCACAACGAATTACGGTTAGTGCCCTTAGTACGCTTGGTTGCTTATATTGTTGGATGCTTATCATTTGGAGGTATTCTTGGCATCGTCATGTAGGTTATCAAGGGCAAAGTTGAAGACGTAGAATTGCCTGAGAAAGCCGATATATTGATCTCAGAGCCCATGGGTAATCTCATCATGTCATGTTCATATTGTCTTATGAATGTTTATTTGATGAATAGTTGTTTACTTGTTTATGCTATTTAGTTGGTAAAATAGCTGGTTTTTCTATAATCTTCTTCTTTACAGGCACATTGTTAGTGAATGAAAGAATGCTCGAGTCCTATGTCATTGCAAGAGATCGTTTTCTTGTCCCAAATGGGAAAATGTTCCCTAGTGTTGGAAGGTGATTTTAACTTAATGATGCATTCTCATGTTATCATGATTTATAGGCATTTTTTGATTTTAACTTAATATATAAAAAATTGCAGTTACTGTATCTCTTTGATGTTTGACTTTCTATGCATTGGACGCGCGTGTTAGCATAGTTTTAAAACATAATATATAAGAAGTCAAAGTGATATCTTGTACTTGCCATATATGTACGTATATGCCTTTTGACGTAGGCATAATGTTATCACTGTGTTTGTTTTATTTTGTAGAATTCACATGGCACCATTTAGTGATGAGTATCTCTATGTTGAAATTGCAAACAAGGTATGATCTATTTTATTCTTTGTGATTCATTTTGTATTGTGTGTTAATGCTTTCTTGTTTTTTTGCTCATTTATCCTTGGACAATTTATAGAATGTTCAATGCTGGTTCTCATGAAACATTTAGACATTAGAGTAGATCAAGAGTATCTTGATTATTATATGCAGAAAGTGAAAATGTTCTTGATCCTTGTTTGTGCATGCAGGCCCTGTTTTGGCAGCAACAGAACTATTATGGGGTTGATTTGACAGCTTTACACGGAACTGCATTTCATGGATATTTTTCACAGGTTTGTCTTGGCTGCATAAATTGCAAAATAACCGAACATGTTTTACATTTGCCATTAATGTTAACACGAGGTTTACGAGAACTTTTATGTTTAATGACACCTTCTGTTCGCAAACAACTACTTCAGGTTTCTTGTATTGTTGTATTGATGTTCCGTGATCGGTTTGAACCCTGATAGGATTTCTGCAGCGTCCTTTTTTCAACTAGGCTTTATTATCAAACGCTACTACTAGAACCGTTTAATTGAACCCAAGTAGTGTGATGCTCTAAATATCAACCATAACAAATGTACCATAACTTAGATAAAATGACTAAAACAGGTTGCAAAAAGCTTAGAAGTGTTGAACTTTGGAAGATTAAAAGATTGGGGATTAAGAATTAAAGGACCGGAGATTAGAGAATCAGGATGTATGTATATTAAAAAAAGAGTAAATTACATAAATGGTCACTATGGTTTGTCGGTTTTTGCACATTTAGTCACTGAACTTTTTGTTCACCAGGTCTAGTCGTTGAAGTTTCAAATGGATACAGATCCATTCCAATTTCATTACATAAAATGGTCATTGTGGTTTTGCTAAAATTACATAAATGGTCACTGAGGTTGACTGAATCCGTAACTATTTGAAACCTTAATGATTGAACTTGGTGAAAAAAAAGTTCAGCGACTAAATCTGCAAAAACCGACAAACCATAGTGACAAGTTATGTAATTAACTCTAAAAAATTTAATAAAGAAGGAAGTATTAAGCCTAATTTCTAACAGTGGGAAGATTCACTGGGGAGGTATAGGGTATTTATAATATCATCTATAGGATTATTTGATGCTATCTTAAGAGAAAAAGTATGCAAGATTACACTCTTCAAAATTAATAGAATATGCCATATATATTCAAATGCACAAGTTATAAGGGGATCAAAATTACGGAATTCACTAGTTTTTTTAGTTTATTTAATGGCTTTTTGATGTTGAATTTTGTTCTTGTCATTTCTCTTTCACTTGTTTAAAGTATGGTTATGTTTGATACTGTTTGCAGCCAGTGGTTGATGCTTTTGATCCAAGGCTATTAGTTGCGCCTGCAATTTCCCATGTCATCAATTTTACTACTGTCAAGGTATTGCTCTTTTTAATTGCTAATCATAGTAGATAATGTTACCCTGTGTCCTCGAATACTTTTACGATGTTCTTTCAAAAGATAACTATGTGTTCTAAAGTGAAGCTCGGAGCTAAAAGCATAAAAGATCTTGGTGCTATTATGCCGAGACAATTCGAGCTCATAAACATTTTAAAAATCTTAATATAACCTAAAAAGGATGTTTATGCTTGATTCATGTCACTAAATGAAAATTCACATCACAATTGCTGTATATTTTCAGGAAGAGGACTTGTACGAAATCAACATTCCTTTGAAATTCACCGCCTCTGTCGGAACAAGAATACATGGTTTGGCATGTTGGTTTGATGTTCTATTTAATGGCAGGTAATAGTTTATATGCTTATGAATAATGAACGGGAATCTTATTTAATATGGATCGAAACAGGGTTCTTTTTTGTCGAAAGAATGATAATTATCATTTTAATATTTAGTGTTAAGTATGATTAAAAAACAATTGCAATGCATTAAAATCTTTACTTTTGGCAACTTTTAACTTGTTTTTTTTTATCCCTTAAACATATTTGACTTGTTTTTATTACTGGTGTTTTGACTTAGCCTAAGTTTCTTTTATCTCGACTAATTTTGTTTCTACAAAAAATGTTTTGACCTACAGCACGGTACAAAGGTGGCTGACAACGGCTCCTGGTGCACCTACGACTCACTGGTACCAACTACGCTGTGTTTTGTCTCAACCTATATACGTCATGCCCGGGCAAGAAATCACTGGCCATCTTCACATGATTGCACATAGTGCTCAGAGTTACACTATTAACTTAACCATGTCAGGTTGGTTTTCGAACTGCTATTTTCATTTTTCCTTCATTTTGCAAGTGTATTACGGCTATAGTTGTATTAGTTAGATAGCAAATAGTTGTTTCAAGCGTTTAACAAATTTTGGTTACAATAAATTACAAAAATCATTCCTGTGGTCTGGTGAAATTTTGGAAATCGTCCCTCGCAGATACCATTTTGCATAAATGATCCTTAAATGTGGTGTTCATTTTCAGTTTTGGTTCCTAACTGGTGATCTTTTGTTACCAAAAGCGAATCTTAAGTACTTGAGGGACCAAAAGTGAATGCAACAAGTGCATTTAAGAACTATTTATATTGGCAAGTGATGATTTCTGTATTTTACTAAACCACAAGGAAGATTTCTGTAATTTACTCTTTCTCTACTCTTTCAGTTATCTGAAAAATTAATGCATTGAACGACAAATATAACATCTTGCAAAACAAAGAAGAGACAGTTTGTGAGATGCATCTAAAAGTCTCTTTAGTTTAGGTTAAATGATTGGTAATTAAGTAGTTTTGTAGTTCCTGGTAGCTGATATGTGTATCAGAATACTAAAAAACTGATTATTGTGGCTTCAAATTACATTAATCAGACCATCAAGTTACAAATGCAAATATAAACACCCCCGTCACCTTTTTTTGATTTGTGTTGTGTAGCTTAAATGTGGGGCCCAGGTGCCGAACAAGGAGGAATACTACAAACGTCAAGCTGTAGACTGGATCTAAAAGAGCCATATTATCGAATGTCGCAACCACAGGCCTACTCATCGTCCCAAGATCAACAGCCTAATCAGCTCTTGCAATCGCAGGTACCCATTAGCTTCCTTCATTGAATGGATTATTAATAAAACAACAAATAATTATATCTTTTAGTTTTCTCCTATGCTTTTTTGAAAGTAGAAAATAGATAATTGAGATCAATTTTCATGAGGTGCCCATTTATTAGAAAATGCTTTCCATCATATATGCATGAGTCTATTACAGGAATGATCCTTCCCTTCACTTGTTAGAGAAAAACGTCACCATAATTGATCCTTCTCTTACATGAGTAACCGAGTCAATTACAGGAATGATAAACAATTGTTTCGTAGCTTGACTGTTTTTTGTACAATTTACAGGATTTACAACTTTCCTCTCTGGGTGAAGACGGGTCGACTTTCATTCAACAACCGCTAAATAATTCCGGAGTCCAAATTCATTGACCTTTCAGTGACGAAATGCATTTGATATACACCAACGGTCTAAGCTTTGTGGAAACGTGATCCATCATGTAACATTATACTAGGCACCAAGAAATGTCAGACGGGTTCTTTAAAGATTGCCCTTTACTCCCATGTATCATTTCAATGCCTGTAAATTAGGTTGTCATGGTTGACCGATTTATTGCTCTTAGAATGTTTGCATTACTATGTTGAAAAAGTTGACTAATAATTAATTTTTAGCCTCGATATGAAGTTAATGACTTTTGTACCCATAAAGTCCCTAACTATATGATGTGCCTCTGCGTTATTCTGAATGAGGCATTGCCAAAAGAACCGGACCAGTTGAGGCCGGTGTCAATTGTGTGGTTAAAGGTGATCTAGCTAGGTTGTGACTGGTAGTCATCAAGGAATGTCTTCAAAAAATCTACAGCTAGTTCTTTGTCGTAATTCAAATGTATGTTACCCATGGTTCTGTTCTGGTTTGCTGCTTCTGTTTTGTTTAAAGAAAACTTGAGTTACGGTCAACTAGATGTAAAAATGTCAATTTTTCTCACAAATTGTCTGGTTTGTGACTCAAAATAACCTAATTTACGATGTGACAAACCAACATATAAAAAATAAGCTCACAAGTTTTTTGCTACAAGTCAATTAGATAAAAACTAGATATAGATCTGAGAGTAACATAAATACATCTTGATATGTCAATATGAACCGTTTCTAACAAAAGGTAAACTTTCCGGATTATGCTGGTTTTGTCATGATGATTTTTAATTGCTATAGAATTATTTATCAATGACTATCTTACATACGATAAAAGTTGTACATGCTTTCATATGTAACGAATAGGAGATTTTTTTCCCGCTGAGTTCCTGATCAATAAATTCTTCTCATCTAATTCATTCTGGCCCCAATCTCAAAAATTCGGCATTTTGAAGAAGTCTCCGTGTTGCCGCACAACCATTAAATAGCCTGCCAAAAAAGCGTAACATTGAATGGTATATATCATCAAAATAAAGTTCACCCGTCATAAAGAGTTCAATTTTACAGGTTAACACATACAGAGGATATTATAGTTTGCGTTTTTGTTCACTTTAGTTTAATTTGAGCAGAGTAACTGAGTGAACAAAAATGTCATGTACAGTAATGACAAGGAGTGTTTTGATTCAAAATGATACTGTAGTATTTTGCATGTGGAGAGTAACTTGTGTAGCTAGTTGAAAGCCCAGATTATGCGTCCAGCACAATCCTTGATAGTTTTATTTGTCTTATTAAAAAATTTCGCAAATAGAAAATGAGCTTTTGTATAATATATGAGATGAATGAGATTTTCATTTATATATCATGGACTTTAAAGTTTAGACAATACCTTTGCCAATTTAGAAGTTTATAAAAATGTTTCTAATCATATTAATTGCAGGACTAAACAGGGGAAATGTGCTGCTATAATCTTGGTATAGATAGATGTCTGATGTCTGTTTGCATTGATGAAGCCTTGTTGGATGGCCACTCTGAACTAGACTTGGTGAGTCAAGAGTGGACTGCTACTCTGGTTTGGCTTATGCTATTTCAGTCCAAGGAAATTTAGTCCTTTGCTTATAGTTTTTCCTATCAGTATGGTGGTTCAAAAATGAATCCTATTTGGCTTACTTTCAAGTTGGTGGTAGTCACATCCTGTCATAGCCCGACATTTGGTGATATATATATTCTTTCCAAGAACCTGAATTATCATTGTAATAAGTGGACATCAAAGGCCTACCAAGCAACGATGCAGAGGTTGGCGCAATCCGAAATGAATGTTAACCAATTAAAAATTAGATTTACATAACTTGATTTCCTTAGCGACAAATGAGAGTACAAGAGACTAAATAGAAAACTAACTTACATAACTATTATGGGCAAACAAACCTTTATTAAGCTGCAAAATATATTAAGATGTATTGAAAGGTTGACAAATAAAACTCAAAATAAAACTGAAAAATATACTATGGAACCAGCTGACACATGCCACAAGCAAAATTAAGCATATGTAGACGAAACCCGAGCAGAATCAGACTGATGCAAACAGAATCCAAATCATATGGAATCAAATGCAGAACCAAAGTAGATCAGACGGAAAATGGTATAATCAGGCAGAGAACCATAACGTAACCAGAGCGAATGCACAACCAGTGCGAATCAGATGGAACATGGTAGAATAAGACATAACAAACCAGATGCAAAGCCATATCATAACCAGAGCGAAATCAGGTAGAATGGGATGCAGAACCATGCGGAATCATAGCAAAATCAGACATAGTTCTGTCATCTTTTGTCTTTTTTAGGCTGAATGTGTGGGTTTGGGAACTTCATCTTGCAGCCTTTCCTTCTTTTCTCTTTGCCTTTGAATATCATCGTTGTTTCCAGAAAACATTGGTCGGAACTCAAGGCCACATACAATGAGGCCAGACATAATTCCTTCATGACTTGTAAATTTCATATTCATAGAAAGAGAGTCATCTTTGAATTCATGAGCTGAGTTAAATTTCCACACTTGAATCTCCATCCATCCGTCTTCCCTTTGTTTTGGAACCCGAGTAATATCATTTATATTCGATGGGCTAGGGGTTATAAAATAAACAAATTCAGCCTCATTGTTTTCTTTATGGAGTACATCTTGTACTTTCACTGGACAATGCAGCCCTTGGCATTTTTCTGAAAGCTTGAACACAAGGTAACTCACGTATTCCGTAAATGGTGACAACATTTGACTTTTGATCGTGCATTTGAGATGAAATACTTGTTGTGGTAAAAGCTCAATCACCTCTTGAAATCTGCATGTATGATATATTTTACGATTACATACTTCTCAAGAACAGGAAACTAAGTCTAAGTAGTGAAACTTTAATCCACCATCTACCTATTCACGAATTTTAACTATTTAACCAGAAAGCAATTAAGATTTGGACCTTGAAAAATAAAATCTAGTTATTCATGACTGTAAGAAATTAGTTATATATAACAATAAAAAAAGAAGCAAACCTGGATTGGGTTGGTGGTTTTGAAGTAAAAATATCCACATCAGAAAATTTGTATAAAGCTGCCTTTGCCGAAAGCAAAAGAAGTTTCTTTCCTTCGACTTCGCCTAACCAGAACAGCTCGTCATAGTTTCTGCATACCTTGAATATTTCTTCAAAGTTAGTTGGCAATTGTTGCACGTGATCCACATTAAAGTTTGATTTCAAGACTTGTTGGACTTCCTTCATTTTTCCAATCTCTTCCTGGTTCACCTGTATACAATTATCAATTATGTTAGATATGCTACTTATAACATGATTCTTTTTGTTACCGTGCATTCACATCCCATATATACAACTCAAACAAAAGAACATAGAATGGAACCAAGGGATATTTTCAAGCTTACTTTATCAATGGCATGAAATTCAAGGCCTTCAACATAAACTGCAGCATCTCCACAATAGTGTGATGAAAAGCTCTCAAGTAGAAAATCAAAAACAACATCGTCGTTCTGATTCAAGAATTGGTACAACTCAATCATCATCCAGTCCTTGTCTCTCCATGTTGCGAAATATGCATGTAGCCTTTCGAGTCCCTTTCTATACTTTAAATTAACACACATCGGTTTACTTGAAAATTTCCTTGAATCACTAAGTTTGAAGACTAAATAGACCCCATAAACAACATTAGGAGATAAAAATTGAGCTTTTGTCTTGATTTCGATGTTCAAGTCGGAAATATCTAATATCTCCACTGCTGTCCCAAACCTGCACATATTATAAACATCCAAGTCCAAATCAATCATAGCCTTTATTCCCATGCACTTCTACTTTTGAATTTCATAATTTCTGGAACAAGATTTTAAATTCTATATTATAATTTATTGTATCAAACAAATCTTTTTCTAAATAAAGGGAAGAATATTATATAAACACTATCAAGATGCTAGCAAAATTGAAAATTCACGGCCATGAGAACAGACCCACAACACGGGCATACCTCATCTACCTGATTAAAAGGTTTATAAAATTATAGTAAGTATTAAAATTAATTTTGTCTTGTACACCATAAGTACTCATTGTTGATATGTATGCATGCAGGACTACTTTTGTTATTAACCTGATGAGACGAGGTCCAAAGTTTAGTCATACAGAAGGTTTGGAGATGAAGGGCTATTGCTCTGTTTGATTAGTGCAGTGGGATTCAAAGGAATTCAAATATGTTTTATGTAAGTGCAGGAAGTCATTGTGATAAGTAAGTGTAATAGATAGTCAAAGGGGTTTCCGATTGGATTATAATTATATAGGTAGTTATTAAAAAAGCAAAAATAAAATGTACTTACGCTTAACACTTAATATTAACAAAAAGATAGAGAGTTAGAGAGAATAACCTTGATTCTGGAAGAGATTTCCGCTCATGTGGACAAGTGTTTTTGTAGGAAAACATTGTTGCTGAAACCATTTCATTTCTTTCTCCATGACCATCGAATGACAACAACTGATATATAACAAAACATAAATCAGGATTAATTTTTATGATGTGTGGTATTGAATTATCCCTCAAAAAGGAAAAGATGTATAGAAAACGGAAAACACCAAATAAACTAATTACCACTTTGTCTTGTTGAAGGAGGATTCCCTTAGAAAAAATGTTGTAAAGATCCTCTTTTTTGATGGTGGAATAATCATCAGGGCACTTTGACATCTCGATTATTTCTTTATAGTCTTTTGGCAATTTGGGTTTCCATTTCTCATAGTCCTCCTGTATATACATTAACCAATTAATAAACTCATGTTTCATACAGTTACCTTCTCACAGTTTATAAAATAGTTAAACGCCATAGTTTAGATATATATGAATCAAAAGTTTACCACTGTTGTCAAACTATAAAAACTTACCTGAAATTCCAATGATTTCTTGAGTTGTGTGACCACTTCATCAGCTGTTGGCCGTCTTTCTCTCCTGTGATGTAAGCATTGGAAGGCAATCCTGGTAAAGGTAATATATGAATGTGGCACAATTTGTTCTTTGATACCCTCAAACACTAACTTATCAAGTTTTCCTACATGATAGTAGTGTTTAGCCAAAAAGGGTAAATAAAGATACTCATCATCTAGCTCTTCGGATGATAGTTTCCCACACAATATGTCAAATAAAACTGCACCCAGTGAGAATATATCAGACTCTTTAGTTAAAAAGCCTGTTTTTAAGTGTAGTGGGTCACAATAGCCAATTGTGCCTGTAACATTGTCAATGACAAAGCCTACGTCTTGATTTGTTGGACACACTATGGAAAGCCCAAAATCAGAAATTTTTGCTTTCCAATCATCAAACAGTAGAATGTTGCTGCTGCTGATGTCCCTATGTATTACCATCTCTGAACTTGAAACATTTCCATGAAGAAACTCCAACCCCATTGCAATATCAATGCAAATTTTAAGCCGCATCACCCACGTAAAACTATCATCGCTCAAGTACTTATCAAGACTTAGCCTGGATGCATAATCATAAACAATTATTTTCTCATCCTCTTCATCACAGTAGCCTACAAGACCAATGACATTTTCATGTTTATACTCCATAAGGATTTCCAGCTCTGTCATAAATTCAGCTTCTCCTTCAGCAGACTTCCTATCCAATCGCTTTGCAGCAATGATGTTATCTCCATGAGCAGCTACTCCTCGGTATACATTCCCAAAACCTCCATGTCCAATGATATTGTCTTCACTGAAGTCTCGTGTTGCCAACTTTATATCTTCAAGTGACAGTTTGAGGTTGTCCTTGTGGTTCTCCTGTGAATCATTAGACAGTGAGTCAATGTTATAAGTTAAAAAACAGAATGAACTACTTGTTATCTAAAATGCGTTTGTGAATTTAGGTTCTCAGTCAACCGGTTCATGTAATATATATATATATATATATATATATATATATATATATATATATATATATATATATATATATATATATATATATATATATATATATATATACACACACACACACATCAAGGGGCGGGGGGAGGGAGTGGTTGAGGGTGTTTACAATTGCTAGAATTTTATAAAATGGTTAAATCACTAAGTTAGTAAATCTTAAGATTAAACTAATAAGTCACAAAATTTAAGGTAAAAAATAACTTAAATGGGAAATTGAGTAATAGTTTGAGGATTAAATAGTGTTTACACAAAGTGTAATGTATGAAAGGTCACATACATGATGAAGAATATGAGGAGATTATAAAGTTATATTTTTAATCCATTAATTACCTGAAAGTTTAAAGCTTTTTTGAGTTCGTTGATGACAACATCTATTGATGGACGTTCGACTTGAGTTTCTGCTATACATCGAAAAGCGATTTTTGAAAATATGTCCAAAGCCTCTTTATTGGGTCCTAAAGTAAAGACATGTTCATCAGTCTCTTCCTTTATCTTGTGATCAACAATTTCCATTATTGTTTGCTTCTCAAAATGATGTCGTGCAATGGGTGCAATCCCGTTCCCATCGACATCAGTGAAAATACGATCATAGGCCAACCTCCCGGTCAAGATCTCAAACAATACTACTCCAAAAGAGTAAATGTCTGATTTTTTATTTAATCTTCCAAACTTCTGATATTCTGGATCAAGATACATATATGTACCTGCAATTGTATTGATATTGAGAGTGCTCATCTCTTGGTCTGCCGGGTGGAATTTGGAGAGCCCAAAATCTGCAATCTTTGCAGTCCAATTATCACCCAATAGAATATTCGCGCTCTTGATGTCACGGTGAATCATCTTTTGTTTGCCATGATCTGTGTTGTTGTGAATGTAATTCAAGCCATGTGCAATATCAAGACATATCTTTATACGTTGAACCCAAGTAAGATTAGCCATTTTATCACTACTTCCCAAATAGTCTTCAAGACTTCCTTTAGAAGCATGCTCATAAACCAGGATCATTTCACCGTTACCTTCTGCACAAACGCCAAGTAGAGAGATTATGTTATCATGCTTACAAGTGGTTAGAGTTTCAATTTCTAAAATGAACCCTTGTTCTCCTTTTTGATTGTGAATGCGCTTTACGGCTACCGTGCTTCGTTTTCTGGGTAAATCGCACTTATTCACACCTTCTATCGACGAGGAATTACTGCTATCGAAATGTTCAAGATCTGCTATGTACACTTTACCGAATCCGCCTGACCCAATGCAATATGCGTCGTCAAAATTCTTGGTAGCCTCGCTTATAACATCTAGTTCAATCTTCAAGTGTTCCAAGTTCTTCACCTGCACCATTATGGAGTTATGCAGCACCAAATTAAATTTATTTATTTATTATTATTATTATTTATTATGATTGACCAATGTGAACAGCCAAAAGCAACAGTTGATCTGTTTTAAGTTACTTATTGTAAAAATGATTTTCATCCCTAAAGCTATAGCCTGAAGATACATCTAGCAAAAATATCAAGACATGTGACAAGACTGAAAATGAAGATTGAGAGATAACATACATATCAAATAGTGAATGCATGAAATGAAATGAACGCATGTTTACATGGCCGCGCGTTTTGGCGGCACACATATAGTTTCAATAGATGGATAAATAAGTATAGGAGATCAATATGTAGAAGTTATAATGTTGAACTTGCTAGTTACATATCTTAAACAAAGTAGAAAAAGAGTGAAAGAAAAGCACGGTGCTATGTGTAGTTAATTTGGTCTCATTTAGTTGTATGTAACTCAGGTGAATTTAAAAATCTTATTAGCCTAATGATAATAAGCCTAAATAATTAGAATAATTCAAACTTGGGTTAATTGGCATAAAATAAATTACTTTATATGGTTTAAGATGTTATATACCCATTTTATAGCGTTTTCTTCATCATAGCCTTATAAATGATACTAGTATACCCTTTTAAAACATATTCCTTGAACATATATTTATCTATCCAAAGCTAAATTGACATAACAATGGTGTTAGTTTGTTACGTTTTGTTTTTAATTCTATATTATATTTATTTAAAAGTTCACTGGCCTAAATTAAGAAATAATATTTTTTATGATTCATGGTTGTATATATAGAAGCGATGTAGGTTCCATAAATGTATGAATGGAATCGATTTTCTATCTAGCCGTCTAGGTATCATTTTTATGGTTTTTATTGCGTCTATGGGGGAAGGAAATTTTTTATTATTAAGTTAAACCATAAAACCCAGCTAAGGTTGGTGGACTTAAAAACCCCCAACTTTCACATATGTCTCGAGGTTTATAGTTTGATGACATGACTAGTTTATAAATTTTTGTAAAGCTCAGCCATATATGCTCTATTTATACAATCAAGCTAAATAGTCACATTTATTATACAACCGTATTCACCACATTTATTATAAAAATCTTAGTTCTATACAATCAAGGTTATCTATAAAAATCTTAGTTTTATTATAAAAAAAAAAAAAAAAAAAAAAAAAAAAAAAAAAAAAAAAAAAAAAAAAAACTTTCAGATATGATAAAATTTCTTTGGTGAGGAATATTGGCACTATACAGTAAACCAGACAAAAACAGTTGGTTGGTTAAAAACATACAATTGACCTATTTGTAGAATTAAAATATGGTATAGTGAGGATATAGTGGTTATACAATAAACCAAACAATAATAATGAGTAATCTAGATTTTTATTAATTAGGATAATTGGCCTCAAATTAAAAGTTTAAGGAAAATAATTACCTTCAAATGATCTGATGATGTGGCGTCAAATGCATTTCTTGGAAGTTCCTAAAATGATATTTGCAAGAGAATAAAAAATTAGTTGAAAAATATAACAATTATTGTTACATAAAGATGACAAACAAAGCTGATGTTCTTACTGGATTTTCATGTTTCCGTTGAAATTCCAACGCTTTCTCAAGTCTTTTAACAACCTGTTCTATATACGGGCGATCTGCGCGTTCCTCTTTTATGCACCAATATGCTGTTTCGGAGAAGATTTTGAATGATTCTGGGTCCATCTGTTTTCGTAAATGTGGATTGATCATATCATCCAAATGAGATTTGGCGAGCTGATTTAATAACCCCTCACCCAACTCATCGTCATCGTCATCGTCTTCATCATCATCGTCATTGTCATTGTCTTCATTTGCATCTTCGTCATCATCTTTGTCTTTGTCATCGTCATTGTAATCATCATCGTCTTCGCCATCGTCTTTGTCTACTGCACTCCTTCCGCACAACACTTCGAATAATACAACACCGAATGAATACACATCTGACTTGTGGGTCATACCACCGGTCTTTTCATATTTTGGGTCTAGGTATATATTATTAACAATATCACGAGTAAGAAGAAGACGGTGCCTCCGAGCTACTGTATTTCTTAACGAAAGTTCAAAACCAAATAACTTGGGTTCCCATTTATCATCTAGTAAAATTTTCGAGCTCCTGACGTTGCAATGTATGACACTAAAATCGCGGCCAACATCATAATGGATGTAACTCAATGCATTTGCAACGCCCAGACATATCTTCAACCTTTGCATCCATGTGAGGGTCTCGTCGCTTAGATATTTGTTGAGACTTCCGTTAACCTCTTTCTTGTATACGTTAATCATATTCGCATCACAAAACCCAATAAGAGACACAAGATTTGTATGATTGAGACTAGAAAGCACGAACTTCTCCATCAAACACTTTTTGCTCTCATCTTTTTTATATTCAGAATAGATCCCCCGTATAACAATATCGATGAACTGTCCGGAATGCAACATACGGCCTTGGTAAACAAATTTAACTGAATCGTCGTCTCTGATCTTATTCTCAGGAGAAAAGTTGTTGGTTGCGGATTCTATATCCTCAAAGCTGAACTGTGAGTGAGAAAGGTATTTGCGGGAAGACATTGTCTTTTTGCTGGAATTGGATTCAACGCCTGTGGATGTGGAGTGACTGGTTGATCCCTATATGTACCAAAGAAGATAACATTATGAAGTGTGCAGATTTTCAGGGTGGAACCAGGGGCGGAGATAGGGGAGGGGCACAAGGGGCATGTGCCCCCTTGCGAAAAAAATTGTAGTGTAAAATTTCGAAAATATTATCGGGCTTTTTTTGTAATTTGCCCCCTTAATAACCAATTTGTAGTGTAGTTTTTAAAAATTATCAAAGTGTGCCCCCTCGAACAAAAATTTCTGGCTCCGCCCCTGGGTGGAACACTTCAGTGAGATTAATCATTCATTTTTAACATTTATCAAAGAGCTAGAAAATATGGTGAGAAGCCAAGTATAAGAGGGGGGATCTTAGGTATTTGTGTATCATTCTGAAGAACAGTTAGATTTTGCAAAAATTGTTGGCAAATGTGATTTTTAGTCAACATGGAAAATATTTTGCAAGTAAAACTTGAACCTCAATTTAACCATAACTCACAACCACAAATATAATACGGAGTAGTTTATAGGAGTGATATGCGAACGGAGTGTATTTATTTGTACACAAAATATTAACTGGAAAAGACATTTATATCCTTGTCCAGTAGTACCCATTTTTTGTTTTATTTTCTTGTAAACCTCAAAATACCTGATATATATTTTAAGCAATCCGTAAGCTATGTTTTTTAAACCATTAATAAGAATAAAAATATAGTTAAAAATATAACTTTGAGCATCTTTGGTGACTACACCCTGTGCATTCTTATTATTCAGTCAATAACAAAACTTTGAAGCTGAAATTGCATTATAAAGTATCATCACCTAATAGTTTATAGTTTATTTCAAATTCTTTTTCTGTGTACAAACAATTTTACCCCTTTTCTCATCTTTCTTTGTCCTTTCTCTTGTTTTGACATTTTCCTCCTTTTTTTAAACTTTTTTTTTTTTTTTTTAATGATTTCAGTGGCTTACAACAAGACTTAAAAAAATTTAGTTACCTTCTCATGACCGGATGATGTCCCTCCAACTTCGTCCACAACTGATGATGATTGTTCCTTTAACATCAATGAAAACAAATATAGGCATAAGTAAATAAACGTTTCTCGTAATATAGAGTAGTTATTGTGATTAAAAGATAAAAAGAAAAAACCCTCTTACAGCATTTTCACATTCCAACTGAAGTTCCAACGCCTTTTCAAGTCTTGTGACAATCTCAAATATATTTGGGCGTTGAGATCGGTCTTCATTCAAGCAATCATAAGCTGTATCCCCGAAAACTTTGAATGATTCCGGATCCATTTGTTTCAAAAGATCTGGATCAATTAAATCATGGAGTAGTTTCTCCTTATAGTAGAAAATGGCCATTGGAGCCAAGTACTTATTATCTTGATCATCAAATTTAGATTGCCTGCCACACAGTAGCTCAAACATTACTATCCCAAACGAGTACATATCAGACTTGTGGTGTGCACTTTTAGTCTCTATATATGTTGGGTCTGTATACCCATCCGTACTCCATACTTTATCAGTATTGAAAGAATTGTTCCTTTCAGATTCTTTGATCTTCATGGAACACATAAAATTAGCTAACTTGGGTTCCCAATCATCATTTAAAATAATCGCTAGACTGTCGATGTTGCGGTGTATTACGCTAAAATCATGTGACTCATCATAATGAATGTAGCTCAATGCTTGCGCAACACCGACAGCTATCTTCAATCTTTGCACCCATGGCAGCAACATCGGGTCACTTAGATAGCTGATGAGACTTGCCTTTGTCTCTCTCTTATAAATGGTGACCTTCTCGTCATTATCATCACAAAACCCAACAAATGAAACCAGATTCTTGTGCTTGAGACTAGAAAGCATGAAAACCTCCACCCAAAACTGTTGGTTTCCATCAGACCATTCTTTATTTATCCTCCCAGCGTAGACATCAATTAACTCACCGGACCACAAGAGCTGTACTTCGTAATATGTTTCAAATGCATCTTTATAGCAGATATATTGGTCAGAAAAGTTGTTGGTGGCTGATAGTATATCTTCAAGGGGGATTTTCAGGTGAGCAAGGTCGTCGTGATTGAATGAAGACATTATGTTTCTATTTTATTAAGAGACGTTTTGGTTACAAAAGGATGCAAAGATATTCGGAAGAACAAATACAACAAGAGTAGAAAGATGATGGGGTGGTGCAATGGTGTTTGTATCGACTGTATTCAGTGTTGTTTTTACTTTTTATTGTCCATGTCCTCCAACAAATTGAAACCTTATTATAATAAAAGTAATACAACGTGAATCTTTAGACGACACTTGACCAATGATGAAGGAGTCTTTGTATTTATTAAATTCCAAATATCAGACTTTTGGCCGACAAAGTTGACGGAAAATGCATAATTACAAAAATGTTGTGGTTTCAATAACCCAATTTTCATAAAGAAAACATTAACAAATTGTACCATGCCGGGCATCATGTGACGATTCACATATTCCAATGAATAAACATGTTTATCAACATTGACTAGCTACTACTATAAAAAACAGAAAAATAAAAAACCCTTTTTTTATTCTTTTTATTTATGTGTATGGACAATATATGAACATTTATATGTAATTGGTAATTTGGTATAAGAGATTTTTATTCAGTTTTTAAGATATAGCGGTTGTATATACGGGTCACCTTCATTTTCTTATTTGTAAATATTAGTAGACTAATATTCTTGTGTAATGCTCGTAATAAACAAATAATCGGATGTTTTTGTGTATGACGTGATTGATTGTTTTTGTAAAGTTATGATATATATAGATCACGTTAACACTCTTTTTGAGACTTTAAAAATTGAGTCATTCAAGAGTGATAACATAAAAGAATATGGATAGTTACACTATTAACCTTAAAAAATCTCATCACAACAATTAGGCTACAAAAGCAAATAAAAAACACCCTAAAAATACTATTGATGAGTGGATGTAGATGGAATGATCACTTATGTTATTCCTTACATTTGTTTCTCTATTTCATCATCAACTCCATAAATAAATAAATAAAATGAACTTATCACCAAGATATCATAATGAACCTCATGCAAGTGATGTTATTGAAATGGAGCCTCAAAGTGGTTATAATCATTGATTAAGAAAAGGTTAAACAAAGAATATCCTGAAAACAAAATAAATACTTCAAAATTGTGAGCCCTTTGGGTAAAACTTTAACACACCCATCTTTGATGGCTTTGATAATTCCATTTAAGGTAAAATGGGATACTTCCATGATTTAACCCAATACATTTGGAGTAATATGAAGTTAAAGATCACATCGTGTTCAAAACTTGAAAAAGTATTTTACTAAAAGACAGACATGAAATGATTACCTCAAATGCCGTGGTAAGAAATCTCCAGACCTCAGTTGTGTTTTGAGTTTAATGCTCTATGATGAGGCGGCGTGACTTTTGAATTTTGGAAAAAGGCTTCTCCAAGCATCAAAAATACCATTTGCTTGACCCTTTGCAAACCCATGTAAAGGAAGGCCCATGTCTTGTGTCTTTTGATCTAGAAAAGCACTATTACTTCATTCATAAGCTGCACTATTAATTCATAACGTCACAATAACAAATAAGAGGGTGTTTGGATATGCATCCTGACCATCACCTAAAAGTCTCATAATGTCACAATAACAAATAAGAGTGTTTGTGCAATTTGAAATTGATTCAAGAGAGGCAAACCATTGTTTTGTTGCGCTAAAAATTGTAGGCTTTTTTGTTCGCCAATCATATAGATACTTGTGCTCTAAAAAAATGAAGATTAATGGCATTTAATTATACAAACCAGAAACCATATGGCATCAACAGAAGCAAATACAAAAAGCAATTTTATTGATACTTCTGGATGAATGATACTACTTACTGTAAGGTTCCACCATGACCATTGATAAACGTCCATCCAAGTTATCACAGCAGCATTTCCATCACCTAATACATCAAGCCCGCAAAAGATTCCAGCTTCTTCAGTGAACTTTCCTTCATCGTCTACTGGGGATATTATTAATCCGGTTTTATAATCATCTGGGCCATGACCGGCGGCTGTGTGGACAAGCCCAGTTCCTGATTCGGTTGTAATATAATCTCCACCAATGACAACAGGACATTCTTGACCATTTATCGGGTGAGCATATCTATCACAAAACATAAAAGATGTGCTTAAGTAAATTTAAAAGAATAATATTTTATTTTAATTTTAGTTACCTGCATTTTTCAATATCTGAGCCCAAAACTGTTTTTTTTACAACAAGCTTCACACCCCACTTGGCTTCCAGTGTGGCACAAGGTCTTTTCTTTTTCATCATCTTGTAAAGCACTACCAAATCTTTTCTTTTTGTCTTCAGAAGAGGAACCAACATCAGGTGAGCATGACTGCACTTCAACAATGGCATACTGGAGCTTGGAATTCACGGCAACAGCTGAAATAAAATACAGAAAGACAGATAAGCATGTGAATATATTATATATGTAGATAACTTCACAAGCATACAAACACATACACACACAAGCGTTAGCAGGAATAGTCCAGGGAGTGGTGGTCCAAATTGCTAGGGATAATTTGGGGAGAAATTCATCGAGTAATCCACCTTTGGTTGGAGTACTTAGTATTTTGAAAATTGCATACATGCTCTTTGAAATATGGCCTTCCTCATACTGCATGAAAAATTCTATTTGTTACTAGTATATCTCAAGAACTAAAACTAGAACCTATTAAAGAGTTGCCAATTTTGATTAATCAAAAAATCCTATCATTCACCAAAGCAGCTGTTAATCACTTTACCTCTAACTCAGCATCAGCAAGTGCAGTGCGGGATGAGGGACTCCAGTGCACTCGCTTTCTGCCCCTATATATGTGCCCTTTGAAAACCATCTGCCCAAAGGCGTCAATCTGGAAGGCCAAAAGGATTCATATTATAACGATAACAACAGCAATATAACAATAATATGCTATAGCCTCATTTTACCTGAGCAGCTTCATATTCTGGATCAAGGGTGAGATACGGATGATCCCAATCAGCCCATACTCCAAATCTCTGTAGACAAACAGTAAAAATGTTTAATGTTCTATTAATCCTTAATAGTTTGAATATGTAACCAAAAACATCGATACTACATGTAATAAGTAAAAGTACATGACCTTATGTAGGATCTTTAGTTATATAAATTGGCTGTTTAAACTAACCTTGAATGATGCCATTTGAGCCTTCAGGGTTGCTTTGGCAAATTTAGCTGCTTTGGCTCCCCTTTCGAGCATCTTGGTCCAAAGACTGCAATACTAAGATTATTCAACAGAAAATTACCCATGGTTGAATCTAAAAGTTACAAGAAGAAAATAACACAGCAACAAACTATCACTTGCCTTTCAACTCAATAGGTAGACCATGGCAATCCCATCTAGGAACGTATTGAACTCTACAGTTTTGGAGAAGCTGTCATATTCAATTGTATAAGTAATTCCATAAAAAAGTAATTACATGTTGTGCATCATTCTAGCGCACACATTTCAAATATCGCAGTGCAAAGTGATTGTTGCAACCAAACCTTATACATGTTAATGATATCTTTTATAATCTTGTTTAATGCATGTCGGATGTGTAAATCACCATTAGCATATGGAGGTCCATCATGAAGAATGAAACTTCCTATCGAAAGCAGAAGAAATATCAAATGAGTAGAGATAGAAAGTTGGTAGCAGACAAGATGAACTCGATTGAGCTTCTAAACTAACCCACTCTCATAAAGACCTGATTTTCATCCCATAATTTCTGTATTTCAGGTAAACTATATCACCATTCAGATTGTCTTAAAAAAGTCCCCATTATCATAACATCTAATCCTACTGGTTTATCCGACTTCGCTTCATAAAATCATTTCTAAGTTTCTAACCAATAAGAAGTTATATCAAAGTGAAATCCTTGCTTTTTTATGACCGTTATGAACAACCAACTTTCAATTTCATGCATACATAACACATTTTGCTAACGTCTTACCTTAACAATACCAACAAACAGTTACCTTAAAACCAACTCTTGTAAGCATTTAAACACACATAAACCTGAAACTATATTATCATTCAACAATTATCAACATTGATCACTAATGCTACAAATTTATCCGAATTCGCTAGAAAAATTACCAACTTCTTGATCACTACAAATCTCTTAAACCATAAACTGTCTAGAAAAGTCATCACTACAACATCTACTGCTACTAATTTATCCAAGACATCTAATACTGCTAATTTATCACTACATCATCTACACTAACGATATGTAAATACCTCTCTCTAGTGATAGATTAATTAGATTAAAAAAGTAACAAAGTTTCAGTAACACGTGTCTAATTGCCCCATTAGTAGCAATTCAGAAAGGAAAATTGTTTACTGCTCACGACCCGGCCCGTATAAATAGCTATCCATTCTCACCCAAACCCATTTACCCAGCGTACTTAACCTGCCCATTTGGACACTCATGGAAACAAACATATGCTAGGAGTATCTTGGAAACTGACCTTTGTTTCCTTCTGTAATTCAGCTTTGTTCATTAAAAAGCTAACCTTAACTTCCTAATCAGTCTAGCACTATCGACCTTAGTTTGAGCTGCACGCTCACTGCCAGCAAGATCCACAAGACTCTGCAGGAGTTTTATGGAGATAAGAAACAACTAGGAACTAGGAAGGAACAATCATATAGAAAATATAATTTAATAAAGAAAACATATCAAACTCTCAAAGAGAGATCTTACAGGTCCTGATGTATCATGAAGACTGCTCTCAATAGTCTGAAAATTAGAGCCATTAAACGATCTCATAAGGTGAGATCTTTGCATAAGTTTACACAAACAGTAATGCAACTATGCAATCCCAACAAACATAGTTACACAAACAACTACACAAACCAGATTCAAAACATTATCATACTTTAGAATATATGTTTAAATGTATGCTAGCAACCAATAAATAGCATACCATTTGAAGAAACTAGCTACGCATACATACATATGACCATAGCAAGAACTAACCACATGCATCAATACATTAACAAATAGTTGGATGTTTTTTACGGGTGTACTCACCATTCATTCGTGCCCGGAGTTACGGTGCTTACTCCTCAAAAGGACACTATCATAGGTTTACCTAGCATAAGACAAGAACATGGTATGATCATTAGTATACTAATGCCAAAAGGCAGGGGCTATTCTAGTTGTCAAATACTAAGATTAACAATTTGCAATAGATCATATGGTGTTGAAGAGTATCATATCAAGTATAAACTGCATCGGCCAATTAAAACAAACTAAAAGCAGAGCGTGTATGTAGAGTGTATTGTAGAGAAAAATATTGATAATTTACTAATTTAGTGATTGTAGTTTTGTAAAAGTCTTTATATCTTTGGTGAAGCAACGAAAAGACCTAATAGCATGAAAATTTATTATTAGAATCAAGCCCGTGTTACAAGTGAAGTAAAGCAGGTCTTGGTACATGTATGGGTACACAACTATGTGGTAAATACCTGAACTGCAGCATGTATATATGAACTCTTTAACTAGGCGTCATAGATTGCAGCAACTGCTTCACTAACAAATTTACTTAACACTTCTTAGTTCATCCATCAACCTTTCTCGCTGCTCTTCATTCATCTGCTCAAGATTTTTATGCTCATCAAAAAATTTGATTATGGTTATCCAAATTTTAGTTGTTCCCAAAACACTTAGGAATTACCTCAACGGACAGGAAGTTCATCATATTCACAAGCAGCAGACAGTATATTAAGGAAAACCTGAAAGAAAGATAATCTACTATAAGAATCACAACTTACAGATGATTGAAAGATACAGCTAAAACCAAGGTGAAAAATTGGCAGTTCAAGTGGGTGGGGCAAAGATGCCACAAAATGTCAAGTTGGGTTGACCGAAAATGATTTTTATGCGAAACTTTTAACAAACTTTTAATCATTTTATTGGTTTAAGACAGGGCTTTCCATCAAGGGAAGGGTTTCACACTTTATGTTTCTAATCAGATATACCAGCAAAGAACGCATTGTTTCTTATATAATTTCACCATAAAAAATTTTCCCAATCTTCTCAGTTACTTCATTTTGAGAATCCGTTATCACTGTTCATCCATCTTCACACACTTACAGTGTTCTCAATCCAACAATCATAAAACCTAAACTTAGTACTGTAAGTTTTTTGTCTAAATATTTCAATCTATCATGTCTGATTCAGATCCAAAACCTCCTAACCCAGATTTAACTATTCAACCACCTCCGGTGGTGAATCCAGCTTGTTTAAGAATGGATAAATCCCTTAAAACCAAAAGAAACCAATAGATGAATCCCAATTCTAAAAGTAATATGAAACATGTTGAAATGTTATCCAAATCCTCTGATGTTAATTTCAGGAAGTTTGTCACACGTTCAAGTTCCAAAGGGAGTGATTCAGCTGTGGATAATGATGAAATGGATGATGGGGATGAAGCTGAGCAAGGTATGGAGGTTCAGAAGGATATGAGTGCTGATATATTGGGTTCAGAAGCTATTAGCACCGAGGAAGTGATGTCTGGTATAAGTTGTGGTGAAAATTTAAGTGTTTTGTTCCCTGAGATGAATACTAATTGTGTTGCTAAGAATAATGCTAGTAATAGTGGTGTGAGTAGTGTTTTGCCTGATTTGGTTGCTCCTTTGATGAAAACCCTGCTTCAAACCCTATACTAGCAAAGGATAGTGGTGTTAATGGTAATTTAGCTGATAAGAAAGTAGTTGATAGTATTTTTGGCCACAGTTTTAAGGGATGCAATAATAGAGTTTTGACTGAGGAACAGAAGATTGAAAGGATGGGTGTGAAAGTGCAGGCTAGTGTGAAGTCTAACCCTGATCAAATATTGAATGACGGATGGAAGACTGTGCAAAATAGGAAAGCTACAAATGTCTTCCGTGATAATGCAAGGCCTCAAGCTAATGGTGTTGCAGAGTATTCTAGTACTCATGTGTAGCAAAATAGTATTAGAGGTAGAGGTAATTTAAATGGTAAAGGTGGATATAGTGGTATGAATGTGAACAATGAAAGGAGATATGTTCCTGTTAAGAATAATGGGAAGGATGAGAATCTAGTTTATGAGGAAATGCAAAAACAGGGGATAGAGAAGGATAATGTGAAGACAAATGATGCTCAACTAAGAATAGTTTCATTGTTTTGGATGGTGAAGAGGATAATGAAGAATCAGATAAGTGGAAGAATTTTTGTGCTAGAATTGATATGATCTCTAAAGTGGGAATTATGATTGATGAAAATGAAAAACTAACTTGGTCAGCCAAAATGTTGGACTACTATTTAGATACATGGAAGAAATGCAATGAAAAAGTTGTAGCTGCTGATGAAGTTTTGAAAAGTAGAATTCATAAGCTGCAAAAGAGTATTGTATTGAGTGTTAAGTATCTTCATGAGAATGCTAAAAAGATTGCTGAGCATAGGATTATAGATGAGTGTGCTGGAAAGACAGTACAAAGTTCTTACAATTTATTCTACTTCCAAGCCTATGAAGCTGAATTAAAGAAGCTCAAACAGCTGAAATGGCAAAAGGATATGCTGGAAGTTGACTTGTTTGTTAACTCTAAATTGGGAACTACTTATTGATCCAAAGCACCAACTGTTTACTTACCAGTATACAGTATGTTGAGCCGCTATAAATGCTTGATTTAGGTGAAATTGGTCCAGCAAACTTAATGTTATATATGGAGATTCCTGGAAACAAGAAACAGAGAGAAAATAAGAACATATATCCAAACAAATCATAGTTTCACAAGGTATTCAAACCCAAAAAGTTGTGTATCTGATTGTCTGCGTCTGCAAACACCATTACATTTATGCATATCAAAATGCATAAGTGGCCATTTCACATCCTACGTCAAGTACAAATATAATCAAACAGCAGCCATAAAACCCAACTCTCATAAACCTAAAAAATACAAATAAACCTTAAACTATATCACCATTCAAGAATTACCAACTTTTTGAACACCACTAATATCTAAACCTTCAGATTGTCTAAAAAAAGTCCCTATTATCATAACATCTAATCCTACTGGTTTATCCGACTTCGCTTCATAAAATCATTTCTAAGTTTCTAACCAACAAGAAGTTAAATGGGTATAAAAGTGAAATCCTTGCTTTTTTATGACCGTTATGAAAAACCAACTTTCATTTCGTGCATACATAATACATTTTGCTGACGCCTAAGCACCTTAACAATTACCACCTTCTTAATCGCTACTAAGATCCTAAACCGCAAACTGTCTAAAAAAAATTTCCACTATCATAACATCACCTAATGCTACAAATTAACCAAATTCGCTGGAAAAGTTACCAACTTCTTGATCACTACAAATATCTTAAACCATAAACTGCCTAGAAAAGTCACATCATCATAACATCTACTGCTACTAATTTATCCAAGGGTATTGAAACTAATTCCAGAAAGACAAAGACCTCCAGCATAAACCATAAACGGTCTAAAAAAGTCCCATTAACATAACATCTAATCCTGCTAATTTAACTGCTTTCGCTACATAAAAGCAATCTAACCAAATTTAATGCTTGATTTAGGTGAAATTGGTCCAACAAATTTAATGTTATATATGGAGATTCCTGGAAACAAGAAACAGGGAGAAAATAAGAACATATCCAAACAAATCATAGTTTCACAAGGTATTCAAACCCAAAAAGTTGTGTATCTGATTGTCTGCGTCTGCATAATCATAAAAGCAATATTAGAGCCCAAAGAGTCCAAAGATTGTGATTAAACTGATTACAAGAGACTCATTGCATTTTTAAACCCCGATCCTCCAGTTTAAAATTACCATCAATAACAAAAGTCTTGATCGGGAACCTAATGAAACAAGAAGAATCAATTACGATCGCTCTAAACTAAATCTCAATAATTTTCTTAACAAAATCAAACTACATATTTACTAACTGATGCAATTAAAAAAGTTGCAACTAGCAAAACACGCAACCATAAATTGTATTCAGCATGAAGCTTTATAATTGAATTGAATTGAATCACACGTGATACAACACTTTCAGTCTAATGTATTGACTAATTATATAAAGTTCAACATGGCCAACTGTATTAGCATTTCAATCTATATACTCGCAACAACTTCGATAGTTATCAAACCAAAAAACAATAACTGTTGACCTCAACCAATGTCTACAACTATCAACCATCTCACTTAACGGTGACGTTAAGTCCAAACAAAACTCTGACCTAATTATAACTAAAACTACCTTGACCCGGTCAGCAACTACTCTTTTAATTGAGGCATTTTATCAAACACTTGTCTTACAAGTTACAACTACCAATTTTTTCAAATATCATTAACAGGTATAAGGTTTGGTTGCAACATCTAGTACTTCCAGAAAGACAAAGACCGCCGGCTTAAACCATAAACAGTCTAAAAAAGTCCCATTAACATAACATCTAATCCTGCTAATTTAATTGATTACACTACATAAAAAGAATCTAACCAACAAAAAACTCAAATGGGTGACACTAACATAACAAATTCACTTAAACTATTCACTCAAACATTTCTTCAAACACTTGGTGTGCAACTAAGAAAAAACCCATTAAAAAAAACCCAAAAAGAAGTCCACAGAATAATTGTAAACAACAACTCAAATGGGTGGTCGCATTTACATCAAACAGTTGGTTATATAAATTTGCTGTTTAAACTGACCTTGAATGACGCTATTTGAGCCTTCACAATTGCTTTGGCTCTCAATTTTATTAGTGTTAGCCCCTTTCGGGCATATTATTCAACAGAAAATTACCCATGATTGAATCCAAAAGAATTCTTCTTGGTAATGACATGTGTCTATTTTGTGTGATTAGTGTGTGACCGGATCAGGATTTGGGATTTTCATTCTTGTTTATGTGTATGTTTATATGCGTTTGGTTTAACTTAAAGTTTTGAGTTAAGGGTCATGACAATTGTCATGATGGTGAAGATGGGTGGCAAAAGGTGGGTTGATAATTGATAAAATGACGTCACTGTGTTTGGCTAAGCTTATGAACGTGTTTGGTATATTAGCGGGTTTAGAATTTAGATTAGGATTTTGATTTAAATTTGGTTAACTAAAGAATTTTGATTTGAGTTTGATGTAAAAGGTAAAAAAAAAAAAAAAAAAATGAAGTCAAAGAAAATAATATAATTAAATTAAAAAATAATATTTTAATAATCAGAAAAATTATTAAAAATTTATTTTATTAAATTGAAGGTAGAGAGAAGCTTTAAATGACGACCTCACAAAGTTAGAAAATTGTCAGTAAACCATCTCAAAACCACCCTTGCACTTGAGATTTGAAATAGTGGAACTATTTTCATCCGAATCCAAAATCATAAAGTCAAAGCATGAACAAAACAACTTATTACTGTCATGTAGGGGTGTGCACGGTTCGGTTTGGTTCGGTTTTTGGCTAAAACCGAAACCGAACCGACATGTTCGGTTTTTAAAGAACCTAAAATCAAAACCGTTCGGTTCTTGGCGGTTCGGTTTTTTCGGTTTATAATCGGTTTCGGTTCGGTTTTTCTGTTTTTTCGGTTTCTAACTATTTATATTTGGGCATGTCAAATTTATATCAAAGAAACTTGTATTACATAGAAAATTAGTTATTCTTATTCAATTTTTTTTTTTTTGTCAATCTAAGCATAATAATATTTATTGCACAATTCTATAATTACACACATGCAAGTGAACATATAAATAGCATGATCATCATCATAAATTTATTTATGTACAAGGCTTGCAGAACCCGTGCTACGCACGAGCTTTTAATCTAATTGTTAATCGTGTGTATTGTTTTTGTGAATTGTCGAGTACATTTGTATTTTTAGTTTAGTATGTTTTATGAATTTTTTTTAGTTTGTTGTTTAAAAATATAAAAATGGTTGATATTGTTTTGGTTTTTTGGTCTTTATATTTTCTAAATGGGGTTGTCGTTATTAAATTGTCATACGCTTGATGTAATTTTCTTTGATTGTTTTGGCCTGTTACGTAACCCAACAATAATTTTGCATTATGTGGTTTTTGCATGGTAATACGAAGCACACTGGCTTTTTCTTATTTGTTATAGTGTAATTTGCGTTATCATGTATATATAATAATGTCACATAAACTGTATAAAAATTGTTACAAACCTTTTTGGCTTCATTTTATTTTACTGTACAACTAATTTCATTGAAAATTAAAATTGAAGTCTAACTAATATTAATAAATTTTATCAGTAAACTATATTCTAAATAGCTAACCAAATAAATATTAATTAACACACTATTAATAATTACTAAAACCTTTGGACTCCACTATTATGTCTTAAACTTTATTTTTTTAATTTATTATTATAATTTACAAATGGGTTCGAGCAAAAAGTATGTACTTTATCATTTAACCATTTAAATGTTACTTACAAATAGTTACATACTAAATGTGATTTTGGCCGGTTTATATATGCATGAATTAGGTTAAATCATTAATTATTCTTGCAGCCTTTTCAACTTCATCTCAGTTCATAACCGTCTTTTAATTCTTTACTAAGTACGTGATTAATTTCTGCAACCCGTACACTTTCATCTCGATGTTGTATATACTCCACATTAAATTAAGGGACTCAATTGAAAATTAACATTGAAGTCTAACTAATATTAATAAATTTTATTGTAAACTCAATTCTAAATAGCTAACCATATGAATATTAATTAACATACTATTAATAATTTCTAAAATTTTTAGACTCCATTATTATGTCTTAAACTTTATTTTTTATTTATTATTATAATTTAAAAATGGGTTCAAGCAAAAATTGTGTACTTTATCATTTAACCATTTAAATGTTGCTTACAACATGTACATACTAAATGTGATTTTGGCCGGTTTATATAGTCATGAATAAGGTTAAATCATTAATTATTCTTGCAACATTTTCAACTTCATCTCAATCCATAACCGTATTTTAATTCTATACTAAGTACGTGATCAATTCCGGCAACCCTTGCACTTCCATCTCGATGTTGTATATACTTCACATTAAATTATGGGACTCTATCTTGAGTATCTTGATTACTCCGCATTATATTAAGGGACTCAATCTTATAGTGTTATAAAATTTGTGTAATCATGTATATATAATAATGCCATATAAACTATATAAAAATCGTTACAAACCTTTTTGGTTTCATCTCATTTTACTGTACAACTAATTTCATTTAAAATTAACATTGAATTCTAACTAATATTAATAAATTTTATCAATAAACTCAATTCTAAATAATTAACCAAATAAATATTAATTAACACACTATTAATAATTTCTAAAACCTTTGGACTCCACTCTTATGTTTTAAACATTATTTTTTTATTTATTATTATAATTTACAAATGGGTTCGAGCAAAAAGTATGTACTTTATCATTTAACCATTTAAATGTTACTTTACATACATGCTTGTCCATAACCGTCTTTGAATTCTATACTAAATATGTGATCAATTTCGGCAACCCTTGCACTTTCTTCTCGATGTTGTATATATGCTTGTGCACATTTTCTTGAATCAATTCGCACATGTGAGCTACATCATAAACTAATCACGCTAAAAATTACATTTAACCATTTAAATGTTGCTTTACATACATGCTCGTGCACATTTTCTTGAATCAATTGGCACATGTGAGCTACATCAATAGAAATCGCACATAAATTACTTGTATATGAAAATGCATTAACATAATACATATATCTATATATATGCTTACCTATAAGAATCACCTAAATATGTAAGAAACAAATAAAATAGTTGGTATCCCAATCTTTGGTTCCATTTATCTGAGCATGCATGATCTTGTGTGATTTTCATGGTACCTGCGTATGATAACAAAATTAAGAAAAAAAGAATACCAAGTTAATTACAAAGATCTAAAAGATGTGTGAGTCATCTCCAAAATGTTGTAAAATAGAATTTACATACCGCTACCAACAATCAAAGATCTAAAAGATGTGTGAGTCATCTTCAAATGTACATACTAAATGTGATTTTTGCCAGTTTATATAGGCATGAATTAGGTTAAATCATTAATTATTCTTGCAACCTTTCGCAACCCTTGCACTTCATCTAACCGACTTTTAATTCTATACTAAATGCTATGTGATCAATTCGGGCAACCCTTGCACTTCATCTCCTTTCATGATTGTATAGTTATTATGAGGCTGCATTTAATTCCGAGCATTAGCAATTTGTACTATATGCAATCTTGACGCATCCACATTAAATTTTAGGACTCAATCTTATATGTTTATAGATAGATTCTCAAGTAAATACATGACACGACAAACACGCGTATAAACATAAACTTTAAGATAAATATATTATAAATCTACCCACAAAATGAATATGTATTTATAAATTTGATTTATTTAGTTATTTATTCATATTATATTAATTATATATTATTATATAATAAAACCGGTTCGGTTCGGTTTTTATGGTTCTGCTTTTGGACGAAAACCGAAACCGAACCGTGTTTTTCGGTTTTTGAAAAATTAAAATCCGAACCATCGGTTTTTAGCTTCGGTCGGTTTTTTCGGTTTTCGGTTCAGTTTCGGTTTTTTCGGTTTTGTTTGCTCACCCCTACTGTCATGTCATATAAAAACCCATGCTAAAGACTCCAACCAAACGGCTTGATAAATTATTTGTTAAGTGTTTGTGTTGGCTTTGCTTATTATAATTAATAAAATAAAATAAAAGCAATGTTGCAAAAATCATGAGTCGGTAGTGAGGCGGTTGAAGGCCTTGTAGCGATTAATAACCGATTACAAGGCCGATTACCTTGTAAAAATTAACAAGGTGAAAGGCCGTGCACCTCGCCAATTACAAGGCCGAGTTGACCGATTTTTTCAGCATTGAATAAAAGTTTTAAATTAACGCATAAAAAACTTTTTATATAATATAAGCACATCATTTCTCAAATATGCCATAAAATTTGAGCTTATCAAAACCACCTTATATAAGCTCATAAACCCACTCATATATGCTTAGCCAAACACTTAGTTTAAGCTTATTTAACACACATAAGCTAATAAGCTCATAAGCTCATCATATAACCTTTGCCAAACAATTATTAATATAGACGAGTGGAAGACTAATGATGTTTATGTTACAAAGAAAATTGTGACGTTATACTATAAGTAATGGTCACATCATTTCACCATCCACCTCAGCGTCATTTTAGCTTTCTCTCTTCATTCACTTTCTCTCACTCTCTCTCACCTTCACCCCTAGTGGTCACACACCCTCACCTTTCAACCTTTTTTTTTTTTTTTTTTTTTTTTTTTTTTTTTTTTTTTTTTTTTTTTTATAACTTTTATAGAGTTATTGATTGATGCATTTTTCAGTACACTTTTGAAATTAAAACGTAAACGTAACCGTAAATGTAAACGTACGAAATTAAAAACTTTTATTCATAAGTTAAAAAAATTACATTAACTCCGAATATTAAAACCATTACATTTAAAATAAGTACGAGATATTACAAACAGAAATTAAACATCGCAAGAAAGGTGTTTGACCAAATCGGCACGAAGGTTTGATGCGCTTGTGACGATTTGATTTGTCTCATAACTTGTAGCACTTGTTCTTGGGGTTGTAAGAGATCATCTGGTTGATGTACTTCCTCCGGTTACCAATCAGGAGATATCGCCTTCCCTTTGTCTTTTCGACTCATATTATATAATATGATGCATGTATACATCATATTCATTATTCTTTCTTTTTTCGTCGGTCGTGCGGGATTGGCTACTATAGCTGATTTTTTCTTCAAAACATCAAACGGTCATTTCACATATTTCTTTGTCGCTTCATGAATTCGCTTATACCTTATTCGCTTTTGGTCATTGTCGGATGGTTATGGAATCGAATTAATGAGTGTCACCTATTCTGGATATATTCTGTCAACAAGATAATATCGCCATTTGTAAGTTACGCCGTTAGCCACAAACGGAATATATGGTTCTCTTTCGGATTTGAGATCGTTAAATAAAGGGGATTGATGTATAATGTTGATGTAGTTGTTCGCCCCAGAAACACCAAAGAAAGCATGCCATATCCATGATCATATATACAATATTGCGCTTTATATGTGTTTAGACAACCAAACCACGGCCAATATGTAAAATCAAGGCTTCCTAACATTTCTGGAAACCCATGCGTTCCTTTGTGAAATCGATAAAGCTTTTCAACATTAGTGATTTTGGGTTTTCGCAAATTCTCTACTCCAAAAATTTCCATAAAGTACAAAAATGATCATGAAATAGATAAGAAGTTCTCTCGCCCATTTGTAAATATTCATCAAGGGCTTTAGGAATCATATTGAATGCCAATTGACGAATTAAGGAGGTGTATTTCATCAATGGGGAAATGCCTTCTATTTTGGTACAGTAAATATTATCACGAAAAAAATAAATAATGAATAATCATTTCTTCAACTATCATTGTGAAATGCTCTCGACTCATTCGGAATCTCTTCCAGGAATGATATGCATCGTACATCAGATTCACACTAAAATAGGCAACGAAAATGATCATGAGCACCATAAAGATCTTGAGTTAGGATGTTTCTCATCGGTCGATTTGCTAGTCATTTATTCTTAATAAATACATTGCTCTTCTAAAAAAAATCAAGTCCTAACTAGCTAATAACTTCTTTTTCTTCTTCTGATGAGTCGGTGAACATGAATGTTTCGGAATTCATTTGGATAATAAGGATAACCTAGTTAACAAATAACGCAAAGTTTGCTAACTTGAATGAACAAAAACAAAGTTGAGTAATTTAGGCGAACATTTTTTCAAAGTTTAGTAACATATTTGTATGTCAACCATATAAGCTAATAAGCTCATAATCCCCCTATATAAGCTTAAAAAACCCTCGCTAATAAATTAGGGGCAATTACATATATATCCATTAAAACTTGCATATTTGTATATTTTCTTTAAACATGCTTAGACACAAATTGTATATTCTGCATTAAAAACTTGTATTTTGAAGAAATGTGCAAATATACAAGTTACATTGAATATATATATATATATATATATATATATATATATATATATATGGAAGGGATCAAGTAAGAAGAATAATTAAAATAAGAAGGGTAAGAAGTAATTCTAGCCACATATTTCAAATTAGGAGGGAAATTTTGAAGAAAGATGCATCCACTTTTGTAGGTGCATCTGAAATGTGTGGTTGTAATTACTTCTTATCATTTCTATTTTAATTATTCTTCCTATTTGATCCTAACTATATATATATATATATATATATATATATATATATATATATATATATATATATATATGCAATTCCCCTTGTACAGACCACCAAGAACATTGTATAATGTAACTTTGGTCATGAAACTTTTTGAACTACTTTGTTTAATAACAATAATGTAAAGTAAATTAGCAAAACTGTAACCAAAGATGATACTTATTTTTAACTTGACTCAACTTTGTGGCATATTGTTAAAACTAGAACTTTTATTGTGAAATAATGAGATTGTCCTCAATTTAAATAGGAATTATCACGTGTGGCATTGGCCACAAAAAACACTTTTATGCAAATTACGCAACTATTGTCTTTTGATCTCATGTAATTAATATGAAATATTGGAAAGCAGTTGCCTTAGGTAGTGATGATGTTCTTGAATCAAATTTGAAAAATAAATGAAAATAAAAATCTATATTAGAGGTTGAAGGTGAATGAGGGTAGATTGACAACAAAATGCCCTCACGTGAAAGTCACATGAGGTGATTTAACGGGCGTTAGTGAAAAAGACGAAAAGTGTAACAAAATGTGAACAACAATGACATTTTTTGTAATTAAAGTTTGGGAGGACGGGAAGTACAAAAATGACAAAGCATAGGGACAAGATTTGTAATTTACCCTAAATTCTTTAATTTTGTTGGTTTCCATTTGGGACTGCTGGTGACTCGTCCGACCCGCCCGTCTAACTAGAACCAATGTCTTTCTTAGGTTTTTTTATTTAATTGGTCAACATACTATCATCTTTCATATTCCTAGCATTCACGTATAAATTTCACTACTTTATTACTCCCTCCGTCCCATAATCATAGTCTACTGTTGACTTTTGAAGTCTTTAGTTTTCAATTTTGACCTTAAATATTTTTATTTGTGTTATATATTACTTGATGCAAAATTTATGAATGGATTGAGTTTTGAATGTATTTTTCATTGGTATAATTTTTATCAAATATTATATAACACAAATAAAAATATATAAGGTCAAAGTTGCTAAATGAAGACTTAAAATGTCAACAGTGGACTATAATTATGGGACGGAGGTAGTACTTAATTGCATTTTTTTATCGTTTTTAATTAATTGTGTTTAATTAGGGTTTAGTTTTTTTTATTTGTTTATCACTAAAAAAATTAAAATTATGAGTTAATTACATAGATGGTCACTGTGGTTTGGTAGATTTTTCACTTTCAGTCACTGAAGTTTTTTTTTTTACTGGTTCAGTCACTGTGGTTTGCATATGTTACCGGTCCAGTCCATATCCGAATTGAAATAACCAAAAAGCCCTTGTCATATTCTTTTGAGAATTAAGTAACGGCTGTTAGTCCGTTATACTAACGGTCATTAGTCCTTTACATGATTTCGTCCTGTCTTTATACGTTTTCGTCCGTTTTTACACCTTCTCATCCATATTTACATGTTTTCGTCCGTATTTACATGCTTTTGTCTATATTTACACGCTTTCGTCCATATTTACACGCTTTCGTCCATTTTTACACGTTTTCGTCCGTGTTTATACGTTTTCGTCCGTATTTACACGTTTCCATCCGTCTCTACACGTTTTCATCCGTATTTACACATTTTCGTCCATTTTTACATGTTTTCATCCGTTATTACATGTTTTCGTCCGAATTTATAGGATTTCGTCCGTATTTACTGATTTTCATCAGTATTTACAAGTTTTCACCCGTTTTTACATGTTTTCATCTGAATTTACACGTTTTTGTCTGTATTTACATATTTTCGTCCGTATTTACATGTTTTTGTCCGTTTTTACATGTTTTCGTTTGTTTTTACACGTTTTCGTCCGTTTTAACACGTTTTCATTCGTTTTTACACGTTTTTATCCGTATTTATACGTTTTCATCCGTTTTTACACGTTTTCATCTGTATTTACATGTGTTCATTTGTGTTTACACGTTTTCGTCCATTTTACATGTTTTCGTCTGTTTTCACACGTTTTCATCCGTATTTACTCTTTTTCATCTGTTTTTACATGTTTTCATCCGTATTTACATGTTTTCGTCCATTTTTAGACATTTTCATCTGTATTTACATGTTTTTGTCCATGTTTACATGTTTTTGTCCGTTTTTACACGTTTTCGTCCATTTGTACATTTTTTGTCTGTTTTTACATGTTTTCGACCTTCCTTAAACGCTTTCGTTTGTTTTTACATGTTTTAAACGTGTAAATATAGACGAAGCGTGTAAATACAGATGAAAATGTGTAAGAATGGGCGAAAATGAGTAAAACGGACGAGAAGATGTAAAAAACGGACGAAAAGGTGTAAAAACGGATGAAAACATGTAAAAACGGATGAAAACGTATAAATACGAATGAAAAATGTTTAAATACGGATGAAAACGTGTAAAAACGGACGAAAACGTGTAAAACGGAGGAAAACGTGTAAATACAGATGAAAACATGTAAATACGGATGAAAATGTGTAAAAACGGAGAAAAACGTGTAAATACGGATGAAAACGTGTAAAAACGAATAAAAACGCGTAAAAACCGACGAAAATGTGTAAATACAGACGAAAATGTACAAATACGGACGAAAACGTGTATATTCAGAAGAAAACTTTTAAAAACGGACGAAAACGTGTAAATGCTGACGAAAATCTATAAATACTAATGAAAACGTGTAAATTCGGATGAAAACGTGTAATAATGGACGAAAACATGTAAAAACGGACGAAAACGTGTAAATACAAACAAACACTTGTAAAAACGGACGAAAACATATAAAAACGTGTAAATACGGATGAAATGTGTAAAAACGGAGTGTAAAAACGGTCAAAAACGTGTAAATACAAACGAAAGCATGTAAATATGGACGAAAACATGTAAATAAATACGAGAAGGTGTAAAAACGGACGAAAACGTATAAAGACCGGACGAATACATGTAAAGGACTAACGACCGTAAGTATAACGGACTAACAGCCGTTACTTAATTGTCAAAAGAAGATGACAAGGGCTTTTTGGTTATTTCAATTCGAATATGGATTAGACCGGTAACATATGCAAACCACAGTGACTGAACCAGTAAAAAAAATCTTTAGTGACTAAAGGAGAAAAAATCGGCCAAACTATAGTGACCATCTATGTAATTAACTCTAAAATTATTTTGGATTTTGATTTGTGTTTATTGTTGGGATCATACTTTAGTATTTAGTCAAGTCTCGGTCATTACATTTTGTAATAGGTTGCTTAAGTATTATTTATGATTATTGTTTTAGTTAATGGGCAACATGTAAAAGCCCACGTATGAAGAGATAAGGGAGGAAGGGAGTGTTGCCCTAACTCCTCCCTTATAAATAGAAAGCTTATGTAACATTTTCATTTGTTGGTTATTTGATTATCTTAAGGAAACTCTTGCACTTTCACTTTTCATATTGTCTCATAATCAACCACCTCTCATTCTCATCTTACTTCTTTCATAATCATACTTGTGTTTACTAAATGGTGACCTAACAAGTGGTATCATTCGCCTTATAGAGATTGAAGTGTTGTTCTTATTGCTAACGTGGGGTTCTCATCATTATTCTTCATCTTTTTGCATTTTTCTTTGTTTCTTTCACTCAAATCTTGAAGCTTGGACAAGTTTCAAGGTTGATATAGTGATTTGAAGCTTAGTTGTTGCATAAAGTTGTGATTTTTAAGGTTTTTTATGGTTTTATAGCTTCTTTGATATTGGAAAACTAGTTTTTGGTAGCTAAATCTTATAAAGTTAGTGTTTTCTAAGTATTGGTGAAGTTATTTGATCAAAAGTACCTTATTTCTAAGTATTTTCTCTTCAAAAATTTGAGATTTTTCAAGTTTCTGACCAGTTTACGCGTAAAGTTGGTGAATAGTACGATTCTAAAGCTGTCAACAGTACATTTTGTCCTTTTTACGCATAACTTTTGGCCTAAAACCCTTTTCTTACGCGTAACTAAGGTCAAAACCCTTTTCTTACGCGTAACTAAGGTCAAAACCCTTTTCTTACGCGTAACTCTGGATAAAACCCTGTTTTTACGCGTAAAACCTACGAGTAAAGTCCTTTTCTACGAGTAAGTGTGAATTCCTACGCACAAGTCAGATCCTACGCCTAAACTTTACGCATAAGTTGATCTTACGCGTAAGTCTCAGATTCTACGCTTAACCTTCAACAAAGATCTTCTCCTTATGTTCTGGTGACTCAGTACTTCCCTAGCTTGGATAAGTTAGTGGAATACTTCGACTTCGGATATCTTTCAAGCTTGGATAAGTTTGGAAGATTTGTTTGGTTGTATAACCTTACGCATAAGTCTAAACTTACGCATAAGCCAAAGCTTACGCGTAAAGAGTAAACTTACGCCTAAACTTATTGTTTACGCATAACTACACTCTTTACGCATAACCTAATAGTTTACGCGTAAGATTATAGTTACGCGTACGAATTCTACTTACCCCAAGGATTTTTGAACTTAATCAAAGGAACGTGCATTTCAATCTTCTACAAAGATCCATTTCTACACAAGTGTTCTAAGATGTCTCAACCACCTAATCACTACTTCCCTCATATTCAGCAACATCCACCTCAGCAACATCAACATCAGCAGTATCAGCAACAACAATACCTTCCACACCAAATGAATCAACAACCTTCTCAAAAATAAACATACAATCCACTACATCATTACCTAATGATGCAACAACATCAGATCATTCCTCAACAACAACCATATCAAGTGCCACAACAAAACACTCAGTTTTCCTCCAAACAACCTCAATGGTTTGACAGAATGTGTGAAGTTATTACAACTCAACAATCCCGACATGAGGCAGGATCACTTGAGACACCTCCAATGCTAACACCTGGTAACTATGTACAATGGTCAAGTCGATTCCTACGATTTCTTGAACTAAAGAAACCTCATGGGAAATTCTTGAAGCAAGTGATACTTGAAGGACCATTTGAGTGGCCAACAAGATTTGAAGCTGGTGATCCACATGTTGATCCTCCACGTCCTCCTGGTGATAGACCTCTTCCAGAATCTACACTCACTGAAGAACATAAACTACATCGTGAAGCTGATCAGTATGCAATGGCTTATATACTTCAAGGTATACCAAATTCAATCTATCGAAGTGTCGATGCTCAGAAAACAGCCAAAGCTATGTGGGAACACGTTCATCTCCTTATGGAAGGCACTCAACTGAACAAAGATGACATGGAATCCAAACTCTACATGGAATACACTGACATCACAATTGAACCAGGAGAGACACTTGAATCCTACTATCATCGTTTCACTAATGTGGTCAATGATCTGGAACATCACAAAGTCACAGTACCAAGGATCGCTGTGAACTCCAAATTTGTTGGTAGTCTTGGCCCTGATTGGCATAAATATGTGACATTTGTTCGTCAAACGAAGAATCTTCATGATGCTCCATATGGTTTGTTGTATGATTTTCTGAAACACCATGAACCTGAAGTGGAAAAAGATCGAGCTCTACGAGGAGGATACACACCCACACCAACACCAAATTCTTTGGCTCTCGTAGCTCAATCTCCATATGCTCCACCACCAATGTCAAATCATGCATACGTTCAAGAGCAAAACTACTTCGGTTATCCACAATCTTCCACCTCGAACCAAATGGTCCCTTATGATTCATCTCCACAGAATTATTCTACTCAACTTGTTCCGTCAAACAACAATGATGCTGTGTACTACTCCAACTCCAATGATGATGACGATGATGACTTTAATACGTTGAATCAGGGACTTGCTCTTATTGCTCGTGCTTTCAGCAAATTCTCAAACAAAACAAACAACCGTCAACGTTCATCTTCTAACACAAGGAATCAAGCTGTTGTCAATGATGGAAGAGTGGAAATTCAGAATCGCAACTATGGTCGATCTGGTTCAGGAAGTTCTTCAGGAAATTATGGGAATGGTCAGAGGTTTAGTAACAATGAAGGGTTCAGGAACAACTCAGGATCTTCTCAGCAAAGGTCTGAACCAGTTGTAACAAGGAACTCCAACTCAGGGAATGCAGTGTGGTGTTATAACTGTAATGAACAAGGTCATATTGCGACTGCATGTCCTAAACCACGAACTCGGGGAAGTAAGTTTCACAAGCAGGCATTACTCATGGCTCTTCAAGATGAAAAAGATGGACATTTCCCTGAACAGGACAACAACTTCATGGCAAATGTGCACAATGACGATGACATGGAAGATCTAGAAGCTAATGCAGCTGTGATGCTTATGGCCAACATGCAGGAACTTAAGCTCAATGATTCAGGTCCAGTGTATGACACTGACGGCTTGTCTCTGGTACATGACCTCAATGCATGCTTTATAAATGATATAATCTCACCCTCTGCTTCTGAATCAGATATGGTGCAAGTTGTTCCATCTAAATCATCTTCATCCTCTCAAACAGATGAACAAATAAGCACAGTTGTCATATTTGATGATGACACAGTTGTCTCATTTGATGATCCTATTGAGAATGATAAATATGATCAGTTAGAACAACATGAACCATCATTTGATCCAGACCCTGACCTCATAATGTTATCTAAACAACTGAATGCTCAACAATTGCTAATTGCAAAATGCAACGAGAAAAACAAAGTTTTAAAAGAAACTAATGCAGCACTTGCAAGAGATATTGAGTGTTATAAAATTCAGCTTTCAAATCAGGAGGAAAAGATTAAACATACTAAAAGTTTTGAAAAAGCTTTTCAAGATTCTTACAACAAAGAACAAGATCTTCAACGCAAAATGCAAGATTTAATTAAGTCAAACGGAAAGTTGATTTCAAAATTTGAAAGTGAGAAGTGTGAATTGAAAAAACAAGTTGAATGTCTTCAAACTGAACTTTCAAAAACAGAAACAGAATTGTCAAGTTGTAAAAAGGATTTTTGTGAACATAAAATACGAAAAAGGAAGTACATAGATGACTTACTCGGTGATATTGTTGATCTTGAAAAACAACTCAAAGAATTTCGTCACATTGTTTACAAACACGAGAACTCTGTCACAACAATTCAGAAATTTACTTTAAAACCGAGACCCGATAAAGGATTTGCACTTGGTGATTACAATTCAATGTTTCTTCACACGGCATTCAAAGAAATTCCAAAAATTTACAGTATGGATTATTTTCTTGATAATACGATTGTGCGTGTTGTTGTTTTTGATACTGAGGAAGAAGAAGAACTTGAAGACGAGAGTCGATCTAAAATGAGTAATGTTCAATTTTGGACACCATATGACTATTCAAAAGCTCCTCCAATTTCTAAATCTTTTGTTACTCAAAAGGACTTACCTGAGCAATCATGGTTTGTCGAAGAATCATATGTTTCATCTCATAATTCGGCTCCTGTCCAAACTGTAGCACAAATAAATGGTCCTTTACCATCATCCGGTGAACTTTCACCCTTACCAAAGAATTGTCGTGTCTTAAATTATTTTAAAACTTTTATGGAAGACATCGAAATTTTGGAGGAGACAATTGAACGCAATTCTGAAATAAAAATTAAAACGTTTCAATCCGCTTATGAGCGCGAAAAGAGAGACATTTTTCAAAAACAAATGTTGCCAATTGTCAAACACCTCCGTCTCTGTGCTACACGTTGGGATCAGGAACTTCAAAAGGAGGTCAATAATATGATAAACGTTTTCAATGCTACTGAAAATGACATTTTGGTTCAAAAGCAAAGAAATAGAGTTTTAAAAAATGATGCTGATCGACTCTTGGAACAAGTTCTCAATGCTGATATTTTGTCTATTATCATGAATGATCTCTATAAATCTGGTACTTCTATGCTTGTGGATGATCTCTGTGTTGATAATAATTTGTTGAACGTGGAATTAGAGACACTTAAACATGAGAATGACAATCTGAGAAAAAAGAATGATGATGTGACAAAACAGTTTTCAAAAGAAATTTGTCAACTCAATCAAAGGCTTGAATGGTGTCAAGCTCAGAGTCTTAAAATGGAATTGAAACTTCAAAGTCAAAATATTTCTAACTCTTGTCAGCTTTGCAAAACCAATGAGTCTTTCAAAAGTTTGTGTCTCAAATACGAGAATGAAATTGCGGATTTAAAAATTGAAAACGCCGAATGGCAACAAAACCGCGATGACATCAAATATTGCAATGGTTTACTTGAGTCTGAAATACAGGATAAAAATCACATCATCATTGATTTAAAAGAGAAAGTTAAGCTACTTCAAAAAGGAAAAATGGTTGACACCACGGTGATAGCACCAGGATTGTATCAATTAGACAAAACAACTAAAGGACATGTTGTTCAAACCACTAATGTTGATAACTCCACTTCTACAGGACTAGTCTCCACTAATAGCGTTAGCAGACCCAAGCGTAAAAGTAAAAGGAAGAATAGGCTCTGGCAACGTAAAAGAGGATCACTAGAAGCTCAAGAAGTAGAAGACCAACTTAGGAATTTGAATAAAACTCATGTTGCATCAGATTTAGATTCTAGTCTGGCAAATTGTAATCAAAATCTAAATGTAACGAATGATGAACCTTTGAATGTTTTGAATATTAATGCATCCTGTGTGTTTTGTCGTAAAAGTGTATCATGTGGTGATCATACAAAATGTATTGCTAACTCTCTACTCAGTCGTCATAAGAAACGTAGGACAAGCATTCCTCTTAGGCCCACTACTGCCTCTAAGTCTATCTTAGGAAAGCCGCCTTCTATGGTTTCTAAGGATGATAATGTCACCATAAGTGCAGAGAACAAGTCTAGGAATCAGCCAAACACTAGTGAATTCACAATTAAGAAAGCACGTACTAGTTGGAATTGGCAACGTTGGTTACAACACAAACCTGACTTTAAATGGATTCCTAAATTATTGAATACCTGTGCTTCTAACCAACTGGAACCCGCAGTTTCTTTGGGTTCCACCCTTACTTCTGTTTCATCCGTGTCCTCTTCTTGTGATGTAGGTGGTACAGATTGTTCTCTGGATTGTTGATAGCGGATGCACCCGACATATGACAGGCAATCTCAAACTGTTGAAAAACTTTGTCTCAAAGTTCATTGGCACTGTCAGATTCGGGAATGATCATTACGCTTTAATAATGGGATATGGTGACTATATAAGTGGAAACATCGAAATTAGCCGTGTTTACTATGTGGAAGGCCTTGGACACAACCTTTTCTCCGTTGGTCAATTTTGTGATGGGGATCTAGAAGTTGCATTTCGTGAGAAAACTTGCTTTGTTCGTGACTTACAAGGAAACGATCTTATGTCTGGCTCCCGTGGCTCCAATCTTTACACAATATCAATGTCAGATATGATTGCAACATCTCCGATATGTCTTCTCTCCAAAGCAGAATCGACTAAATCTTGGTTATGGCACAAACGTCTTTCCCACTTGAATTTCAAAACTATGACTGACCTTGCTCGTTATAAACTTGTTGAGGGATTTCCAAGATTCCGCTTTACCAAAGATCACTTATGTCCAGCCTGTGAACAAGGAAAAAGTACTCGTGCTCATTTTCCTAATAAACGTGAGCATAGTACGAATCATGTTCTGCAATTGCTTCATATGGATTTGTGTGGACCGATGCGTGTTCAAAGTATCAACGGTAAACGCTACATTCTTGTAATTGTGGATGACTATTCCAGATGGACTTGGGTTTATTTTCTACGAAGTAAAGATCAAGCTCCGTCAATGATCATCACCTTTCTCACTAAAATTCAAGTTCAGCTACGCAACACAGTACGAATCGTCAGAACTGACAATGGAACTGAATTTAAGAATCAGACACTTCGGTCATTTATGAGAAAGTGGGAATTGAACATCAAACATCTATTCCTAGAAGCCCAGAACAGAATGGAGTTGTTGAAAGACGCAACAGGACGTTAGTGGAAGCTGCTAGAACTATGTTGATTAATGCTCAATTACCAGATTACTTGTGGGCAGAAGCTGTTTCAACTGCATGTTATACTCAAAACCGTTGTATGATCACAAAACGTCATCGCAAAACACCTTATCAAATTGTTCACAAAAGGAAACCGAACATCGATTACTTTCATGTTTTTGGAGCACTCTGTTATCCAAAAAATGATCGTGATGATTTAGGTAAACTTAAAGCAAAGGCTGACATAGGAGTGTTCGTTGGATATTGTGAAAATTCCAAAGGTTTTCGGATATGGAATCGTCGTACAAGAGAAATTCAAGAAACCATTCATGCTAATTTTGATGAACTCATACAAATGGCTTCTGAGCAACACAGCTTAGGACCCGAATTTAACCGTCTTAACTCTCCGGCATCTTCAGCTGAACCATTGCCACTCAACCGCAAAGAATTGGAAACCTTGTTTGCTCCACTATTTGATGACACAATTGAATACCGTCCTACTGAGGTCTCACCTAATTCCGCTGCTCAACCTGATAACATTCCAGTACCAGACTCACCTCAACAAACTACAACAAGTGTTGAGAGAGACGGTCCTCCAATTGTATCACCATCTACAGCAGAACAAACTGGTTCTAACTCCCGCCATCCAACTGAAGATCCAACACCACTATCAGTTCCACAACCCGCAGAGCATGATCCTGATGCGTTCTTTAATCCGTTTGCACCAGCTACTACAGTTCCTGATATAGCTGATTCGTCAACACGCAATTTGGATCCTGCTAACATGCGAGATACTTATCAACTACACCCTTCAACACACAAATGGACCCGAGACCATCCACTAGTTCATATTATTGGCCATCCAGATGCACCTGTTATGACAAGACAACGACTTCACACAGATGGAGAAACTTGTATCTATGCACTCACAGTTTGTCACGAAGAACCAAAGAACGTTAAAGATGCAATGACTTATGACAACTGGATTGAATCTATGCAAGAGGAATTTCAGCAATTCATAAGATTAGAAGTCTGGGAATTAGTTGAAAGACCTGACGGAGTCTTTGTCATTGGGTTAAAATGGATCTGGAAGAATAAGCTTGATGCTGAAGGAACTGTCATACGCAACAAATCACGTCTGGTAGCAAAAGGATACTCTCAACTGGAAGGACTTGATTTTGCTGAATCCTTTGCTCCAGTGGCTAGACATGAAGCTGTTCGAATCTTTTTGGCCTATGCTGCACACAGGAACATGGTGGTTTACCAAATGGATGTCAAAACAGCATTTCTTAATGGAGAACTCCGTGAAGAAGTTTATGTTAGCCAACCTGAAGGCTTCGTTGATCCTGAGCGTCCTAACCATGTTTACCGACTCAAAAAGGCACTCTACGGACTCAAGCAAGCCCCACGGGCGTGGTATGACAAACTGTCCACTTTCTTACTGGCCAATAAATTTTCTAAAGGATCTGTGGATCCAACATTATTTACAAAAACCTACGGGGAGGACTTACTTGTTCAAATATATGTCGATGACATTATTTTTGCCTCAACAAAAAGAAGTTACTCTAATGATTTTGCAAAATTAATGAAAGATAATTTTGAAATGTCCATGATGGGTGAACTTTCGTTCTTTCTAGGACTACAAGTTCATCAATCACCCCGTGGAATTTTTGTAAATCAATCCAAATATGCTCTTGAAATTTTAAAGAAACATGGAATGATGTCTTGTGATACTTATAATACACCAATGGGCTATACCACAAAACTAGATGCTGATTTACATGGGACTCCAGTTGACCCTACCAAATACCGAAGTATGATTGGGTCCCTCATGTATCTCACAGCTAGTAGACCTGATATAGTATTTGCTGTCTACATGTGCTCTCGCTATCAGTCCAGACCAACTGAAAAACACCTCAGTGAGGTCAAGAGAATCCTTCGATACATAAAGGGAACCATTAACTTGGGAATCTGGTATCCGAAGGATTCTGGCTTTGAATTAATTACTTTTTCAGATGCTGACCATGCAGGATGTTTAGACACACGCAAAAGTACATCTGGTGGATTACAATTTCTCGGAGACAAACTTGTGTCATGGCAATCTAAGAAGCAGGACTGCACATCACTGTCGTCTACAGAATCTGAATACGTAGCCATGTCTGCTTGTTGTGCTCAAGTCATCTGGATGAGATCACAACTTAAGGATTATGGCTACCTATTCAACAGGATTCCTATCTACTGTGATTCAAAGAGTGCAATTGCTATCTCCTGCAACATAGTACATCATTGCAAATCCAAACACATCGATCTCCGATATCACTTCATCAAAGAGCATGTGGAAAAGGGTACCGTTGAACTTTATTTTGTTGGGACTGAGTACCAATTGGCGGACATACTTACCAAATCCTTAGCACCATCAAGGTTTGCTAGTCTAGTTCACCAAATTGGTATGCGATGTTTGACTCCAGAAGATCTGGAAAAGTTTTTAAAACACAATTGATCGTCAAACATCCAAACTATCTTTGTAAATATTTTTCAAAAACATAATACAAAAATATAAAACCAAATCAAAAACTCAATAAGATTTTTGGTCTTTTATCAAAAAAAAAAAAAAAAAAAAATGCAAGTATAAACCATCTCTTTCAACACTATTTTAGAAAATGTCTTCAATTATTTAAAACAGTGTTGAGGGGGAGGAAAAGTAACATTTTTTTCTAATTTCTCAAAAATATTTTTGTCTTTTATACTTGCATTTTACCAAAAATAAATACATTTTTCTATATAAAAGTGTTGATTCAAAAAATGTTTCGGGTTACTCTCCTTGACCAATATAATTATTTTTTTAGTATTTTACTACGGTCTAAGGTCAAGGGGGAGTACCACAAGTTGTTCTTATCATTTCTTGGTGTTAATAAACGAAAGCTATATGTGATAATGTGATTAGGCATTTGGTGTAAATGTTTTGTTAGGTTAAGGGACTAATAATGTCAATTTGCATAACTTGAATTAACCTCAGTCAAAACTAACTTTGACCACACATTTACTACCTCTGCAAACACATTTAATCTTTCACCTACTCAATCTAACGATCCACAATCATTCTCTTGATCTAATCATCCATCTTCGAATCTGTAAGTGATAACATGTTTTGATCATTATTGCTAACAAGGGTTTTAAATTTAATTACAATCCAACGGCTCAATCAATCACAATCGTTTAATTTGTCTTTTGAGTTGTGCGTAAAATCAGAACCCAGAGATTAGTTGTGTTATGATTGATTTTGTTAGTGGGAAATGGTCCTTTGATAATTATCAACATGAATCCTAACTCCAATCGTACCCAAATACACTTAATCGATTGATATGAAATTAGGGTTCATACGTGTGATTTAGGTGTTCTTGAGTTTGAGCATTAGGATTGAAATTGGTGATGGGGATAGTGTTCTTGTATGCCTAGGATCACTTGTATATGGTTTAATTGCATCTTAATCGTGTTTTGTTCTTGAATCAAAGGTTTAGGGTTCGTATGACACTAGCAGATTTAATCTTGAGATTCTGTGGATGATTTGTGTTTATAATTGAACCATATGATCCTTATGTTGTTAGAAACATTTGCCCCATGCTTAGACATACCCAGATTCAAGTTTAATTGTGTTTGTGATTATGTGTTCATACATGTTTACGCGTTTAATCGAATTTAGGCATGTTTACGCATAAAATTGGGTATTTAAGTGTGGTATAACGATTATTGATCAGTGGTTGTGTGTTAACCTTTCAGGAATCAAACTACTTTTATTACGAAAGGTGAATTTTCTGGAAAAGGCAACTTTACGCGTTAATTGTTCATCCTACGCGTAAGATTGAATCTTACGCGTAAGATTCGACACGTGGACAAACCGTGTCTTGGATTAGACATAGTTTACGCATAAATGTAACTCTTACGCATAAGTTCTGACCTTACGCATAAGTCTGGAACTTACGCATAAGTCATTACCTACGCATAAGTTACATCTTTACGCTTAAGGGTAATCCTACGCATAAGTTTCAATTCCTACGCCTAAGATTTATCTTGCGCATAAAATTGATCTTACGCATAAGATTCACCTTACGCGTAATATTCTAACTTACGCGTAGCTTTTGCACTTACGCATTATTTCTACTCTTACGCTTAAGTCAGGTTACGCGTAAAGTTACCCACTTACGCGTAAACTTGTCAAAATCCAAATTTTTCTAAGTGTTGGGAAATTTTCCAAAGTGTAACTTCTTGTAATGATAAACTTATGTTGTAACTGAATTGTTTTAAGTTTCTACCAAGTAATATAACTCAAGTTTGTCATATATCAAAAGTTTTCACACACACAAAACCCCACTGATCAATGTAAAACATGCAAATCTAGAAGTATACATCTTAATTGAATGTCTTTGCTAACCAAGTCAACAATTGCCATGTTTGTGTTTTGTTTATGATCAATTCAGATGGCAGAACACAACGACATTCCATACGGACCAGAACCCGAACCTAAGCTTTCATGGGAAGAGACTTTCCCAGATGACTACACCAGAAAGATTGGAAAGAACAACCTTCGTATCAACTTCAACAAGATGACCTGCAACGAGTCTTCTTGTATTGTGGCAATAGATGCTCTTCTTTACCACCCGAATAAGCTGCTGTTTACCAAGTCTGCCTCAGTTTCCTGCTTCTACATCCACCAGTTCTGGCATACTCTACAGCTAGATCTTGGGGAGGCATCTTTCACCTGCACATTACATAACCGTCAAGTCACTGTGGATATTGATGTACTCAGGAGTGTACTTGGGTTACCAGAACTCGGCCCGAATGAGGAGTATGTTACAGTCCCCACTGAAGAAGAATTGATAATGTGGTTAAGGGATATTGGATATAACGGATCAGAAGAGGCTATTACCAGACATTCTAGGGTCAACATTAGGTATCTTCCACAACCATGGAGAACCCTATACATCTTGATTGCCAAGTCCTTATCCGGCAGAGATTCTGGGCATGAACATCCAAAGCTCCAACACCTCAAACTCTTCTGGGCAGTAGCTAATGTGAAGAAAGTTGATTATGCCAGCATCATTTGGGAAGACCTGGTGTGGCACATTCAACACAAGACTACCAACATCCCGTTTGTCCGCTTCACAAAACTACTCATCGAAAGCTTTCTTCGTGAGTACGATGACATCCCACAGAGACTCGATGACCAAGAGAAGAACACATTCAGAAATGAACATACTCTCAGAGTCGTCAAGAGAATGGACACTAGCACTCGCAAGCAGGGAAAGAAACTTCCCGATTGCCTCTTGACCGACAAAGTGAAGGCTTGCACTAATTACAAGTATTACGAACAAGCTCTTCAAGAAGACAAAGTTGGTTTCTTGGATGAAGTTCAACCTTACAGGGGAAAGACAGGTACCAAGACTGGAAGCTCTGGCAGCTCAACTAAGTCCAAATCTAAGAAGAAGAAGGGTACTCCTAAAAGAAGACTTCATACCAAGCAGCCCGCATCTATTCCCGAGCCTGGGTGGTTTCCCTCACCACAATCTTCTCCAAAGCCGTCTGACTCCGAACGAACCGAATCTGACGAAGGTCCACAGTATATGGAAGCCTTTGCTAATATTGAGAAAGATGAGAATCTGGAAGACATCGATTGGGATAAAGACATTGATGAATTTGCTGATAATGCCGTTTATCCATCATACCTCAATCAAAGACCATTCACAGAAGCTCAGACAATGCTGGAAGAAGAAAGGATTAGAAGGGAAAAGATGAAGGAACCAGTTATAGCTGTACAAGAGCCTGAAGGCCTTTCAGTCGAAGAAGAAAATGAAAGGGCTCTCAACCTAGGTCTCCTCCACAGCCAAGTCGATACCTTCAATGCTGATCTACCACCACCTCCAGTGTTCTCTCAGACCACCGAAGCTGGCAGTTCAAGCAGCATTCCTGAGCCTACCACTGGGATCAATACTGATTTAGTATCTTATGATAATCCCTCAGTATCTCCCACTGACATTGAGATGACTACAGCAATGGGAGAGGAAGGAGAGGAAGATCCCATGGACACTGATGCTCCAAGACTTATGTCCATGGAAGAAATGGAGCTTAGAGAACGGGCTCAGGAAGAAGAATTGAAGAAGAAACAGGAAGCTGAAGAGGCCAGGCTTGAAGAGATTGCTCAAGCTAAACTGGAAGAAACGATCAGAATGGAAGAGAGCAGGAAAGCTGAAGAGGCAGCCAAGCTGGCTGAAGAGAAGTTAAAGAAAGAAGAAGAAGCCAGGGTTGCTGAAGAGCTAAGGCTGAAAGCCGAAGCCGATAAACTGGCAGAAGAACTAAGGGTGAAAGAAGATGCAGCCAAAGAAAATAAAGCTGAACAACACGAACCAAAGAAAGGAGATGACAAAGACTCTACCACCATCATTGAATCCACACAGTCACCACCTCCTGCATCTGAATCAACACATGACAAATCTATCAAAAAACCAAGCACCAAAGCCTCTGCTGCATCAAAGTTACTCAAGTCAGCTTTCAAGAGGGTACATGAGAAGAAGAGAAGCAAACTAGAAGATCAGGTTGCTACACTTGCAACCCAGGTTGCTGAACTGACTAAGCTGAACTCGAACGTCAAAGAGCTACAAGATAAGGTTGATATTTTCTTAGCTAAAGACGTTACAGAGAACTTGGAAGCCGCATTAGCAGCTCAAGCACAGGAATACATGGCACAACACTTAGTTGCTGAGTTGAAAGATCTGCTGGCACCAATGAGAGAAGAACTCACCAAGTTCGCAGAGCAAGCAGTCAAGAAAGTTATCCGATCAACAACCTTCACTCTTCGTGCCGACAAGTCTACTGCTCCTCTACCAGGACTATCTCTGGATGATTTGGAAGCTCAACTCTTAGAAAAGCTGGCAAACAAGTTCACCTTGACTCCTGAAGAAGCAAAAGTCCTGGAAGCACTGAAAGACAAGATGAACAAAGAGACATGCAGCACAGAGGCAGATAAGCTGAAGCGTCAAAGAGATGACGAAGACAGGGATCCCAATTCTCAGGCTAAGAAACAAAAACAAGCCGAAGGACCCTCATCTCGAACACCAGTCATTCCCCCTACCACTACAACCTCCACACACCAACCGAAGGCATCAGGTTCTGTTCCCAAGGAACACGATCACTTCGAATACACCGGTGGTGACGAGATTCCTCAAACCGATGAAGTTCCAGAACCATCAACCAAGAAGAAGAAGAAAGAAAGGAAAGGAAAGCATCATCAACCCAAACAGGACACTTCATCTAAAGGAAAGGAACCCAAGAAACCCAAAACCGTCCTTCCATGGCTCGATAAAGATGAGACTGCCGAGTATTCCTGGTTTGAGAAGATGATCAATTCCCAACCACCACTGGAAGACAATCAGGAACCTCAAGATGGTCGAACAGTGGAATATGCTCAATTACTTCAGCACAAGTTCAAGATGAAAAAGATGAACAAGAAAGAGCTGCGAAGAATTAAGAATGAAGCATTTAATCTTCTCAGAGATCTGTCTGCAAACTCCATCGAGCTTGAGTATCATCTGGAAAATATTGCTCGAGCCATGTCAAACGATATTGACTGGATCAATCCAGAATCTTTTGTCGACCCAGTCACAAAGAAATCATCACCTTACATTACCGACTGGTCAAAACCACTACCAATGATTGGGAGGCCCAAGGAACCTAAGATCCCATACATGTTCTTCTTCAACACCGACTTGGAATTTCTGAAACTTGGCAGTGCTAATGAGAAGAAGTACGTTACCTCACTCGCCTTTCTCCCTGCAGCTTGATATCTCAACAATGCCATCGAAGAAGAAGCTTCAGCATTATTCGTTGACAAACTTGTTGAATATGACCGGAATGCACTTTACGGTATTCATCACTGGCTAGAAAACCGGGCACAATACTATCGAAGCAGCAGACTTAACCAGACAATGGGCGAAGTGACAAGTGATTTGAAGATAGTTTCAATTCAGTTCATCTCGACTGTCACTCACTTCGGGTACCCCTTCCTCAGCAAAATTACACTGAAAAGGCTTGATGAAAAGGAGTACGATATTTCCGAGTCAGACTTTCCACGCCTACTTCTCAATGATATCGAAGACCTGTACCTGCTCAAAGTGCAAGGAAATCTCTGTGGTTTACCGAAAGACATACAACTTGCCTTCATCCAAGCACTCCTCATCTATATCAGGCAAATCGTAATAAGAGAACGAGTCGAAGATCTTCAATTAGGAGTGGAAAGTTACCAGAAGAAGCTCAATCTAACCAAACCAAACATGTTCGACATCCCCGACCTTCAACATCTGCCTCAGTACACCCTGATCAAGCATCCTTTTGGGTTCACCTACCGCAGCATTAATGGTCGCAACTGCTTCATGGCTTACACCGAAATTCAGAAGTTCTGTGATGAAACATTAAAGTTCGTCAGAGACGGCATCAAAAGCAGAGTAGATGACATTGATTTGGGTAAATCGAAAAGGTGGAATACGACAGAGGTTAGGGATGCCCGCAGATTCATATCAAGGATCGAGAACCGATTAAGGCGTAGGGATCAGTTTCGAAGGTTGGAAAGCTATGTGGGAGGCAGACAGAAATTTCCGGTGTTGACATTTCAGAGGCCTGAATGGTAGAATATTGTAAGAGTTTGATTTGATTTGTCATAATAATACTTCATAATGGCTTGTGCACGCATTACAGTGCACAACCCGATCTTGTAAAGAAAGGACCCTGAGGTACGCTTCAGTGCCTCAATCCTAATATAAGGAGCGAAGGCTTCTTACTTTTGAGTAGAATTAATCAAACATTTATGATTTTACATAATTCTGCTCAAAAGGACAAGTATTTCACCTCAATAAGACCTAATCACTTGTTGAGGGGGAGCACTTGTCAAAAACAAAATACTTTGCTCAAAATCAAAAGTTATTGGTGAATCTCCCCGTTAGACTCAAAAGGCATATTTCAATCTTAAAGTTTGTCAAAAACACCATTTTGTATGCTATTTTTGAGGAGGAGAAAATGAAAAAGTGATTAAAATATACGAAGTCAAAGCTTTTAAGTTGTATCATAAGCGAGCTAGACTCAGTATTGACCCAGGAATTGACGAGAAAATACAAGTTTGTAATATCGAAAAGACTTATCCTCGACGGGTAATAACATCAAGTTAGTTACTAGAGCTAGTTGTCACCTAAAAGCTGACAATGCATCTCTTTAACTAACCACGTAAGCGTGTCTCGAAAAGGATATGTCTTAGTAGAAACGTACCGTCTCGAGAAACCTTCTGTGGACTTGACCAGGCCGGGTAATAACTTCAAGCTAGTCTAACTAGTGATGTAAGCGTGTCTCGAATCGGTCCTGTTTACAGAAAGTGGATCAATTCAAAAAGTGTTTGCTCCTCCCGCATGTGCAAATTTATTAAATACTTATGAGCACATGTGCAGGGGGAGCCCTTCAAAAGTGTACACAAAACTCTCAAAGTGTTAACCAAAATATTTGATTATCACAAACACTTTGAGAGATTTTCAATCAAAGGTTTTGTGGCTACTGTCGGAGTTATAAGGTGATTAAGATAGGAATATCCGTCCTATGATCCGCCAGAGCCGGAGGGATCTACCCAAGGACATCTCCCATAGTTAGAATTAGAAGTCCTTAGGTATGATACGAAAAAAGGAGAAATGAATGAAAGGGAAAGAAGGAGTTGAAGAATTAAAAAGAAAAGCAAAGAAAAGGGTGAAAAGAAATAGCCCTCCATATGTTCAACCTTAGGGCAGACACCGGGTTCAATACATATGCTACTGGCTGTTGCAAAAGACAACACCGGTATTGAAGATTAAGTCGTCATGGACCCAGTGACGCGATGCACTAAACCTTCTTAACCACTCAAGTTCTCTTAAAAGGACTTGTTTCATTCTCACGGGGAACCCGCGTAACCTATCGACCTATCTCTTAGAGACGGTTGATATTGAAGCAGGAGACACCTCCCCAGTCTCCGCATAGGAAACCTAGGAGTGCACTTATAGAGTCTAGAGCCTTGAGATACATCAAAGATCTCTTAGGAACACTTAGTATTTCTACAACTGGTGTTCTACATCAATGGGCATCAGTTGTAAACTATCGAGTCCTTCGCAGATCTTAGCAATCTGCCGAGAACGTTTATGAGAGGATTATTTAGGTACTCCTCAATGATTGAACGGAAATCCTTCCAGGGTCAACATCAAACAGCCCTGACAGCAGGTCACTTCGGTAACCCCACAAGGGTTACGCTTTGTGTTTGCGGTGGTTCCATTACGGTCTACAGTCGTGGAGTGATCCCCAGCGACTCACCCAATCATTGAGCTACTTAGTAGGTCTAGTAAGCTCCTTCGGGAGTATCTGATATGGGAACGGCCTGGATAAGGATTAGAAGGAGTCTTCACAATATGCTGTTGATAAGCTCTAATTCCTTATCCGTAAGTACCGGTTGTTTTATTGCTAACTGTTTACTCGCAGGTACCTCACTTCCATGATGGTAGATTCCAACATGCTCATACATACATCTTGAAGTCAAAGAAAGCTCCCCCAAAGATCTTAGCAACACAAAGTTCAAAGAAAGATTCTACGGCAATAAGAAGAATCTACAAAGTATAAAGACAAAGATCTCAATGCATGAAAAGGAACTTCTTGTGCGTGAAAGTCTAAAGTCTAAAGATGTATGAGTATGTTGGAATGCCGACAACCACCACAGACGAAGGAGTGACGAACGGCAGACTACTTCATAACTTAATCACTGCATCATCACCAAAGAACAAAGACAAAGGGCAAAGCACTCTCATTATCATTCATTTTGAAGACGTCTAAAGTTTTACATGTCACAAGTCGACGACAAAGATGAAGACGTCAAGCAACCGTGATGACCGACCCTTAGGGGGAGATTGTTGGGATCATACTTTAGTATTTAGTCAAGTCTCGGTCATTACATTTTGTAATAGGTTGCTTAAGTATTATTTATGATTATTGTTTTAGTTAATGGGCAACATGTAAAAGCCCATAAGGCTTAAAAGCCCGCGTATGAAGAGATAAGGGAGGAGGGGAGTGTTGCCCTAACTCCTCCCTTATAAATAGAAAGCTTATGTAACATTTTCATTTGTTAGTTATTTGATTATCTTAAGGAAACTCTTGCACTTTCACTTTTCATATTGTCTCATAATCAACCACCTCTCATTCTCATCTTACTTCTTTCATAATCATACTTGTGTTTACTAAATGGTGACCTAACATTTATTGTCTTGATTTTGCACCATTGCTATTTTTTCCAACTAATTAAAACATTCAAAATAAGCTTATTTGACAGGATTATTGAACTTTTGAATAGCTCATAAACTCAAATTTTTGGGCTTTTGAGTTTATCAACTTATGCTTATGTAGTTATGTAGCATAAACTCACAAACCCAAAATTTTGAGCTTACAAGCTTTTCAAAAGTTCAATAAGCTGACAAAATAAGCTTAAACAAACACCCCTATAAGTTGAAATCACATAAGCCCTTTAAAATAAATATGAGATATTAAAAACATAAATTGTTACACTTAAAGAAATTGTACTTCGTGACTTGTAGAACTTGGCTTTGATACCAATTGTAGCACCAAATAGGCATGAAGGCTTTGATGCGCTTGTGACGATTTGAGTTGTCTCATAACTTGTAGCACTTGTTCTTGGGTTTGTAAGAGATCATCTGGATGATGTACTTTCTCCGGATATCAATCGGGAGATATCGCCTTCCCTTTGTATTTTCAACTCATATTATATAATATGATGCATGTATACATTATATTCATTATTCTTTCTTTTTATGTCGATCGTGCGAGATTGGCTAATATAGTTCATTTTTTCTTAGAACACCAAATGGTTATTTCACATCTTTCCTTGTCGCTTCATAAATTCGCTTATACCTTATTCGCTTGTGGTGATTGTCGGATGGTTTTGGAATCGACTTAACGAGTTTCACCTATTCCGGATATATCTCGTCAACAAGATAATATCCCCATTTGTAAGTTACGCCGTTAGCTACAAACACAATATCTGGTTCTCTTCTGGATTTGAGATCGTTAAATAAAGGGAATTGATGTATAACGTTGGTGTAGCTTTTCGCCCTATAAACAACAAAAAAAGCATGTCATATCCATAAGTCTTGTGACGCAACAACTTCAAGCAAAATGAATGGATTCGGACCATGATCACGTCTACAATATTGCGCTTTATTTGCGTTTGGACAACAAAACCACAACCAATCTGTACAATCGAGGCTTACTAACATTTACGAAAACTAGTGCGTTTCTTCATGAAATCGATAAAGCTTTTCAACCTCAGTGATTTTGGGATTCTCTAGTTCAAAAATTTCCATAACAGAAGTACAAAAATGATCAAGAGATAGACGAGAAGTTCTCTCACCTATTTGCAAATATTCATCAAGGGCGTTAGGAATCGTGTTGTATGCCAATTGACGAATTAGGGAGGTGCACTTCATCAATTGAGAAATGCCTTATCTTCCGGTACAGTAAATATAATCACGAAAAAATAAATAATGAATAGTTACTTCTTCAACTATCCTTGTGAAAAGCTCTCGACTCTTTCGGAACCTCTTCCAGGAACGATATGCATCGTATATCGGATTCGCACTAAAATAGGCAGCGACTAAATGATCACGAGCAGTATAACGATCTCGAGTTACGATGTTTCTCATCGGTCGATTTGCTCGTCATCTATTCTTAATAAACACGACGCTCTTCTAAAAACAATCAAGTCTCGACTAACAACTTCTTCTTATTCTTCTTCTTTTGATGAGTCGGTGAACATGAACGTTTTGGAATTCATTTAGATAATAAGGATAACGTAGTTTACAAATAACGCAAAGTTTGGTAACTTGAATGAACAAAAATAAAGTTGAGTAACTTAGACAAACATTTTTGCAAAGTTTAGTAACATATTTGTATATTAACCATAAAAGCTAATAAGCTCATAATTCCCCTATATAAGCTTAAACAAATACCCGCTAATAAATTATGGGCAATTACATATATACCCACTAAAACTTGCATATTTGCATATTTTCTCTAGACATGCTTAGACACAGTTAATATATATATATATATATATATATATATATATATATATATATATATACACACATATATATATACATATATATATATACATATATATATATATATATACATATATATATACATATATATATATGTATATATATATGTATATATATATGTGTGTATATATATATATATACATACATATATATATATATATATATATATATATATATATATATATATATATATATATATATATATATATATATATATATATATATATATATATATATATATATATATATTAAAACCCGTTTGATACGACGTCGTGTCATATCAACGGGCTTTTTTTTTGGCCTGTTTTTGCGTCCAGCGGCCCGCATGTCTTTGAGGCCCATTTTCTGATATTATTGTTAACACCTAATGCAAAATACCTAATACAATGCATTCTAATGCAATGTATCCGGATGGAGTGTTGGTGATTATGTACGGGACACTATATGTGGCACCAATCTACAAAGGCTTTTACTTTTTAATGGCTGAGATTGGTGCTGCTCTACCAAAAACATGTACTATACTCAGTTTCTTATGTAGTACCTTCTCAAACCCATAGCAATATACATTATATTTTTACATTAACATAAGGATTAAGCAAACAAAAGACAGCCAACAAAGGGCAAGGAAAAAGAAGAGAAATCTCAGAGATACGAAGATCAGGTACTCATAATCTTCATGTCTGCTATGTGCTTTGGTTTTTCCTTTGCCATTTAGTGATTTCCAGTTTCCTTTGCATGTTTCTTTCCTTTTGCCATACTTTCATGCTTTATTCCATTGTTCCATGGTTTATGCTTTGCTACCTGCCATACTATTTATATGCATGCATGCCATCAGTCTAGATATATTTAAGCTATCATACACAACTACTTTTACAAAGCTCAATAAGTAAGGTTAGCAAATATGAAAACAAAACAAAAAGCTATTCGCCGTGTTCAGTCGATTAGTCAGCTACCGTATTTGGATCCGTACCTGGATGTTCAGCAGACGGGTGGTACTTTTGAAGTGCTTAAAAGAAAACAACCTCCATGTGAAAATACTGCATCCATTATATATGGCACAAATGTTAGCAAGAAGATTTGTCAAAGGCAGAATGCACAAGATCAGCAAAATTCATTACCAGAATCTCAGCAAAGTCCCTATACCCTTTTTGGAGACCCAAAATCACCAGCCGATATCGTTACAGTATCGACTCATGCTGCACGTTTACCAGTTGTGTTTTCTCAGTGTGAGTTTTTTATTCCTTATTTACGTATAATTTACTATGCTATATTCTTATTTTTACATACCAATGATGCTAAAAATGCTTTTGTTGTTCAAGGTCAAATGCCTTGCTCTTCAGTTTCTGCTGCCGAGGCTTTACACATACGTAACACAGAAAGACCTACCAATAGAAGGTACAAAAGGCACCGTCAGATTAGAAGTAAAGACGCTAGCACAACAATATCCCCATCTAATATACCTCATAATGCTACCAACTGTCGTAAAAGACCACGGTTTGTCCAAGGTATGTACAATAATATTATACAAATCAGTGTTACAATATCAATATGAATACCTACATTTGCCTAACTGTTAATATTACACTCGCAGAATCGCAAAGTTCGAGTACCTATATAGATCAAAATAGCAGGCAACGTAGGCGGGCTGCTCAAGGTACATCCAATGTTCATTTACTTTTTTTTTTTACATGTATTTATTCAGATAAATATCTGTCTTTGTCTATTTGCTGTAGGCCCACCTACAACGTATGTTTCTATGGCCAGTTGTGACCAGGTGTGTGGCCATTGCAAAGCTTTATTTTGGTACGATGAACGAATTAAAAGTGCCAGTGCACGGTTTCCATAGTACCATCGGTGCTGCAACAACGGCAGGGTTTCATTACCTGCTATTGAAGATTGCCCAAATTACATGAAACAATTGGTGCAGGATAGGCATTTTATGGAAAACATACGCGCTTACAACCAGATGTTCGCGATGAAATCTTTAGGCGCAGATGTCGATGACTCTATTAACAAAGGAAGGGGTCCATACGTGTTCAAGGTTTCAGGCAGAATTTATCACTGGATAGGAAGCATGTGCCCTCCCCAAGATAAGAAGCCAAAGTTCTTGCAGCTCTACCTCTACGACACAGCACACGAAATTGACAATCGGTTGGAACATTTTAAGAATAGCCAGCACAGATTAGACCGCCAGATTGTTCAGAATTTGAAAGAACTTTTGGATCGCAACAACCGTTTGGTTAAGCTGTTCAGAACAGCAAGAGATAAAATGGAAGATGCTGATATTGCAGATTTTAAGCTAAAGCTTTTTGGAGTAAGCAGTTCAAAGCAGTATGATTTTCCAGCAGGCGATTCTATAGGAGCGGTTGTCTTTGAAAAAGGCCCTGATGTTTCTACTGACCATGATATCATTATCGAAGAACGTGGTGGTGAACCACAGCGTATAAACAAGCTCTATCCTTGCTATATGTCTCTCCATTTCCCACTTCTTTTTATTCATGGTGAAGAGGGCTACCATCTAGGTCTCAGATTATTCGATAAAAAAGGAAAGCCACCAGAAAAAGAAAAAACCATGTCTATGAAAATGTACTACGCTTATTAGCTTCACCAACGATCTCAACAATATTCATTACTTTTAAGGGGTGGTAGGCTTTTCCAAGAATACGTCGTCACTGCTTACTGCAGCATCAAAGAATCAAGACTTTATTATATAAGTAATAACCAAAAGGACATCAGAAATGACTATATGGCAGGTTTATACGATGCCATATCGCGCGGTGATACAGATGGTTCGGACGTAGGATCACGCACAATACTCCCAGCATCGTTTACAGGAGGCCCACGCTATATGTATAGCCACTACTTAGATGCTCTAGCAATTTGTAGAGTTCATGGCAATCCAGCGTTCTTTGTTACATTTACATGTAACGTAAATTGGCCAGAGATACAAGAGTGTATGGAGCAGTTTCCAAATCTTTCACCCGCTGATAGGCCAGATGTTGTCGATAGAGTTTTTGAAAGAAAAATACATGATCTGGTAGCTTTTTTGCTAGAAGTAAGGCCATTTGGTCATGTTGAAGCAGGTGAACACTTCATATACATGTACATAACCTTTTTGTAAAGTAAGTTATACTTAGAAATCTAATTATGGTCCTTTTTTTTACAGTATTGTACACCGTTGAATTCCAAAAAAAAGGGTTACCGCATTGTCATTTGTTGCTATGGCTGAAAGAAAGTTCGCTGATTCATGAAAATGAAGACATTGATTGTCATTTGTTGCTATGGCTGAAAGAAAGTTCGCTGATTCATAGAAATGAAGACATTGACAGGTATATCAGTGCAGAATTGCCTAACCCAACAACTGATCCTGAAGCTCACCGAGTCATTTTAGAATTCATGCTGCATGGACCATGTGGTGCGGCAAACAAATCTGCACCCTGTATGAAGAACAGCGACACATGCAAGAAAGACTTCCCAAAGCCATACTGTTCAGAAACTTTTATTGACAAAAAGGGGTTTGTTCATTACCGGAGAAGAGACACACGTATAACAGCATTTAAACAGAATCTACAACTCGACAACACATATGTAGTACCGTATAGTCAGGTGCTATGTATGCGGTTTTATGCTCATATCAACGTTGAATATTGTGAATCAACAATGCTCATAAAATACCTTTTCAAGTATATTTCAAAGGGCACTGACCGGGTTATTGCTCATATAACAAGGACAATAGGAGAACCCGAATCAAGCAACCGTCATCGACCAAGGCAGGTGGACGAAATTATAAATTTCCAGGATGCTAGGTATATCGGACCTCACGAAGCATGTTGGAGAATACACGGGTTTGATATACATTCAAGACAACCAGCAGTTCAGATATTAGCAGTGCATCTTAAAAATATGCAGTGAGTAAACTTTAGAGCAGGCCAATTATTAGAAGAAATTATTGAGGACGAATTAAATAAGCGAACAACGTTGACGGAATGGCTATGCTATAACAGTGAATTCACAGACGGTCAGCATTTAACATACTTAAACTTTCCAAGAGAGTTCGCTTGGTATGCAAATGACAAGACCTGGGTATGTAGGCGTTATAAAAATAGCTCATCTATAGGCCGTTTGACGTACATACATCCTAGCGCCGGTGATCTTTTTTATCTACGGATGTTACTTTGCCACCAAAAGGGTCGTAAGTCATTCAAACATATACGGACAGTCGATGACGAACTTTTCCCTACAAATAGAGCAGCGTGTGAGGCTATGGGACTGCTGGGCAACGATCAAGAATGGGCCATCGCTTTACAGGAGGCATCTTTATCAGCGGCAGCATCACAGCTTCGCGATTTATTTTGCGAAATACTCATCTTCTATGACGTCGCCAACCCTGTATCCCTATTCCAGGCACATTCACCTGATATGTCTGAAGACATACTAGCGATCCTCTCTCAACAATTAAATATGCCAGAAATGAACATGGATACAGATGATATGCAGCCGGGTCTACTTTATGAACTTGAAGCAGGCCTTAGATTCTATGGCAAATCTTTGAAAGATTTTGCTATAGAATTACCACCTAAACACTTGCTACACATGTTAAAAAATAGATCAATAATGGAAGAAAGAAACTATGATCGTGAAGTTTTGAAGAGGGAAAGTAAAAGCTTCATACCTAAGCTAAACCTAGAACAGTGAAGAATCTTTGAAAGAATTCTATCTGCAGTCAACAACCACAGACAAGAGCTCATTTTTTTGTATGGCTACGGAGGTACTGGCAAAACCTTCGTTTGGAAAACTCTCATTTACTCGCTAAGATCAGAGCGTAAAATTGTATTGGCAGTAGCATCTTCGGGTATCGCTACATTATTGCTGCCTGCTGGAAGAACAGCTCATTCAAGGTTCAAATTGCCGATTAATTTGACCGACGAATCAGTGTGTACTATAAAGAAAAATACACAGCTGGTAAATTTAATGAAGGAGACAGACGTTATTGTTTGGGATGAAGCTCCAATGAATGATCGTATATGTTTCGAAGCACTTGATCGTACACTAAGAGACGTGCTTGATTCTCCTGATCATTTGTTTGGAAAAAAGACAGCTATTTTGGGTGGCGATTTCAGACAGACGCTGCCTATCAAGAAAAATGCAACCACAGACGAAATAATCGCGTCGTCGATTACAAAATCTTATATATGGCCATACTTTGATGTCGTATGTCTTAAAGAAAACATGAGGCTACACCAACCATCTGTTTCTTGCCAAGAGCGAGAAAATTTACGGAAATTTTCGGAATGGCTGATAGATATTGGCAACGGTAATATCGGCGAACGAGATACAGATGATCCAGAGAACGCAGCTTGGGTAAAAATACCCGAAGCATACTGCATTCCCGATACAGATGAAGGGTTGCTACAGCTAATAGAATTCATTTACGATAATACAAGCTTACAAAATCCAACTGCAAAGTCGTTACAAGAAAAGGCTATCGTATGTCCAAAAAACGAGACAGCAGATCTAATAAATTCCAAGGTTCTTGATATGCTTCATGGTGAAAGTTATACTTTCAGAAGCAATGATGAGGCAGTTCCTAAAACTAATGACGGGGGTGCTGTTGAAATGCTTTATCCTACAGAATACCTTAACACACTTCGGTTTCCAGGCTTACCTCCGCATATTCTTACGCTGAAAATAGGAGCCCTGATAATGCTTTTAAGAAACCTTAATTTAGCCGGCGGCCTGTGCAATGGTACAAGGATGATAGTTACACAGGTTCTTACCAAGATCATAGAAGCAAGAATCGTCACAGGTACTAGAATGTCGCAAAAAGTATTCATTCCAAGGATATTGCTAATTGAAAAAGATGAAAGACTTCCATTATGTTCAAAAGAAAACAATTTCCTATCAAAGTTTGCTACGCAATGACAATAAACAAAAGCCAAGGCCAATCGCTTAATAAGATCGGTGTCTACTTACCAGAACCTATTTTTGGCCATGGTCAGCTCTACGTGGCGTTATCTAGATCAACATCTCCTCAAGGACTCAAAGTTATTATCAAGACACAGCCAGGGAAAGATCCAAATACTACTAAAAACATTGTATACAGAAAATTCTTAAACGAAGTAAACAATTCAGGTTATCTTTGCATTTATTCAAATGCAAATGTTTCTCTCAAGTCTATATGCATTTACTATTGATTATTACATTCATAAATATCATTGCATATTCATTGCGTTTTTTATTCATTACCACAATTATATATTAATAGTATCATATACTCAGCGAATACTTATAAGCTATTACCTAACATACCTAACATTGTACATGTAGGCTAATGGCAGACACCTCTGACAAAAATGCTTTAACTAAATATCAAGGGAAACAGGTTGTCGTTCATCCACAGGAAACGAACCTACTAAGCCTAAAAGCAACGGACATTGATAAATGCATTCATGTCAATGTTTACCGCAAATGGACTGTGATAAATAAGACATCGATGCCAGTGATACATTGCTGCATTTTACTGGATCAGCAGGTACTTTATTTAAATCCTAATCCAATACTACGTTACATACCTACAGATCTTTCTGTCGTAATATTTTTTCCCCTATAGGGAGGAGCAATACAGGCAAATATAAAGCCACGTGAAAAAGATCGGTTTAACATCCTAGACATCGACAAAGCATACAGGATCACTGGCTTTGGATTTCAAGATGCTAACACGTATATGCAGACCGTGCCACATCCATTATCTCTGGTTTTCGGAAGATACACTGATATACAACCATCACCAGAAACAGAATTCCTATAGCATTACTTCACATTTGTGCCATACAGCGAGCTTTATAAAAGGATAGACAAAAAGGAAGGCATGCTTTCAGGTATACATAACACATAAACAAATGGCATATATATATATATATATATATATATATATATATATATATATATATATATATATATATATATATATATATATATATATGACTAATGCTTTTATCATACAGACTACATTGGATGCATTCAATACGTGTCCAAATTACTTGATTCAGTTAAGGCAACAAAAGAGACAGTATTCTGGAGAGACATTGGGATTCAAAATCTAGAGTATGTATCATTTTCTTTACCAATAGATAAAACTCTACAATTGCTCTACTGACTATTGCTATTTATAACAGTGGCCGTACTGTAAGATTTACCCTATGGAATCAAAAAGCACGTGATTTCAACATGCAAGAATACGAACAAAATGAGAAGCCAACAATAATAGCAGTTAGCTCATGCATTGTCAAAACCTATGGTGGTAAGGCTATTAACTTATACCTTTTAAATACATCCTATCTACAACACCTATATTCATTCATTGCGAATTATAGGCCTTCAGCTCTCCAACACGGCTGCAACCTATTACTACTTAAACCCAGACATACCTGAAGCAAACGAAATACGCTCAGTGTAAGTACTTACAAATTACTACATAAAAATAAATAAATAAATAAATAAATTAAAATACATGGTAATGTTACTTATCATGATTATGTAGGTACAACGAGTTCCTTGAACCACCAACAATCTTAAATATCCAGTATCAGCGTTGTAGCAACATAGAAGAAGAAAAAAAAAGAAACCGAATAAAGTTAGCAGATTTGCTAAACGAAAATCCGGAGCATCAGCAGGTACAAATGATAAGGTAAATACTTACAATAAAAACAAAACAGGGTACTCATAAGACCATGTTATATTGCAGAATGTGCGGTTCACAGTTGTTGCGACTGTAGACAGTGTGAATAACAAAATCCCATGGTTCTATACTAGATGTCGCGTGTGCCGTTCGAAAGTTTCTGAGCGATTCCCCCATGCCCAATGCCGCCAGTTTGATACAGGAAACGGCCCAGACTACAGGTACACAGACATTACGAAAATAGTCAGACTCTTATATTAGTCTACATACATAACCAATAATAACAAATATTGTATAAACTTCTCTCCCAGCTACTGTTTTAGAGTGTTCATATTTGACGACACTGGAAGAACCATGCTAAAATGCTTTAGCAATGAAGTGCATTCATTGGTAACTGATTGCAATGAAGTTGTGCAAAAACTAGAAGACAAGGACCCTTACAAAGTCCTGCCAGAGCTAACTGCCTTGGAAGGAAAAACTTACATTTTTTAGCTCCACTACGGATCAGAAAGCATGAAGGAAGAAAGGATCTTTGTTTTCGACAACGCATGGGACACAGAAGCAGCAATCACACAAGAGATATCGCCTGTTGGAACAAGTTTAGCTACTGAAACAAAGACACAGCATACACCCGCAGAAGATAAAGTGAGTTTGCCTGAAGCATCTTTATCCAAGGATGAAAAGAAACCGACTTCAGCACGAAGATAGCTATTCCAAAGTGGCACGTCTGGGACAGAAACAAGGGCTGCAAAAAAAACAAGGAAAGAAGATTAGTCAAAATGGTTAGTGATAAACCATCATGATCAACCTTCTGTGACTTTATAAATGTTAAAATAACTAATGTATTAGGTATCTATGTAATATCCTATGCAACAAGACTTGAGTAAGTATATATCCACTGCTTTATGTATCCCATACAGCAGGAGACTTAGGTAACTATGTATCTGCTATCTTATGTTTATATATATCTTTATGACTAGACAATAGTTTTTAGGTAACAATGATCATCTCCTAAACATTAACCTTGGCATAGTACAATGGGACAAACAAAAATACAACTTATTGATCATCAAACTACTGCCATAAAACCAAAGACAAGAATCTCTCAATGCTATATGATAAGTCTCAATAACACAACATCACTGTTAACAATATCTGCAAATATTATTTACCAAATTCTGAAATCGCTCAAACGATAGCTCATCTAAAACATTGAACAATGAACAAACACATAAACGGATGCCTTTTATTCAAATATCTTACAAGATACAATACAAGGACTACAAGTGACATCCTAACCAACAAAACACCAACACGATGCAACACAAGCCACAAAGAAAGGATTAAATTTTCAGACCAAACACTGCTGCATTCATGACAACAACTGATAAACTAATGATGAACCTCCATACCCATCACATGTCTGCGCTTCTCATCGCGCGCATTACGCAGAACATCCAACAGACGAACAAATGCCTGCAGCATCACTCCATTCCTCGCCTGTGCTTCAACCAGATATTCCATCCCATCCCAATGTGGCACATCAAAACGGCTAAAACGATAACCCTCTTCAAGCATTGCCCCAAACTGTGCAATTTTTTCATGAAGACCATCACACCAGTCAACAACTTTCCTAATAAAGCCCTCAATCTCAGCTTCCTCTTGAACAAATAGATACTTGAAATAGTCTTTTGACTCATTTGAACCACAGATTGCTTTTAACTCATCAAACTTAGGTGTAGACACCATTTTTTACAACTCAAATTTTATATTAACTTTATAAGGTACAAGTGACAATGATAGACATACAACCACTCTTTATATAGAAAGAAAGGCAACCAAAAACAGTATCACTAACCAAACTGATACAGTACCTGGCTAGGCTGCATTTTCTATGCACCTAACTCTAACAAATATCCATTTAAAAATGAAAAAACTATAGCCACAAACTAAGAATAAACAGCCACAGATATTCTGCAACAATCACATGATATTACTGTATTACACATGGCTTAGGTAATCTTATCCATCTAACAATGTACACAAACAATAACCACACAAACACAATACCAAATTCAGGTAGCCAGTAGACATTGTCTTTATTATTTTCAACCAGTTGAGCCCAGAAAACCTAAAATAATTTCCAATAACTACAACTTTAAGCTATGTTAAATGCAAAAAAAAAAAAAAAAAAAAAAAAAGAAAAAGAAAAAAAAAAACACAAATAACATAGAAACTGATACTTTTATTAATATTAACATAAGTATCAAAGAAGTTCCAACCAGTCCGGAACATTAAGACACCACATACATCTACTGCAAACTAGGTATTTGCTCCTACCATAACCACAGCAAAAGACAACACATTTAAACACCTAAGTGGTACAAAAGATTACTACACACCCACATATTTAACCATACAAAAGCCACATACAGAAACAACCTTAGAAAAATCTCTTTAATTTCTTCGCCATCTTTCGCTTCTCATCAGCATGCAAAGAAGCACGATAACTTTTCTGAAACAACCACCCAATTTCTGCAAAATCCGCACGCTGAGCATTCTTCAAGTCCGACACATACTCATCCAAATCAACCGACCTACCCATCTTTTTCAACTCCATGATAATTCCGTTCCTATGTTCAATCCTAGCCTTCACTTCCTCGATCCTTAGATTGTAATAGTTTTCATCACACACATAAGCCCTCTTTTCCCCAGAAAAAATAGCATGGAGCACCTTCTAGATACACTTATCACCAATTTGATTACTAATTGCCAAACACTTTGGAAACTTAGGCGCCATCTCTTATCTCACCTAAAATGAAACCTTAATTTCACAAAGTATTACCCCCAATTTGTCTAAATGAAATGAAATGAAAAAAACCCTTGCATAAAACTGATACAAAAAAAAGACCATCTTGGGCTAACAAACACATACAAACATAAACACAAGGCCAAAAAAAATAAAAAAACAGCCATGGCCCAATTGCCTATTATTAATTCACTTAATTTTTTTTTCTGAATATAACACTCGCTCACGGCAGGCTCTATTAGTTTATAAATGAAAAAAAAATGTCCAACACTATTGCTTTATCTACAAACAAAAAAAATACAAATGTTGAATACAACAAACGTCAACAGGCAATTCGATTGGTTTAGTTATACAAAAGAAATTGCCAACGTTAAACAAACAAAAAATAATTCCATTAATATTGTGTCTTAAAATCAAAATTAATTTTTTTTCACAGATACGACGCCCGCCGCAACGCGGCGGACCGGGGCCCGACTCGTTACATATTATGCATTGGAAACTTTTTATTTTGAAGAAATATGCAAATATATAAGTTACATTGAGTATATATATGCAATTCCCCTTGTATAGACCACAAAGAACATTGTATAATGTAACTTTGGTCATGAAACTCTTTGAATTGTTTTGGTTAATAACAATAATGTAAAGGAAATTTGCAAAACTGTGCCAATGATTACTTATTTTCAACTTGACTCAACTTTCTGTCATATGGTTAAAACTAAAACTTTTTTTTGTGAAATAACGAGATTGTCTTCAATTTAAATACGAATTATCACTTGTGGCATTGGCCGCAAAACACACTTTTAAGCACATTACGCAACCATCATCTTTTGATCTTACGTAAGTAACATGAAATTTTGGAAAGCAGTTACCTTAGGTAGCAATGATGTTCTTGAATCAAATTTGAAAAATAAAAGAACATACTAGAGGTTGAAGATGAATGAGGTAAATTGACAAGAATGCCCTCACGTGAAAGTCATATGAAGTGATTTAACAGGCGTTAGTGAAAAATACGGGAAGTGTAACAAAATGTGAACAACAATGACATTTTTTGTAATTAAAGTTTGGGAGGACAGGAAGTAGGAAAATGACAAAAACATAGGGACAAGATTGATAATTTACCTAAGACTAGAAGCAAATAAGGTCAGCGAAGCTGCAGTTCTTTATTGGGTTTTTTATTTAATTGGTCCTAGCATTCTATCATCTTTCGTATTCCTAGCATTCAAGTAGTATAAATTTCACTACTTTATTATTTAATTGCATTTTTTAACCTTTTTTTTTAATTAATTGTGTTAATTAGGGTTTAGTTTTTTCGGCTAATTAAAACTTTCAAAATAAGCTTATTTGGTCGGATTATTCAACTTTTGAACATCTCATAAGCTCAGATAATTGAGCTTATGTAGTTATGTAGCATAAACTCACATTGATAAGCTCATAAGCCCTAAAATTTGAGCTTACAAGCTTTTCAAAAGTTCAATAAGCTGACCAAATAAGCTTAAGCAAACACCCCTATAAGCCGAGATCATATAAGGCCATAAGCCCTTTATATAAGCTTAAACAAACACTCCCTAGTATTAGTAACATTGCTATTAGTAGGTTATCTTATTTGAGTAGTTAGTTATTAGTGGAAGTTATGGATTCATGTGATACATTAAGCGTTGTACGTTGATTTGATTGAGCTATTTTAGGGCCCGTTTGGTTTGAGGTTTTTGTCCCAAAGGTTTGGCATGAAAGTATATTTTACATGTTTGGTTGAAATCCCATCCATAAAAATTTGGGTTCAAACCCATGAATGTGGGGCTGCAGAAAAGTAGGGGCAATAGGTTGGTTTTGTATATTTTCTATTATTCTTTTTATTTTTTTATTGTTTCTCTTTCATTGTGTCATTTTATGCTTTTCTTACAAAATGTGGACCCTATTCACTAACTTATATATATATTTTAATTTTTAAATAATTATAAATTTCAATTATAATTTACATAAAATAAAAAACTTTTACATTCCTATTTCCTACACCAAATCCAAAATCCAAATCCAAATTCAAATCCTAATCCTAATCTTAATCCTAAACCCAACTACAAACCAAATGGAAACGGGCCCTTAATTAATCAGGGTTTTGTTTTGGTTTGATTTGTAATTTTGTATTATTGTGTTTTATACTGTTTGTAAACGTTAATCTTGCGACACTGATGTTGAGTGCTTACTATGTCAGAATCCACCTATTTAAGTATATGTTTTTTTTTTTTTTTTTTTTTTTTTTTTTTTTTTTTTTTTTGGTGGTATACGTGTATATCAGAAGGTCCTACCATGGTGTATTTGAGCAATGGAAAAAGGAAGTGGTTATTCAAGGTCTATGAAACTTATTCAATGCTCTATTTCATATAGTGTTAATACCGGCTCTTAATTTTTTGTAAATTTCTTTTTCATTTAATTATGCATATTGACACTAAATAGAAGAGTGAAAAAAATAAATTACTGTAGGATGGTTATGGTAATCATATTGGAGTACATGACTTGATCATTTATATTACTATTTATGTTACTCTTTACAGGATCAAGTTTAGCAAATGGAACAATGACTTCCTCCAAAAGCAAGTTTGATGATAAAATTGAAGCATCTTCTGCTAAGATGTATTTCCATTACTACGGGCAACTTCTTCATCAAAAAAATATGATGCAGGATTATGTAAGGACAGGTGAAATGTATAATTTGTGTTGCTTTCTTTTTTAGTTTCCTACTATGCCGCGGTTATTGAGAACCAAGTAGATTATGCTGGACGGGTAGTGGTTGATGCTGGTGCTGGAAGTGGCAAACTGTCGTTGTTTGCTGCACATGTGTTACTAATGAATAATACTATAGGGGGTGTTTAGATTTGCATTTTGGAATCCTCTGATTACTGGGACTTGAAATTGCGATAACCAGTGTCTAATGTTTGGATATACATATTATGGCTCTTCAAAACCAAACAATCATGCTTTGACCCAATCTTAGAATCTTTATATTTCCATTTCCTAAAGTTTACATCCAAACACCAACACACTATCATGTACCCCTATTGAGAAATGTGATGTCACAGGTATTAGCTAAACCCGACACCAAAAGAACCAAGATACGGTGGCGAGTGACTCCGTTTACCTACCTTTCGTTCGATCTAACAGTGGCTGTAGTGGCGTGCGGCGAAGACTGGTGGCGCGTACGTACAAGAGAGGTGGTGGGGAAAGGGTGTCGTGGCGCGTGAGGTATGGGAGGTGAAAGAGGAGATCGAGGTGGTTGATTTGGTGGTGGTGGTGTTGGTTGAGGCGCGGCGGTGGCTAGTAAGAGAGTGTTAGGTTTTTTTTGGGTAGAGTGGAAAATGAGGAAGGAGATGTGTGGTTGGGTTTTTATTATCCACAAGGACCTTGGGTGCAAAGTATTCGTGGGTTTCCAAACACAAGGACCATTTGTAAATTTTGCTAATCTTTTACTTATTGTTTTCAGGGGCTCGTAATCGATACTAAACTTGATCAAATAAATTTCTTAGTCGCACTAGTATTTTTAGAATTATATTTCCGCAAACTCTGATTATAAAAACGTATATATATTCAAATGTGTCACATATTTATTGTTTTTCTCATTTTTATAGGTTTCCTAGTGCCGGAGTCTTATAGTGCTTAAATAATTAGATTACGAACACGAAATCGACAATAATAACCCTCATAATATCTCACTAATTCACATAAGCTCTAAAATGTCTTATAATATTTAAAGGTTCAATTATTTTAATCGTTACGCATTATTTAATTTAAGTCCTGAAATTACCGGTTGTCACATTGTTTGCCCCAGAAACACCAAAGAAAAGCATGACATATCCATAAGTCTTGTGACGCAACAACTTCCAACAAAATGAATGGATTCGGACCATTATCACGTCTACAATATTGCGCTTACAATTAAGCCACGACTTATCTGTACAATCAAGGTTTCCTACATTTCTAGAAACCCGCTCGTTTCTTCGTGAAATAGATAAAGCTTTTCAACATCAGTGATTTTGGGTTTTCTCAAATTCTCTACTCCAAAAATTTCCATAACATAAGTAAAAAAAAATGATCAAGAGACTGACGAGATTATGTATTAAAAACTTGCATATATACACACTAAAATTTTTCTGTAACACATGCTTAGACACAATTATATATTATGTATTAAAAAATTGTATTTTGAAGAAATACGCAAATATAAGTAACATTGAGTATATATGCAATTCCCCTTGTATAGACCACCAAGAACATTGCATAATGTAACTTTGGTCATGAAACTTTTTGAACTACCTTGTTTAATAACAATAATGTAAAGTAAATTTGCAAAACTGTGACCAAAGATGATACTTATTTTTAACTTGACTCAACTTTGTAGCATATTCTTAAAACTAGATTTTATTTTTTATTTTTTATTTTTTTTGAAGTAACGAGATTGTCCTCAATTTAAATACGAACAATCACTTATAGCATTGGCCGCAAAACACACTTTTAAGCAAATTACGCAACCATCGTCTTTTGATCTCATGTAAGTAATAGGAAATTTGGGAAAGCAGTTGCCTTAGGTAGTGATGATGTTCTTGAATCAAATTCGAAAAATAACTGAAAATAAAAGAACATATTAGAGGTTGAAGATGAATGAGGTAAATTGACAAGAATGCCCTCACGTGAAAGTCACATGAGGTGATTTAACAGACATTAGTGAAAAAGACGGGAAATGTAACAAAATGTGAACAACAATGACATATTCTGTAATTAAAGTTTGGGATGACAAGAAGTACAAAAATGACAAAACCATAGGGACAAGATTTATAATTTACCCAACCCGTCCTAGAACCAAATAAGGTCACCGGAGCTGCAGTTCTTTCTTGGGTTTTTTATTTAATTGGTCAATATTCTATCATTTTTCGTATTTCTAGCATTCAGGTAGTATAAATTTCACTACTTTATTACTTAATTGCATATTTTTTTAGCTTTTTTAAATTAATTAAGGTATAGTTTTTTCCAGCTAATTAAAACTTTCAAAATAAGCTTATTTGGCCGGATTATTGAACTTTTGAATAGCTCATAAGCTCATATTTTTGGGCTTATGAGTTCATCAACTTATGCTTATGTTGTTATGTAGCATAAACTCACATTCACAAGCTCATAAGGCCAAAATTTTGAGCTTACAAGCTTTTCAAAAGTTCAATAAGCCGACCATATAAGCTTTAACAAACACCCCTATAAGCCAAAATCACATAAGCCCATAAGCCCTTTATATAAGCTTAAACAAACACCCCTTTAGTAACATTGCTATTTAGTAGGTTATTTGAGCCGTTAGTGATTAGTGGAAGTTGCGGATTCATGTGATATATTAAGCGTTGTATGTTGATTATATGTGTTGTTTTGATTAATCAGGGTTTTGTTTTGGTTTGATTTGTATTATCGTGTTCTATACTGTGTGTAAATGTTAATCATGCAAGACTGATGTTGAGTACTTACTATGTCAAAATCCACCTATTTAAGTATATGCTATTTGATCTGTAATTTTTTTCCCCTTTTTGTGGGTCCTATTTATGAGGATTTGTTTTTAATGGACTTTGGATTTGTTTTTATGAGGATTTCTTTTGGGTAGCTTTACAGGTTAGGTGAAACTCAATCACTTTTTTGTATCAGAAGGTCCTACCATGGTGTATTTAGCAAATGGAACAATGTCTTTACTACGGGCAACTGCTTCAGCATAATATGAATATATGATGCAGGATTATGTGAGGACAGGTGAAATGTATGATTAATGTTGCTTTCTTTTTTAGTTTCCTACTATGCCGCGGTTGAGAACCAAGTAGATTTTGCTTGACGGGTAGTGGTTGATGTTGGTGCTGGAAGCGGCATACTATCATTGTTTGCTGCACATGTGTTACTATTTTTTTTTTGTGAAAATGGTGAAATATTATTAATCACAAAAATGTACAATAAGTTTCAAAACAACCATGGACATACCCCATGTTGTTTTCTACTGAAACTTATGAAAAAAAAACAAATTAATTTGACTAAACAAACATTCTATACTACTAGTACTTCCTCAATACAATACAACAGATACAACTACTTAATTCTTCATTTATCAGCACCTTCTATAACGTGCGTTAAGTTTGGAAGTTGGCTAAAAAAAAAAATTCATCCCACCCCCCTCTAACGGGGTTGAAATTGAAAATACTAATTGAGGTGGAGGTGAGTTATAGGTGAGTTATGCTACCGAGGTGGAAAGTCAAAAGTTAAGGTTAAAAGATAAATGCTGATTGTGGCGCTAATGTAGCAGGGGTCACGTTACCGCATGCTCTAAGTGGCAATATGGGTAGGTCATGCGTATTTGGTAATGGGTCAAAAGGGTTAAAGGTTCAGAAGGACAACTTTTTGGTACATGTCAAAATGAGCCGGGTTTGTTTGGGCTGACCCGAAACACTTTAGTACAAAGTTTTGAATATGCAATATGGATTAATAACATACTTTGAGCAACTTTTGTGCTTTTTTATTATTAGTTTGTCTTGTTGATTTTACTCTTTTGATTCGGTAGAGACAAAACCTCCCTCGAATTGATCATTCCCTTGCACTAGTAAATGAGTCAATTGCCTACCCTAGCTATATAAAGAATAAACACTTGTTTGGTAGTTTTTATTTTTTATTTTTTATTTTATTTTATTTTATTTTATTTTTTTGGTTTGGGGCAAAGGTAAATCTTTATATTAACTTCAACCAAATGTACATATAATTTTCTCACTATCAATTTGGACATGCCCAAAGACAGATTCAACAAGTAAAACATAACCTATATCAGATACCACTAAAACTATATCTCTAAAACTATATCTCTATACTTCACACTTCAGTCCACCAATCACATAACTCCAAAACACAACTGCATCCAACCTAGATACATATGAAGATTACCTTTTTAGCACCTACCATCTAGCTACATTTCCCCTTTATCTATCCACCAAGATCATTCAACCAGCACCCACAATGATCATGGCAGAATAGAAAAGAGGCATCACTAGGAACCCATTACCCTTCCACTGCAAGGGCTATGCCATGTAACCTACATTTCCATCTCAAGAATGGCTTCAGTTACATGGGAACGCACACCTTGAGTGAAGACCAACCACTACCTCCTTGATGATGCATTGGAAAGACCAAGAAGGACCATCTTTCATTCTTCTCTATTCAATCCATCATGCACCATCCGCCAAACCATTACCCTTCTCAGTATACAATCCTACTTTATGGTACATGTTTATGGATAAGACCTCCTATTGCTTCAACATAGACTCTACATACTTCCTCCCAAGGCCAAGTTTGAAAGACATATGTGTCACAATAGGTACAGTCTCACCAATAAGACTCCAAGGTACAAGGTCTTGTACACTGAATGGTTTGCATAACAATTCTATAACAGATAATATTCAATTCAAACACTGCTACATTCCACCATGTCCACTGATTCATCTCCTTTGACTCTAAAAATCATTAACCCAAACACCCCTTCATTAGGAATTATTAAGATTAACACTTTCTGTTTGCAGAAGAGCTGGAATTAACTTGCCTTTTACCCATATTAAATTCCACATGTTGGCCACCATCAAGATTGCATTAGATCTTTTGACATTTAAACTTTGCAGAACATCTTCCATAAATCTGTTAATGAAAGCAATAATCTCCTTCTCTGATCTTTTAACATTTTGGAGTAATCTCTTATTTCTTTCACTCCACAAATTATACATTGAGGCTGCCACTAACAGTCTTATTCACTACATTCCAAATGTTACTCTTATTCCCCTTATCACCAATATAACTCACCACACTATCCAAATCTTCACAATTTCCATTAAATCTTCCTTTACATTTTACTTCTTTCCACACCTTAGCAGAGAAAACACACTCAAAAAACAAATGCTTGTGACTGTCGAGGCAACTATTATACAAAGAACACTTCAAATCAACCCTTTGATACCATGCAATCATCCTATCCTGAGTTAAGAGTTTACCTTGAATTGCAAGCCATAGAATGAAAGCATGTTTAGGAGTACATTGAGAGAACCAAACAACACTGTTCCATCTAACTTTTGGCCCACTATCTTTTAAACTTTCCCAAGCAATTTTAACTGAGAAATCACTTATTTTACTATTTCTATCCATCCAAAATACTCTATCCTTGCTGTCAGAAAATAAAGGAACATTAATTTGTTGAAGTTCAACAAACCTACTTTTCCATTCATTAGGCCACATCCACTCACCATTATCAATAAGATCACAAACTTTATCATAATTCCTCATCCTAGCCTCATACAATGCTCTGTTATGAACAATGTTGATAAGAGGACCAAAATTACTTCAGTTATCATACCACATAAAGACACTCTTTCCATCACCAATTGAATGCTTGACAAAAGGTCTTATCTTGTCTCTTATTAGAAGTAACTGCTTCCAACCCCAACTATCAGAATTGTGATATTCAATCTCCATATACTTTTTCCTTTTAATTTCACTGTATTGACCCATTTAACCCAAAGAGATTCTTTATTATCAATAATCTTCCAAATTTGAGATATCAAAAGAACTTCATTCCACTGTCTTAAAGGTTTAATACCTAAACCTCCTTGATCTTTGGGTCTACAAACCACATTCCAAGCAACTCTAGCTATTCCTTTAGCTGACTTACCATAATTCCACATGAACCTTTTGAAAATCTTTTCAAGATCTTTAATGACAGTTGTAGGAAGCATATATACTCGTGAGTGCTTATTCACTCACATTTTCTTGTCCAAATATAGACTAAATAATCAAAAAACTAACCTAAATTTGCCAAAGAAAGTGTGTTTTTGTGATTGTGAATGTGCACGTACGGATATTTCATAAAAGGACGAAAAACCGGCAAAAACGAGCATGAGAGTGGAATGAAGTCAAAATGTCAAAGGTGGTGATTTAAAAGTCAAAGAAAAGCTCAGAAAGTCAAAGGAAGTCCTTCAAGTTTCAAAGAGTGACAAATTTGACCCTTGAATGAAGTTTGAAGAGATTGACAGTTTTAGTCCTTCAAGTTTCAACAAGTTGTCAAAAATGGACCTTTGAAGATATCTTTGCAGAAGTGACAATATTGGTCCTTTGAGAATCAGAATATTGCAATTAAAGCCCTTGGATTACAAAATTGGGAAATGACAGTTTCAATCCTCCAAAATTTCAGTTTGTACATAAATGGTCCTTGAATATTTGTAAGTAGAAAAACTGAAAATAAAAATAAATAAACCCAAGTCCACAAATTAAATCCCAAAGCCCATTTCCCTTTGGTCAAAACCCACACATCAGGGTCAAACTAATAATAAAATACATTCTACCCCTTTTACCCGCCCCCTTTTCACCCCGTACATCCCTTTCCCAGAAATCACCATGCACCCTAATTCATTTTTACAAAAATTACTCCAATCCGTTAATAATTACCCCCAATTGGTGCTTCTAGAAACCACCTCACGTGCACAGGAGCATGACAGGTAAATAACCAGGACACATGGTGGTGTGAAACACCTCACCCAATCATTGGATACCTCTTCTAGAAGCTGTTAAGTTCAAAAGTCAAATAAAGTCAACATAAGGTCATGTGGTTAATCAGCTGATTCAGAAAGGGTTAAGGTGATTATATTTGGTCAGTTTGAGTGACTTGTTAGGATGCCAATAAGTAGTTCACATTCTTGTTGCTATTAGCTTATTTTATTTGCTTGTCTGCTAGTTTGTCATTTGTAGTTATATGATTAAGTTTTCTCATTAAAATCTCACAAAATACAAAAATTCTAAGCATTAACTGTTTAGCTTATCTCCTGCTTATTTAGTGCTTAATTCTGTAAGTTCTGATTATCATAGTTGTTCATTAATTTCTAGGTTCCATCGCTTAAATCTAATTGAACATTCAAAAATCCAAAGCAGTTTAGAAATAAGGGGTTGTTTGGTTTAAGACATTTCTTCTAGTTTGGTCATTTTTCATTCATTTTCAATTCAACTTGAATCAGCTTTAATATGTAATTAGTAGGAGATTTCTTGTAATTCTCACTAGCTAGTTTCCATTAGCTTATTAGTATTCGCTTACATTGTTCAAAATTCCACTTCATAAAACTGTTTTCATTAGTAGGTTAGGTTAGGATTTAGATTAGGCCTATTCTAGTTGTCAATTTTGCTTGGAATTAGCTCACAATAGGATACTTCAGTGTTTGATCATCTTGTATTCATACTTCATTAGTCAAAATAGTCATTTTCTACCCATCTCCTTTTATTGCATTCAGTAGCTCTCTGTCCCGAACACATTTTTTTAGCAACTTTTTAGATAAGCTAGGGTTAGAATCAGTTTTTTGAAATTTGTTGCAATAGTTTTTAGCAGTATAAACTTAATAGGTTTGAGCTTTTATTGGATTTTTGAGCTTAATTGGTTAGCTTATTAGTGGCTGCTAGTTGGGGGGTTTTAGACTGCATATCACCCCTCTTAGTACATGTGCAACCCTGTTCATTTAAACCTGTTCAAACACCGTCTGCAACAGATGAATTTTTTTAGTTCCTAAATCCCTTTCTAAGTACTTAAAAAGAGTTTTGGAGTGTTCATTGGTAGCCTAACTTTAACTCTTTTCAGTTTATATATATTAGTTTTCTCTTTTAGTGTCTAAAATTTTAGCTCAAATCTGTCCCTTTGACCTGCTGTTCCCCTGCACCATTGAACCTGTCCCATAAGCTCACTTCTATAAGCCATTTGCTTCTTGTATAATGCATCTTTTGGGTTGATTCTTGGTTCCTTTGTAAGCTTCTAGTTTCAGCGTAATATATGTGAGCTTATCTTGCTAGCTGTAGCTTATTTGGTTGACTTAATTTGTATCTGCTAGTTTGGCATTTAAGCTATTTGTAGTAAGTTTGTTTGAGATTAGCTTATTGAGTATTCTATTTGCTTTAGCTTGTTATTGGATTGTATTCAGCTTATTTAGGATAGCTTAGTATAGTTTAAGCTTTTAGTACCTAGCTTGTAGCTTATTCCCCTAGCTTGTGTTTTCATAAAACTCCTTTTGGTGTTGCATGATTGCTGATGTAGCAAGCTGTGCCAACAGCCCACCTTCAAAGCACTTTTATAGTCCTCTGATTAGCTCCTATTAGTCCCATTTTTGGTTCATAAGCTCTTTGATTAAGGAACTTCGTAACTTTTGAGCTTTTGTCCCTTTAGCTTTTTGTTTGGGTAGCTTTTTGATAGAGGTAGTTAGGCTGTTTTGACTTCAGTTTGCCCTTTTAGTGTTTGCTTAATTTTATGCTTATTAGTTTATCATTGCTTTATTATTTTGTCCCTTAGGCTCATTTAGGATCTATTTTAGTTTCAGTAGGTTATTTAGTTCTCAGTCTCAACTTTTAGCTTATTCTACAGCTACTTAGCCTTAAAATTCTCATTTTTAGTTTTAATAGTAGCTGTTCTGCTTTTTGCTTATTTCCTAGCTTAATATTGAGTTTTACAAAAAGTTCCAGTTTTATAAAATGCTTATATTTATATCTTTAAGCTGTTTTTAAAACATAAGATGAAAAATTAAATAGCTTTGGCAAAAAGGTCCATGGGACTCAAACCCCTGACCTCATGTTAACCAGTAGCACCCTTAGAGATTTTTCTCAGGGGTTTACACAATCTACTCTTTTATACCTTTCATTTTTTCTTTTATTTTATAAGCTTTAACAACTGCCTTAGCTTATTCCTAGCTTATTGCATTTTTTTTTTTTTTTAGTTTTGATATTTTTCCTAAGCCTTGCATAGCATAATTTAGTTTCTAGTAAAGTTTCATATTTTTCTCATTCGTTTAACTATTTTTAATCATTTAATTTAGATTTTATAGTTTTTAAATCATTATAAATAAATAAAAAGTCAAAAATATATTTTTCTTTTTCCCAAAATTTTCTTTAGTCATTTAGAACGTAGGTAAATCATTTCCATGCCCGTAGGATTAGTCTAGCCTAGATTTTGCTTTTTATTTCGCGCTCGTACGTAGTTTTTAAATATTTTTCGCGTTTTTAGAATAGGTTGCGTTTTAAGTTTAGATAGCTTTTGCGTTATTGTTTCTTGTGCTTTATTATATGCTTTTTAGTTTCATTTCATTTTCCGTAGTTATAAATTCCATCAAATCACTTTTTACCACTATTCACTTCACGAATCACGAACTGAAATCACGATTCCATTCAACCTTCGTTGGGAGAACGAACCGGGGAAATACTTTCACGAGTTTTTCTTTGGAAACTTACAAATGATAATGTTTTGTCAAAAGAACAGGATCAGTTGAGGCCAATGTCGATTATGCAGTTAGGGCTGATCTAGCTAGGTTAAGACTGGTAGTGATCGGTTAGCAGGGATGTTGCTACTAGTATCAAGGCAGGTCTTTGATAGATCTACAGCTAATTCTTTGTCCTACGTAAAAGTTTATATTTTACTACGTAACCACAAGCTGTAGATATGTCAAGAATCTAACTAAAGCTTATTCTTAGTTTGGGACCAAAGAACTAATTTCACAAATTGGGTACTCGTTTACGAAGCCATTGCCACATGAGGAGCCTGCTGAAAGGTTTATGTTATGTAAGTAACATCTTATCAATATGCATTGTAGTTTCCATGATTGTTTTTCCTGTCTTTGTGTGGCTCGATCAATGGTTACGAGTTTGATTTGTAATCAATTGGTGGCAAGTTCGAGGCATGGTATGTGAAGGGGAAAAGCACACATCTTAGGTATTCTAAACAAAAAATATTTCCATGGTTGTTGTCAGCATATATCACTGAAGAGGGAACTAAACTTTCTCCTAATTACATAATTCAAGACCTCCATATTATACAAAACTATCCTACAATTGGTACGAGTCAATTGTATGAAATGAAAGGGATCGGCATCGATATATCACGGATGTCTAAACTCATACAATACCTTTGCCAACCCAAATATTAGTTGTCACATAAACATACATATATAAAGTGATTTTAAACATACATGAGATGAACCTTAGCTTCAAACATACTTTTATAATTATCCGGAGCAACAAATTGACTAAATATGGCAGATGGTTCTTTTACAGTGGCCTAAACTCGAGGCCACATACAATGAGGCCAGACATAGTTCCTTCATGGCTTGTAAATTTCATATGCATAGAAAGAGAGTCATCCTTGAATTCATGAGCTAAGTCAAACTTCCACACTTGAATCTCCATCCATCCATCTTGTCTTTGTTTTGGAACCCGAGTGATACCATTGATGTTCAATGGGCTTGGGGTTATAAAATAAACAAATTCAGCCTCATTGTTTTCTTTGTGGAGTACGTCTCGTACTTCTACTGGACATTGCAGCCCCTCGCATTGTTTTGAAAGCTTGAATACAAGGTAACACACATATTCTGGTGACAACATTTGACTTTTGATTGTGCAATTGAGATGAAATACTTGTTTTGGTAAAAGCTCAATCACCTCTTGAAATATGCATGTAGGATGGATTTAGGATGAAGTAATATATATAGATAGGAAACTAAATCCAAGAAGTTTAACTTTTGTCAGCCATTGATTCACGAATCTTTAATTGTTAACCGTAAAACGAAAAACATTGACCTAGAAATCTAGTTTTTTGTGTGACATCTATATATTTTTATGTACAAACAAAAATAAGTTTAGCGGTTACAGTTAGGGCTGGCAATCCATATGGGTTCGGGTTGGTGGGTCAGGATACCCTAACTCGAACATGACCTGTTTAAATAATTGGGGTCAGACATGTAACTTCTATAAACATATTTTCTGAACACGATTCATTTAATCTGCTTATCTAACTGGGTTGGCGGATTAGCGAGTTACACGGGTTAAATAGGTTAACTGTGTTGGCAAGTCGACCCATTTATCCCACCCAACCCGAACATGGCCCGAAACTTGTGTACACCACTACACCCAACCCTAACCCATTTATATCTGTATCGGTCTTGGGTCGTGTTTTCATGTAGCGTCACGAATTGTCGCCCCTAGTTTTAGGAAACTGTAAAAAATTTAGCTATAATATAAGAAACGAACCTGGACTCGGCTGATGGTTTTGAAGTAAAAAGATCCACATTAGAGAATTGGTATAAAGCTGCCTTTGCCGAAAGCACAAGAAGTTTCTTTTCGTCGACTTCGCCCAACCAGAACAACTCGTCGTAGTTTCTGTATATCTTGAATATGTCTTCAAAGTTAGTCGGAAGTTGCTGCACCTGATCCACATTGAAGTTTGATTTCAAGACTTGTTGGATTTCCTTCAATTTTCCGATTTCTTCATGTTTCACCTATGCGCAAACCATGTTAAATATGCAACATAGAACATGGGTATAGTTCAATTTTTTGGCATGCATCCGACCTCTTTGTATAATATAAACAAAAGAGTTTATAATGGAACCAGGGGATATAGTCTCAAACTTTGTCAATTGCTCGAAATTCAATGCCTTCAACATAAACCGCACTTTCTCCACAATAGTGTGATGAAAAGCTTTCAAGTAGAAACTCAAAAACAACATCTTCGTTCTGATTCAAGAATTGGTACAACTCAATCATCATCCAGTCCTTGTCTCTACATGTTGCGAAATATGCATGCAGACTTTCGAGTCCCTTTCTATACTTATGGTTAACACACATCGGTTTACTTGAAAATTTTCTTGAATCACTAAGTTTGAAGACTAAATAGACCCCATTTTTTTTGGGTAAAGGGTATTCCACCCGGTAAAATATATTACTCCAAAAAAGCGTTTAAGAACAATGGAATGTGGCTGAAGTACCACATTAACCGCAAGCAATCGCTTGACACAACCACTAAATCATTTATGACATGCCATAAATGACAACTAGCTAACCATTAAGACTACTAAACAAAACCCAACATAAAATAACAATCATCATAAAATTTTATGCAAAAATAAAAAACAACCTAGTTAAGACAAAAGTCTTGAAGTCCGACAGCCTTTATTTGTGTAGGAGAGAGGCCAAAATCGTCAACATCATAATTGTTGCCATCACCCGTATTTGCTTTCCATTGCTTATAAAGACTTTGCTCCTTACCTCCGCTTCCAGAATACAATGTTCCAATGTGATCATCAAAAACTTCATCATCATCGCTGTCAGAAACTACCACATTGCCCACCTTAGAGAATGGGTTACCCACCTTAGTTGAAGAATCAACCTTTTTAAGAGGTTTACCATCATCATCCACAAGAGTAACTTTCCCTTCAATAATAAGCTTTTCAATCTTCCCAATTTTCTCAACAATAGGAGTAGTACTTCCATTTCCACCCTTAGAAACCTCCAAATCAGCCCCATCCTTAGGAGAAACAGTTGTTGCACAAGGAATATTATTATCATCGGTATCGGCCACATCAAGAGCATCGAATTGATTTGATGTAGCAATAACATTTCCACTCGTACTTGCCTCGTTAGTTATTTTCTCCTTAGTAGCAACCGGCTTCTTCGAGACAGGTCGCCAAAATTTAGGTTTAGGCTTATTAAGGTGAACACCCCCAATAGGCCGAGCAGGAGCAACCACATTCTTCCCCTTATTCTTACGATTGCTAACCCCAAGGAAACCATCATTCGTCTTATCCAAAGTAGTAGAAGCTTCGTATGCCTTTGCTGCCACATTAGTATTACTACGAATAGCCTCCTTAACGCGATTTGGGCATTCAATCAAAGCATGTCCAAAAATTTTACATTCACCACAATGAGGAGGTTTCCATTCATATTCAACATTAATAATTTAAGTAGTAAAACTATTACCTTCTTCATTTGGAATTGCCATTGTAACATGGCTTTTGAGTTCTGAATCCGCGCTTAATTCAACTAAAGCACGAGCAAAACTAATACGGCCCCAAGACTCGACGCACATAGAGCTTGTATAAGCATCTAACATAATAGGTTTCCCTACTTGCGTAGCAATCAAGCTCAGACCATCCTCAGAATAAGCAACCAAAGGAACCTTATGCATTTTGATCCAAACAGGTACCTTGTTTACCTCGCTCCTATTAAGGGATAAAGTGGAAGTCCATTTGTTTAGAATAATGGGCGAGTTACGTATAATCCAAGGACCTCGTTCCAAAACACGATCCACACCATCCTTCGTAGCAAACTTAAAAAGAAACACTCCATTATCATTCTTCATCAGCTTTTGCAAGCCAAATTTTTCCCATGTATTAGTAACATAATTCTGAACTAAAGGAAAAGCAATGGTCTTACCAAGGAAGTAACCAACAATTGTGTTATCATACCGACTTAAGACCTTCTTCATAGCAGCCATAGGCAACATTGTGTCATGATTATCCACACGATCCTCATTGACCAATGCTCTAAAATTCACTTTCGGAACCATACGAGTAGCATTAATGATATTGGCAAAAGAAATAGGAGAATCTACCTTTGGAACCGATTCCGAACCCACATGCTCATTAGATTTAACACTACCATCATTTGTAATCTTATCATTCGTCGAAGTAGAAGTAGCCATTGGATCCGTATTACCTGAACCAACACACGTCACATCAACATTAGGAGATAAAAATTGAGCTCTTGTCTTGATTTCGATCATCAAGTTGGAAATATCTACTATCTCCACTACTGTCCCAAACCTGCACATATTATAAACATCCAAGTCCAAATTAGTCATAGCCTCTATTCCCATGCACTTCTACTTTTGAATTTTGTAATTTTTGGAACAAGAATTTAAATTCCATATTAAAATTGATTGTATCAGAAAAACCTCTTTTTAAATAAAGGGAAGAATATGATAAAAAAACACTATCAAGATGCAAGCAAAATTAAAATTTCACGGTCATGATGACTGAGGACCCACAACAGGGGCATAACTCAACTACCTGATTAGAAGGTTTTTAAAATTATAGTAAGTATTACGGAGTAATTATTTTGTCTTGCACAACATCAGTATTCATTGTTGATATGTATGTATGCAAGACTACTTTTGTTATACAAATGGTTTGGGTCTCAAGTGTAAAAGAGCTATAGATGAAGGGCTATTGCTCTGTTAGATTAATGCATGAGATTTAAAGGAATTCAAATATGTTTTATGTAAGTACAAGAAGTCATTGTGATAAGTAAGTGTAATACATAGTTAAATGGATTCTTAAGTTATTAAAAAAAAGCATTGAATGTACTTACGCTTAATACTTAATATTAGCAAAAATACACAGAGTTAAAGAGAATAACCTTGATTCTGGAAGAGATTTCCACTCATGTGGAGGGGGCGGGGGGTTACAATTGCTAGAATTTTATAAAATGGTTAACTCACTAAGTTAGTAAATTTTAAGATTAAAATAATAAGTCACAAAATTTAATGTCTAAAATAACTTAAATGGTAAATTGAGTAATAGTTTGAGGATTGAATTGAGTAATAGTTTGAGGATTAGCCCTATAATGTATGAAAGGTCACATGCATGATGAAGAATATGAGGAGATTATAAAGTTATTTTTTTAATCCATTACTTACCTGAATGTTTAAAGCTTTTTTGAGTTCGTTGATGACAACATCTATTGATGGACGTTCGACTTGAGTTTCTGCTATACATCGAAAAGCGATTTTTGAAAATATGTCCAAAGCCTCTTTATTGGGTCCTGTACTTAAAGTAAATAAATGTTCATCGGTCTCTTCCTTTATCTTGTGATCAACAATTTCCATTAGTGTTTGCTTCTCAAAATGATGTCGTGCAATGGGTGCAATCCCGTTCCCATCGACGTCAGTGAAAATACGATCATAGGCCAACCTCCCGGTCAAGATCTCAAACAATACTACTCCAAAAGAGTAAATGTCTGATTTTTTATTTAATCTTCCAAACTTCTGATATTTTATCAATAAGCCTCAAGGCTGTCACTACCATGACCAATTTACAGCCAGACATTTTATCAAACAGTTGGAGTGCAACTCAATCATGTACTCTCATCAAGAAATATGATATCACTTGTATAATGACAAATGCGCCGTAACTCAGATAAATAGTACTTACTAAAACAAGTTGCATAATTTAGAATTTGAAGGTTTAAAGATTAAGGATAACAAATAAAGGATTGGTGATTAGAGAATAAAGATGTGCATACTAAAAAAATGAATTTAATAGGTAGTGTTAGTCTATGTGAAGATTCGCTAGGTTATATTACCTGTTGGGTTATTTCATGCTATACTTTTTCAGTATATCTTATTGCTTTTTGATATTGATTTTTGTTCTTGAATTTCTCTTTCACTTGTCTAAAGTATGGCTTTTATGTTTGATACTGTTTGTAGCCGGTGGTTGATGCTTTTGATCCAAGGTTATTAGTGGCTCCTGCAATTTCCCATGTCTAGCTAGGTATTGCTATTTTTCATTGCTAATCATAGTAGATGATTTTACACTCTGGATTCCTTGGAAACTTCTTCTTTTAAAAGAAAACTATGTTCTTAATTGACTTTCAGAGTTAAAAGATGTTGTGCTATATTATTCCAAGTTCATAAACATAATATTATCTTAAATTTAACCTAAATAAACTATTTTTTGATTCGTGCCACTAAATGAAGATACACATCACAACTGTTTATTATTGCTTTTTCAGGAAGATGACTTGTACAAAATCAACATTCCTTTGAAATTCACAGCTTCTGTTGGAACAAGAATACATGGTTTGGCATGTTGGTTTGGTGTTCTTCTATTTAATTGCAGGTAATATATTTATGCTTATAAAGAATGGACGGGTTTTTATTTATGGAATGGTGTGGACCACTTTGATCTGGAATATTTTCTATCCAAAGAATGATAGCAATCATTTCTAATATTTAGTGTGATAAGTATGATTATAAGACAATTACAACGCATTAAAATTTTACTTTACGCAACTTTTAACTTGTTTTTTTCTTTTCGTAAACACATTTGACCCGTTTCTTTTATGGCCGGTGTTTTGACCCAGCCTGATTTTTTTTTAATTTTTTTTAATCTTTACTAATTTTGTTCCTACATTAAATGTTTTGACCTGCAGCACTGTACAAAGGTGGCTGACAACGGCTCCTGGTGCACCTACGACTCACTGGTACCAACTACGCTATGTTTTGTCTCAACCCTTATACGTCATGCCCTGCCCACGCAAGAAATCACTGGCCATCTTCACATGATCTCCCATAGTGCTCAGAGTTACTATATTACTTAACCATGTCAGGTTGCTTGTCAAACTTACTATTTTCGTATTTCTTTCACTTTGAATGTTATCTGGTATTTGGATGTGCTTTGATATTGAGTGTAAATCTGCTTGAATGTGTATCTGGAGTCGGTCTTTATCTGATATTGAGTTATAAGAATCAGATAATCAGCTATAATAAAACATGCACGCTGCATGAGAAAATGTTTGGATGTGCTTTTACGGCTTATACGTGTAGTAGTTACAGTCAGTTGTTTGAGTGTTCGACAAATCTTCATTTTTTTAAGATATCGATACATAAAATCTTGTATAGATCATAGAAAGAGGCGATATATGATGTGTTTGTTCCTGTCCCTTTAGATTACATTTACGTAAAAGATTTGTAAATAGGTAGTTCGTCTTCCCTTTGATAATTAGTTTTGCTGTAGCTAATAGTAGGGTATGTTTATCTGAATACGTCATATATAAACACTCCCATTACGCTTTAAAACTATATGACATTTTTTTATATGTGCTGTGTAGCTAAAATGTGGGGCCCGGGTGCTGACTGAACAAGGAGGAATACTACAAATGTCAAGCTGTAGACTGGATCTAAAAGAGCCATGTTATCGAATGTCTCAACCACAAGCCTGCTCATCGACTCAAGATCAGAGCCCAATCTGCTGTTACAGTCGCAGGTACCCGGTAGCTTCCTTTTTTTTTTGAACTAACCCATTAGCTTCCTTCAGTCACTGAATGGATTATTAATAATACAGCGAATAATGAGCCCTTTTAGAATTCCTCTAAATTGACTGAGATTGCATCTTACACAACATTCACAGGCTACTTTTGTAGTATTCAGTCTTTAGTGTTCTGAATAGAAATCTACATATTTGAAACTCTATCTTAAGGAATGGTATTTACATTTTGTTATAACATGCAATCGAATTAACGTATAGTACAATGACTACAAGTAGGACCATGTTACCTAAAATGTTAAGTTTTGCCTTGTCCTTGATTTTGAAGGAGATGATACTGGTCGTGTAACGATTATAAGTGGCAATATGGGTTTAGTAAGGGGTTAAAAGGGTTAAGGTTCAAACAGACAACTTTTTGGTACATGTCAAAATGAGCCGGGTTTGTTTGGGCTGACCTGGCACACTTTATAATTGGCAATATGGGTAGGTCGTGCCATGGGCGGAGCTTAATGAGGACCGGGAAGGGTCCCGGCCCCCCTAGGCCTAAGCCCGTTAGTGTATTTACTTGCAATTTCATGTTTTTTTTTTTTTTTTTTTTTTTTTTTTTTTTTTTTTTTTTTTTTTTTTTTTTATCATCATCATCTTGGCCCTCCCATCTAATGTTTTTTCGGGAAAAATTTTGTTTCGGCCCTCTCACAAAAAATTTTCTAGCTCCTCCATTGGGTCGTGCGTGTTTAGTAATGGGTCAAAAGGGTTACGGTTCAAACAGACAACTTTTTGGTACATGTCAAAATGAGCCTGGGTTGTTTGGGCTGACCTGGAACACTTTAGTACAAAGTTTTGAATATGCATAGTATGGACTAATAACATGCTTTGAGCAACTTTTGTGCTGTTATGTTATTAGTTAATCTTGTTGATAACTCTTCTGATTCATTAACCCTAATTGATCATTCCCTTGCACGACGAGTAAATGAGTCAATTGACTACCCTATCTATAGAAATGATAAACACTTGTTTGGTAGTTTGACTGTTTTGTTTAAATTACAAGATTTACAACTTTCCTCTCTGGATGAAGACAAGTCGGATTTCATTCAACAACCGATAAACGATTCCGGAGTCCAAATTCATTGACCTTTCGGTGACGAAATGCATTTGATATACACAAATGGTTTAAGCTTTCTGGGAACGTGATCCATCATGTAACATTATACTAGGCACCAAGAAATGTCAAACTGGTTCTTTAAAGACTGCCCTATAACAAAACAGCACAAAAGTTGACTAATAATTAATTTTAGCTTCGAGATAAAGTTGACTATCATGAACATGAAACTTAACTATATGATGTGTGCCCTTTTGCTTGTTTTGTATCTGGTTTATTTAAAGGATTTCTGAGTGGGTGAGGTGTTGTCTAAAGAACTGGATCAGTTGAGGCCGGTATCAATTGTGTGGTTAGGGCTGATGGTTTAGACTGGTAGTGATCGGTTAGCAGGGCCGTATCAAGGACAGTCTTCAATAAATCTATGGCTAGTTTGTCTATTCTAAAGAGTAAAGATGATAGGGATCATGATGTTGTAAACATATCTCACTCGAGGGAGGTAAACTTTCTCTTTGTATCAATCAAGACCTCCATATGATAAAACAACCGTGAAGTGGTCATGCTAACCTCTTGAAAAGGGAGAGATATACCTGGTTTGAGTATGTACCTGTGGATTCAAACATAGTTTTTATAATTGTTTGGTGCAACAAATAGATTTAAATAGTTTTTTTACAATGGCCGGAACTCGAGACCACATATAATGAGGCCAGACATAGTTCCTTCATGACTTGTAAATTTTATATTCATAGAAAGAGAGTCATCCTTGAATTCATGAGCTGAGTTAAATTTCCACAGTTGAATCTCCATCCATCCATCTTCCCTTTGTTTTGGAACCCGAGTAATATCATGTATATCGGATGGCTCTGGGGTTATAAAATAGAGAAATTCAGCCTCTTTGTTTTCTTGGTGGAGTACATCTCGTACTTTCACTGGACAATGCATTCCTTGGCAGTTTTCTGAAAGCATGAACAGTAGGTAGCACACGTATTCCATATCCGGTGACAACATTTGACTTTTGATCGTACAACTGATATGAAATACTTGCTGCTGCAAAAGCTCAATCGCCTCTTGAAATCTGCATTTACGATAAATTATATGATTACATTATGTAATTTACATATATTTCTTAAGAACAGGAAACTAAATCCAGGAAGCGAAACTTTTGTCAACCATCTATTCACTGTTTGCTAGTTAACTAGTGAGCAAAAAGAGAACAACTTAGTTTTTCGTCAATAATTAAATCTTGTTTTTGGTGACTGTAACAAATTAGTTATATAAAAATATAAAAGAGAACAAACCTGATTTGGTTATATAAAAATAAAAAAGAGAACAAACCTGGACTGGGCTAGTGATTTTGAAGTAAAAGTATCCTCATTAGAAAATTTGTATAAAGCTGCCTTTGCTGAAAGCATAAGAAGTTTCTTTCCATCGACTTCGCCCAACCAGAACAACTTGTCATAGTTGTCGTGTATCTTGAATATTTCTTCAAAGTTAGTTGGCAATTGTTGCACTTGATCCACATTGAAGTCTGATTTCAAGACTTGTTGGACTTCCTTCAATTTTCCAATCTCTTCGTATTTCACCTGTATACGGTTATTTTAGATATGCAACTGATACATTTTTTTTTTCTTTTTTGGTAAAAGGGCTTCACCCTGGTAAAATAGTAACATGAATTTTTTTTTGTTACCGTGCATTCATGTTCCATATATACAACTTAAGCTAAAGAACATAGAAAGTAACCAAGGGATATTTTGAAACTTACATTGTCAATGGCTCGAAATTCAATGCCTTCAACATAAACTGCACTATCTCCACAATAGTATGATGAAAAGCTCTTAAGTAGAAACTCAAAAACGACATCATCTTTCTGACTCAAGAAACGGTGCAACTCAATCATCATCCACTGCTCATCTCTCCATGTTGCGAAATATGCATGAAGGCTTTTGTGTCCCTTTCTATACTTTAGGTTAACACACACAGGTTTACTTGAAAAGTTTCTTGAATCACAAAATTTGAAGACTAAATAGACCCCATAAACAACATTAGGAGATAAAAATTGAGGTCTTGTCTTGATTTCGATGATCAAGTTGGAAATATCTAATATCTCCACTACTGTCTCAAACCTGCACATATTATAAACATCCAAGTCTAAATCAATTGTAGCCTTTTATTCCCATACATATCTACTTTTGAATTTCGTAATCTATTGGAACAAGAGTTTTAATTCTTTATTAGAATTTAGTGTACTAGACAAATCTCTATTTAAGTAAAGGTAAGAATTTTATAAAAAAAAACACTATCAAGATGCTAGCAAAATTTATAATTCACGGCCATGAGAACAGAGGACCCAAAACAGGGGCAAACCTCAACTACCTGATTAGAAGGTTTACAAAATTATAGTAATTATTAAGATTTATTTTGTCTTGTATCAGTACTCATTTTTGATATGTATGTATGCATGACTACTTTTGTTATTAACCTAATGAGACAAGGTCCGAAGTTTAGTCATACAGAAGGTTTGGGTCTCAAGTGTAAAAGAGCTATAGATGAAGGGCTATTGCTCTGTTTGATTAGTGCAGTGGGATTCAAAGGAATTCAAATATGTTTTATGTAAGTGCAGGAAGTCATTGTGATAAGTAAGTGTAATAGATAGTCAAAGGGGTTTCCGATTGGATTATAATTATATAGTTAGTTATTAAAAAAGCATAAATAAAATGTACTTACGCTTAACACTTAATATTAACAAAAAGATAGAGAGTTAGAGAGAATAACCTTGATTCTGGAAGAGATTTCCGCTCATGTGGACAAGTGTTTTTGTAGGAAAACATTGTTGCTGAAACCATTTCATTTCTTTCTCCATGACCATGGAATGACAACAACTGATATATAGCAAAACATAAATCAGGATTAATTTTTATGATGTGTAAATGCATGTGTGGTATTGAATTATCCCTAAAAAAGGATAGGGACAATTTCATATCTCCCCTTCCAAAACATGAAAATTTCATATATACCCAAATCATGCTTTAAAAGCATTGTACATAATGCATTCAATGATTGTATTATGGGTATATATGAAATTATTAATGAAAAGAGGGTGATATATGAAATTCTTCGAAAAGGAAGGGACAATTTCATAATAAAAGAGATACAAGATGAACTGATTACCACTTTGTCTTGTTGAAGGAGGATTCCTTCAGAAAAACTGTTGTAAAGTTCCTCTTTCTTTTTGGCAGAATAGACTTCTGGGCACTTTGACATCTGGATTATTTCTTTATAGTCTTTTGGCAATTTGGGCTCCCATTTCTCATAGTCCTCCTGTATATACATTAATTAATTAATTAATTAATTCATGTTTCATACAGTTACCTTCTTATAGTTTATATGAATCAAAGTTAACCAATTTTGTCAAGCTATAAAAACTTACCTGAAATTCCAATGATTTCTTGAGTTGTGTGACCACTTCATTAGCTGTTGGCCGTCTTTCTCTCCTGTGATGTAAGCACTGAAAGGCAATCCTTGTGAAGGTAATATATGACTGTGGCGCAATTTGTTCTTTGATACCCTCGAACACTAACTTATCAAGTTTTCCTTCATAGTAGTGTTGTTTAGCCAAAAAGGGTAAATAAAGATACTCATCAGCTAGCTTTTCAGATGAAAGTTTCCCACACAATATGTCAAATAAAACTGCACCCAGCGAGAATATATCAGACTCTTTGGTTAAGAAGCCTGTTTTCGAGTATAGTGGGTCACAATAGCCGATTGTGCCTGTAACATTGTCGATGACAAATCCTGCTTCCTGATTTGTTGGACATACTAAGGAAAGCCCAAAATCGGTAATTTTTGCTTTCCAATCATCAAACAGTAGAATGTTGCTGCTCCTAATGTCCCTATGTATTACCATCTCTGAACATGAAACATTTCCATGAAGAAACTCCAACCCGATTGCAATATCAATACATATTTTAAGCCGCATCACCCACGTAAGACTATCATCGCTCAAGTGCTTATCAAGACTTCCTCTGGATGCATAATCATAAACAATTATTTTCTCATCCTCTTCATCACAGTAGCCTACAAGACCAATGACATTTTCATGTTTATACTCCATAAGTATTTCCAGCTCTGTCACAAATTCAGCTTCTCCTTCAGCAGACTTCCTATCTAACCGCTTTGCAGCAATGATTTTATCTCCATGAGCAGCTACTCCTCTGTGTACATTCCCAAAACCTCCATGTCCAATGATATTTTCTTCACTGAAGTCTTGTGTTGCCAACTTTATATCTTCAAGTGACAGTTTGAGGTTGTCTTTGTGGTTCTCCTGTGAATCATTAGATAGCGAGTCGATTTTAAGAGTTAAAAACAGAATGAACTACTTGCTATCTAAAATGTGTTTGTGAATTTTTGGTTCTCAGTCTACAAGTTCATGTCATATATATATATATATATATATATATATATATATATATATATATATATATATATATATATATATATATATATATATATATATATATACACACACACACACACACACACATCATGGTGGGGGGAAGGGGTGGGGTTGAGAAGGTTTATAATTGCTAGAATTTTATAAAATGGTTAAATCACTAAATTAGTAATTTTTAAGATTAAAATAATAAGTCACAAAAGTTAAGGTCTAAAAGGTATAATGTATGATGGTCACCAGGGGCGAAGCCAGGAAATTTCGAGTGGGGGGTCGGGATCTAAAATTTTTTTTCCTAACACTATGGGGGGTCGAAACCGAATTAAATTGGGGGGCGAAACCGAAAATACCGAAATTTTTCTACACGAAAACTATATACCTCTACATCGCAAAAAAAATTTCGGGGGGTCGGCCGCCCCTCCCCGCCCCTTAGAAGCTGCGCCACTGATGGTCACATACATGATGAAGAATATGAGGAGATTATAAAGTTATATTTTTAATCCATTACTTACCTGAATGTTTAAAGCTTTTTTGAGTTCGTTGATGACAACATCTATTGATGGACGTTCGACTTGAGTTTCTGCTATACATCGAAAAGCGATTTTTGAAAATATGTCCAAAGCCTCTTTATTGGGTCCTTTACTTAAAGTAAAGACATGTTCATCAGTCTCTTCCTTTATCTTGTGATCAACAATTTCCATTATTGTTTGCTTCTCAAAATGATGTCGTGCAATGGGTGCAATCCCGTTCCCATCGACGTCAGTGAAAATACGATCATAGGCCAACCTCCCAGTCAAAATCTCAAACAATACTACTCCAAAAGAGTAAATGTCTGATTTTTTATTTAATCTTCCAAACTTCTGATATTCTGGATCAAGATACATATATGTACCTGCAATCGTATTGATATTGAGAGTGCTCATCTCTTGGTCTGCCGGGTGGAATTTGGAGAGCCCAAAATCTGCAATCTTTGCAGTCCAATTATCACCCAATAGAATATTCGCGCTCTTGATGTCACGGTGAATCATCTTTTGTTTGCCATGATCTGTGTTGTTGTGAATGTAATTCAAGCCATGTGCAATATCAAGACATATCTTTATACGTTGAACCCAAGTAAGATTAGCCATTTTATCACTACTTCCCAAATAGTCTTCAAGACTTCCTTTAGAAGCATGCTCATAAACCAGGATCATTTCACCGTTACCTTCTGAACAAACGCCAAGTAGAGAGATTATGTTATCATGCTTACAAGTGGTTAGAGTTTCAATTTCTAAAATGAACCCTTGTTCTCCTTTTTGATTGTGAATGCGCTTTACGGCTACCGTGCTTCGTTTTCTGGGTAAATCGCACTTATTCACACCTTCTATCGACGAGGAATTACTGCTATCGAAATGTTCAAGATCTGCTATGTACACTTTACCGAATCCGCCTGACCCGATGCAATATGCGTCGTCAAAATTCTTGGTAGCCTCGCTTATAACATCTAGTTCAATCTTCAAGTGTTCCAAGTTCTTCCCCTGCAACATTATGGAGTTATGCAGCACCAAATTAAATTTATTTATTTATTATGATTGACCAATGTGAGAACAGCCAAAAGCAACAATTGATCTGTTTTAAGTTACTTATTGTAAAAATGATTTTCATCCCTAGCTAAAGCTATAGCCTGAAGATACATCTAGCAAAAATATCAAAACATGTGACAAGACTGAAAATGAAGATTTAGACATAACCTACATTTACGGTGTTCAAATAGTGAATATATGAAATGAAATGAACACATGTTTTCATGGCCGCGCGTTTTGGCGGCACACATATAGTTTCAATAGATGGATAAATTAGTATCGAAGATCAATATGTAGAAGTTATAATGTTGAACTTGGTAGTTATATCTTAAACAAAGTAGAAAAAGAGTGAAAGAAAAGCACGGTGTTATTGTGTAGTTTGGTCACATTTAGTTGTATGTAACTCTAAGGAGAATTTAAAAATCTTATTAACCTAATAATAATAAGCCTAAATAATTAGAATAATTCAAACTTGGGTTAATTAGCATAAAATAAATTACTTTTATCATGGTTGTGTTTGGTAAAAGTAGCAGTAGCCACAACTCACATCTCACCGCTCACAGCTTCTTAAATAAGCATTGGAGAAATGAGCTTTCCTAAAAAAATAGCAAAGCTCACCGCTCCTTTACCAAACGAACAATAAAAATCAAAAAGCTCATTGCTCACCGCTCATCGCTCCAAAACGCTCCAAAAAGCTCCGCGCCAAACATGGTTTAAGATGTTTTATACGTGGTTGAAGTTCGAAACCCGATACTTTACATAAGGTTTCACTATATTTTATAGTGTTTTCTTCATCATAGCCTTATAAATGATATACCATTTTAACAAATAGTCCTTGAACATATAATTTGGCTATCCAAAACTAATTTGACATAACAATGGTGTTAGTTTGTTATTTTTTGTTATTCATTCTTTATTATATTAATTTAAAAGTTCACTGGCATAAATTAAGAAATAATATTTGTTATGATTCATGGTTGTATATATACAGGCGATGTAGGTTCCATAAATGTATGAATGGAATCGATTTTCTATCTAGCCATCTAGGTATCACTTTTATGGTTTTTATTGCGTCTATGGGGGAAGGAAATTTTTTATTATTAAGTTAAACCATTATCCATTTGTTTACAGGGGGATGGTCATCGGGGATCAAACCCAGCTAAGGTTGGTGGACTTAAAAAACCCAACTTTCACATATGTCTCGATGTTTATAGTTTGATGACATGACTAGTTTATAAACTTTTGTAAAGCTCAACCATAGTGCATATGCTCTATTTATACAATCAAGCTAAATGGTCACATTTATTATACAACCATATTCACCACATTTATTATAAAAATCTCAATCAAGGTTATCTATAAAGATCTTAGTTTTATTATAAAAAAAACCCCAACTTTCAGATATGATACAATTTCTTTGGTGAGGAATAGTGGATATACAGTAAACCGACAATAAGAGTTGGTTGGTTTAAAACATATAAGTGACCTATTTGTAGAATTAAAAAATGGTATAATGAGGATATGGTGGTTATACAATAAACCAAACAATAACAGTTAGTAATGTAGAGTAACTACTTTTTATTAATTAGGATAATCGGCCTCAAATTAAAAGTTTAAGGAAAATTATTACCTTCAAATGGTCTGATGATGTGGCGTCAAATGCATTTCTTGGAAGTTCCTAAAATGTTATTTGCAAGAGAATAAAAAATTAGTTGAAAAATATAACAATTATTGTTACATAAAGATGACAAACAAAGCTGATGTTCTTACTGGATTTTCATGTTTCCGTTGAAATTCCAACGCTTTCTCAAGTCTTTTGACAACCTGATCTATATATGGCCGACCTGCTCGTTCCTCTTTTATGCACCAATATGCTGTCTCTGAGAAGATTTTTAATGATTCTGGGTCCACCTGTTTATGTAAATGCGGCATGATCATTTTATCCAAATGAGATTTGGCCAGCTGACTTAATAACCCCTTTCTCAACTCATCTTCATCTTCCTTTTTGTCTTCGTCATCATCTTTGTCTTCGTCTTCAACTTCATCTTCGTCTTCTTCATCTCCTGCACTCCTTCCGCATAAGACTTCGAATAATACAACACCGAATGAATAAACATCTGACTTGTGGGTCACACCGCCAGTCTTTATATATTTTGGGTCTAGGTATACATTCTCAATAATATCACGAGTAAGAAGAAGACGGTGCCTTCGAGCTACTGTGTTTTTCATCGAAATTTTAAAACCAGATAACTTGGGTTCCCTTTTGTCATCTAGTAAAATTTTCGAGCTCCTGATATTGCAATGTATGACACTAAAATCTCGTCCAGCATCATAGTGAATGTAGCTCAATGCATTTGCAACACCAACACAAATCTTCAACCTTTGCATCCATGTGAGGTTCTCGTCACTTAGATATTTTTCGAGACTTTCGTTAGCCTCCTTCTTGTATACGATAATCTTGTTGGTCTCAGTATCCCAGAACCCAATAAGAGACACTAGATTCTTATGTTTGAGACTAGAAAGCATTGAAATCTCCGTCCAAATCTTTTTGCTCTCATCTTTTACACAACTAGTATAGAACCTCTTTGCAATAATATCGATGAAATGTTCGGAAAGCAAGAGACGGCCTTTGTAAATCGTTCCTGAGCTGAATGTTCCGATGATACTTTCTTGACAAAAATTGTTGGTTGCTGCCTTTATATCTTCAAAGCTGAGTTTTAAGTGAGAAAGGTCTTTGAGGGAAGACATTTTCTTTTTGCTGACATGGGATTCCACACTTGTTGATACGATGGTCACTGATCCCTGTATGTACCAGAAAAACATTATAGCAAGTGCGCAGATTCACAGGTTAATTACTCAATAATAACATACATTATAGAAAGTAAGAGGGGATTTTGTGTATTACTCTATGGAACAATAATTGGCAAATGTGATTTTCATCAACTTGGGAGACAGAGAATATGAGTCCCTTTAAAAATTTCAGTGACTTACTACAAGAGTTAAAAGAAAATAATTACCTTCTCATGATTGGATGATGTGCCTTGAACTTCGGCCGCAGCTATTGAGTGTTCCTTTAAAATCATAAAGAAATACAGTAATATGTAAATTATTAACTGATAATGATATACACAGTAGTCATTAAGATACAGATATGAAAGAGAAAAAAAACGTCTTACAGGCCTATTTTGACTTTCCAATTGAAGTTGCAAAGCTTTGTCAAGTCTTTTGACAATATGATCCATATTTGGTCGCTGCAATTGGTCTTCATTCAAGCAGCCATAAGCTGTTTCCATGAAAACATTGAATGATTGCGGATCCATTTGTTTCAATAGACCGGGATCAATTAAATCATGGAGTAGTTTCTCCTTATAGTGGAAAATGGCTGTTGGAGCCAAATACTTATTATCTTGATCATCACTTACTGACCGCCTGCCACAGAGTAGCTCAAACAAAACTATCCCAAACGAGTAGATATCCGACTTGTGACTCACACTTTTAGTCTTAATATATGTTGGGTCTCCAAACCCATTCACATACTCAAGTTTATAAGTAAGAAATGAATGGTGCCTTTGAGACGCTTCAATTTTCATGGAACATTCAAAACTAGATAACTTGGGTTCCCAGTCATCATTTAATAGAACTCTAGAGCTGTCAATGTACCGGTGTATCACGCTAAAATCCCGCCGGTCGTCATAATGAATGTAACTCAATGCATGTGCAAGACCCACAGAAATCTTCAATCTTTGCACCCATGTCAACCTCATTGGGTCACTTAGATATGTTTTGAGCATTCCCCTGGTTTCATCATACTTGGTAATGATGACCTTCTCATCTTTTTCATCACAAAACCCAACAAGAGAAACCACATTCTTATGCTTGAGACTCGTAAGCATGGTAATCTCCGTCCAAAACTCTTGTTCTGCTTCCTTCCTTTCTTTATTAAACCTCCGAGCAAAGATATTAATCAACTCACCGGACCACAAGAGCTGTCCCTTGTATTCCTTACAAAATCCATATGTGATGAAGATATTTTTGTCATCAAAGTTGTTGGTGGCAGATAGTATGCTTTCAAGGGGGATTTTGAGGTGAGCAAGATCGTCCTTAGGCGAAGGCATTATCTGTTTATCAAGTACAACATGAATTAATACAAAAGATAAGATAACACAATAAGAGTTAATCAAGTGCCTACAACGTGTTTGATGAAATTCCTGAGCCTTTTCAAACACATGTTGCGGTATGTACTTGCCTTGTATGTTATATTGATCTTGAATTTGAGTCTAAATCTGTATATAATTTCTACTTTATAGCTATTATCATGTTATGTTTGTGAATAAAAACTAAAATAAGATCCTTTTATAGTTTAGGAAGTGCATGGTCTTATAAATTTGAAATGTTTTGGTTCTTCATGTTGTCCTACAATAGCTTAGTTTCGAGATTACCTAAAAAGTGGAGGTGATGTTTGTTAGTGATTTCATGTTGAGATATAGTCTTGGACTCTTGGATAGTGCATTTAACTTTGCTCCCGTGGTGTTTTCAAGCATATTTTGATCCTTAATCAGATTGTGTAAGTATGTTACTACATGGGTGATACTTTGCATAGTGGTGAGTGGAGTTCCTTCATTTTAGGCTATTACATGTTCTTCCTCTACCGATGCAGTTTTGAAGGGATACTACAGATTGGAATTGTCTTGTTTGGTTCCCTTATTGCATTCAATGAAATGTTTTTGTCTTGTGGATGAAAATTAAGGGCAGGTTGCCTACATAAGATATGTTCATAAAGTGGTATCTAGAAGGAAAAAAACTATGGCATGTGCTTTGTGTAATAGTAAATTGTTTAATTCGGCAATATACTATATTGTTTGATGTTGATATTTGGTCATCTGAAGTTTGAAGTTGTTTCCAAAGTCATGTTTTTGTAGCTGCTGCGGGATACTCTATTTGGAATTTGGCAAAACAGGAATTGGAGGATTTTTTAGAATGTTGAAAGGAATGGAGAGATACTGTTTGATGTTGTAATGGATAGTTTAAAAGCCAAACTGTTGACAATGAAAGTGAAGAGCTCTCCTTATGTGGTAAAACTTCCAGAATTATGTTGTATCAGATCATAGCCAATACTAGTATAAAGATAAACTAGTAGAGATGCTGATAATAATATGAAGTTTGAGATGCATGCAAGGGTTGAAATATCAAGATGATTGTCCAACTTGTGCATGAAACTAGAGAGCACCAAGACACATCACCGAGACACATGAGTATGTTGGAAGGTACTATGTTGAGATGTATTTAATACTTCAATTTCCATCCTATTTAGAAATATAGGCAACTTCCGCTAACCGTCCTCTTTTAAAATCCTAACTAGATCTACAAGTTGATATGCTTATTAATATTTCTTAATTATTAGTTTGTGCTACATTGTATTTTGCCTTCCCCATGCCCCGCTCTTGCAAGATTGGGTGTTCGTGTTGTTGTTGTTACATTGCATTTTGTATCTCAAGATTTGCCTAGACGTTTTTGGCATATCAATGTACTACTTGGGCTACTGGGCTTCTGATAGTTTTACTTTGTGGTTATTTATTATTAGTTTCTTTTCCGTTTCTACAGGCATGCCTAATTTGGTTATTTTTAGTAAGAGATCCACTATAGCTCATTAAAAACTCCCAATTATTTATTTATAAAATTTACCGTGGGTATTTTATCCCAAAAAAAATGGTTGACATCTTGAACGTGCAATTTTTATTCATAACTTTTATTAAAAGGAAATTTTGAAATGAAAGTAATGGCACATCATACACCCCTTTTACTATGATTTTGTCAAAAGTAAGACAACAATATCTTGAATTTGCTCCTACTATAGAAAATGTTGATTGTCCATGCGCATATGATTTAAGTACATTTTGGTCAATATATCAAGTATGTACAGCTATATTGGTATAAAAAAATAATAATAGAAAACCATTTGATGTAGCAATTTAAAATATAGAACAGTCTATTAACCAATCAGATTCTTTATATTAGCCTTTGCGAGCAATAGATGAAAAGTAAGAAATTTTATGGCCAACAACTTTTAATGTTACATTCAAATACGCACAAAACGTGTATTAAAAAAAAAAAAAAAAAAGATACAGGTAAGCAAGTACTAAAAAGGTCTTATCTTTACCGTTTTGTCCTTAAGTGTAAAAACAATCAATATGTGCTACTGGCCAAGTTGTAAATTTATCTTAATCAAGGTTGCTTTTAGTGCTTTAAGCTAGTTGTTAAGCCGTTGTTTTTATATAATTCATTGTTAACTAAAATAAATTAAAAGCTTGGTACGGGTGGCGGATCAAATAATGTGAATTTTAATTATCTTAACAACCCACAAGAATATGTAAACCTTTATTATCGCATACTTCAAGCGTCAAAAATAATTTCAAAAATGATCAAACCTTTATTAGCATTGCATATATTGGGAAGTCATATGCAGTGAGGTCCAGCAATAGAAGAGATCATATCAAGTGGCTATTAATTATCTATAATCAGGTTAATTTATTGGGTCTAGCTAGCGTGCAAACTGATGTAGTGAATTGAATGTGTATAAAGAAGAGGGTCTTACAGGCATGTTTTCACGTGCAAGTTCCAAGGCCTTCACAAGTCTTGGGACAATATCATCTATATCTGGGCGTTGCGATCGTTCTTCATTCAAGCAGTCATACGCTATTTCAGCGAACACGTTGAATGACTGCGAGTCCATTTGTGACCATAGACCCCAATCAATTATTTCATCAAGTTTTTTCTCACGATAATGGGTAATGGCCACCGGAGCCAAATACTTATTATAGTCGTTGGCTATTACTGATTTCCTGCCACACATTAGCTCAAACATTACAATCCCAAAGGAGTACATATCCGACTTGTGGTGTGCACTTTTAGTCTCTAAATATGTTGGGTCTGTGTACCCAGCATCCCTACTCCATACTTTATCAGTATTGAAAGAGTTGTGCCTTTCAGAGGCTTTGATCTTCATGGAAAGTATAAAATCACCTAACTTGGGTTCCCAGTCATCATTTAAATAAATCGATTCACTGTCAATGTTGCGGTGTAATACGCTAAAATCACGTGACTCGTCATAATGAATGTAGCTCAATGCTTGTGCAACACCGACAGATATCTCCAATCTTCGCACCCATGTCAACCTCATTGGGTCGCTTAGACTGTTGTAAAGACTTCTTCTGGTCTCATCCTTGTAAATGATGACCTTTTCGTCATTATCATCACAAAACCCAACAAATGAAACCAGATACTTGTGCTTGAGACTAGAGAGAATAGAAACCTCCATCCAAAACTGTTGGTCTCCATCAAACCATTCTTTATTTAACCTCCCAGCTAAGATATTAATTGACTCACCGGACCACAAGAGCTGTCCTTTGTAAAACTTTTCAAATGCATCTTTTCCGACGATATTTTTGTCAGAAAAGTTGTTGGTGGCGGATAGTATATCTTGAAGGGGGATTTTTAGGTGAGCAAGGTCGTCGTGATTGGGTGAAGACATTATGTTTCTGGTTTATTAAAGAGTGTTTGGGTTACAAAGGGATGTGAAGAAAGAATATATGAGGTTTTTTATTTTAAGTAAAACAGAGAGTAGTAGCAACTGATGCGTGTATGTATTATGTATATATAGCCAACCTCTTACCGACCGTCCTGTTTTTTAAATCTCATTTTATTAGTAGATCTATAAATTTTGCTATGGCAATTAATATTTTTTACATAAGGTTCTTTTTGGCATATCTATATCCATAACAACCGTTTACACTAAAAGTAAACACCGATTTTTAAAAAACTCGATTAAGTTATTTTGTTGATGTTCATATGTAACTAATTGATCAAATCACTTTGTATTTGAGTTTCTCATTTACTTAAACCTACTAATCTTTAACTTCGTTTATCATTTCAAATTCAACTTTATGGGTAGAATGGTCTCAAGAGCCAAATTTATGCTTAAATGGAAATAGGCTTTTTACACAGCTGCAAAATCTTTCTAATATTTTTTTAACGGATGTGACATTAAAATATATGGTAGCATAAAAATTACAAATTAAGATTTTGTAACCCCTAAATTCACTAGTTGTCTGTCGTATCAAGTTCCAACCTTAAATCCCCTCTGAGTTGGATTGACCCTTTTTGAAAAGCTTGGAAAAACAGTACGTGATTGATGTTTTAGAGTCCAACCTTAAATCACCTCTGAGTCGGATTGTTGTTTTAGATTGACCCTTGTTCAAATGTGGCTTTTGACGTTTTCTTACATGTTGTCTACTAATTAAATTGCAAAAGGAGCTGGGCATGATGACACTTTAACTACTACGTGACCACTGGTAATCAGAATCATACAAATTAAAATAAAAAGACTTAACAGGCTACATTCAAGGCATCCAATGAAGCAATAGCGTGTAAACATATTTAATTACAATACTTAATTGTACAAATTAAAAAATAAAAAGACTTTACAGGCTAGATTCAAGGCATCCTATGAAACAAAAGCGTGTAAACATATTTAATTACAATACTTAATTGGACAAATACTTAAAACAACTATTGATTGACCCTTGTTCACATGTGGGTTTTGACGTTTTCTTACATGTGGTCTACTAATTAAATTGAGCTAGGGATGAATTACAATACTTAATTGCACAAATACTTACAACAACTATTAGAGCACTAGTAGGGGTGGAAATGAGCCGAGCCGCTCGTGAAAAGCTCGGGATCGGATCGGTAAAAAGCTCGAACGAGCCGAGCCTAAACGAGCTCGAGCCCGAGTTGCAGCTCGTTTATTAATCGAGGTCGAGCTCGAGCTTTACATAAAAAGCTCGTTTGGGCTCGCGAGCCTAAACGAGCCTAAACAAAAAGATGATATTTTAACTTATATACGAGCCGAGCTTGAACTTATTAACGAGCTCAATAAAGATATATTACGAGCCGAGCTCGAGCTCGAGCCAAGCTTTAACTTTTCATGGCCAAATCGAATAAACGAGCCGAGCTCGAGCCGAGCCCGAGCCTATATAATATTCCACGAGCCGAGCTCGAGCTTAAAGTTTAAGGCTCGAAACGAGCCGAGCTCGAGCTCTGGAAGGCTCGGGCTCGGCTCGGCTCGTTTCCACCCCTAAGCACTAGGTACCCTGTGGTGCTGTCTAATGGTGTCGTGAGAAAGTGTTGCCACCTCATCACTTTTTCCCCTAACACCAAAATCTATGACATCTCACAAAACACCTCTCCCTCTTATTTCTAGTGCCATGGGACACCCTCTGTCCCTCACATAAACCACTAAAACACAAATAAAACACACAAAAATAAACACACACACCAAAAATGATAATAATAAAAATAAAAATAAAAATTGGGCTGACAACCACTGCGTGAGACTCCAAAACGCGAGCCACTATGGTACAGTTGTTGGCGTTTTCATGTTGGCCGGTGGGAAAATGTAACCCCCACCACACACGGTACCATATGCTCTTAATAGACTTGATCAAGTTGTTCATGTAATATCTTTTTAGAAAGACATTTCTCAGGGTACTGCTAGGCTAACGGTCGTTTGGTAATTATACATTTGCACAATTACTTATTAATTAGAAAAACCAGAAATACCATCTTACACAAGCAGGATTTGTTTATACTAGTTTGACGATTCATGAAACCCGCATTCTACCTAGAGGTAGTTGGCGTAGGTGGGCAGCCATATGAAGATTAGAGGGGACTTGCCCTCTACAAATTTTGAAGAGAGTGCATATATCTATTGATTTCCATTGTAAAAAAGGTTTAAATTAACTCAAATTTGTGAGGTGCCTTCATCCGGCAGTCCCATGTGCTTTACCTATTTGCTTTTCTAGCATTTTTTTTTAAGTACTTATTCAAACTTATCTATACTACTTATAATGGAAATCAATAGAATTCAGATGGAGACAAAAGAATCTCTCTCCAAAAAATTCAGATGTACAAAAAATTATGCAATGTTTACAACTCTTTAAAGCAAGGAATTTTCATCATTACAACAAGTAAAGCATTGTGTACAAGCAAAACAAGCATTACACAAAATTCAGACCAAAATACATACTCTGTACATTAAATAGCCTCATTAAAAACACCCCTACACATAATATTACAACTATCTATACATAGTGTACAACCCTCTATAGACAACGACTCTCTCTCCAAATTTCAAATGTACAAAAATTTATGCAATGTTTACAAGACTTCCACACAATTGAGTTCCAGCCCTTCCAGCCCGGTTAACAGAGATCCAGCCGAATCCAACACTGAAAAATGAGCCACATTTACTAACCACGGTGGATATTATGCTGCAACGACGAACTTGATGAAATTAGATAAACTTACAAGCTGTTTGAGAGGCAAGAACAATCGAATTTTCATGCTTATGGACCGGTTTGCTTACAACTATAATGAAAGCATTTTACTAGACACATTTGGCTGCTATGAAAATTATCAAAAATGACTCAATCTTAATTGCCAAAAATGTATACAACTTTCAGATTTTATGACATTTGTTTCATAGTCCAAATCTGAATCAATATGATAATTAAACTCATGGTAAAAAATACTCCGTAAATAATAGAAGAGTACCTTGATATGTCACAGAAGATCCAATACATTGGCTTTGGAAGCTAATAATCATACATCAATACATAAAGGTACCTACCCGAGACCCATTTAAAAGATCTTGAAGCCTTCTTTATTTTCGGTTCAAGTTCGAACCACAAGGAACACAAGGGATGATATTTTTTTTATTTTTTTTTTTTTTTATTTTTTTTTTATTTTTTTTTTGTGATGAATGCTGATAGAAACAATAAGAAGTAACCAAAGTGTTGTTCGGTTTTGTGAAGACACTATAATTAAACGATCTTTCGTTTGGGTACTGTCATCAAAAAAAGAATAAAAGATCTGTTTTTTTGTTTTTGTTTTGAGAGAAAATGTAAGCCGGATTTTGTTGAATCGGATTTGGAAGTCGGTAAGAGTGCGGAGATTGAAGAAGGTGAAATGATATTTTTGAGGCGTTGTGTGAGAATATAGCGAAACAGGTTCAGTGGGATGTGGTGGCTGCGTGTACTGTGTGTTACAATGTGATAGGTTTACTAAACTTTAGGGTTGGTATTGGATCATTGTTGGGCCTTTTTTGATTTTCGAACTTGGACTAGGGGTGTTTATTGGTTCGGTTATCGGTTTATTCGGTTCGGGTTGTTCGGTTAAAAAAAATTTTTGGGTCATAACCGAAAACCGAACCGAACCGAACCGAAAATATCTACAACCGAACCGAACCGAGAACCGAACCGAAGTTCGGTTCGGTTATGGGTCAAAACCGAAAACCGAATTTTTTACTTAAATTACACTATTTATATTTTTTTTTGAATTTAATTATATATATTTTTGGAAAAAAAAATATTTCAAGCATAAAAAAATGTTTTTTTATATTAGTATAAAATTTTAATGGATATTTTTTATATTTAAAATAATATAAATATATAAAAAATATATATATTTATATAAATTCGGTTTTCGGTTCGGTTTTCGGTTCAGATAGCTAAACCCATATCCAAACCGAAAACCGAATTTTTAATTCGGTTCGGTTCGGTTTTAACAAGTTCGGTTCGGTTATATGTTCGGTTCGGTTTTATTTCGGTTCGGTTCGGTTCGGTTTTCAGTTTATTCGGTTAATTAACCGAACCGTGAACACCCCTAACTTGGACTATAACTAGATTTGGGTTTGGTGTTATATAAGGTTGTAATAATTAGTAATTATTTGAAATTTTTGTTATCCGGTTTAGTAATAATATACCGGTGTTGTATATAGAGTGATTTTGATAAGTTTTTTTTTTTTTTTTTTTTTTCTCTCTCTCTCTCTCTCTCTCTCTAGAAAATGATCTTTGGTTCTTTATAGTGGCGACATCAATCTTTGGTCAGTTGAACTGTTGTTACATTAGAGTATTATTTTTATTGATCTTTGGATTATTAAGGAATCCATCATTAATCTTTGGAGATTACTGTCACTGACACGTGATACAACTTGCATAACATCACGTTGTCAGAAAATATAGTCATAGGGTACCCGCCGTCGCATCGCGCGGGTACCCTGCTAGTTTACATGTATAAGTGTATAACTACCTAAGTCTATAGCATCATTATTTTAAATATACACATTATGTTTTACTTTTCAAAAATAGTAAATAAATTCAACCTTTTTGAAAGTTTAAAACTTAAGTTATTAACATTAAAGTTAAAAAAAATAAAACAAATACATCTATACACTTGTGAATCATATTTTACTATTCATAGTTAAGCAAACTAATTAAATCAATTATTATATGTTTTGTTTATAATTAATTGTAGACCATCGAATAAAAATGAAATAGAATTGTCATTTATGAAGTGACGAAGATTTTTATTATTATTATTATTATTTTTTTTTTAGATACAGATAGTGACAAGCTATCAAACCCATAAAAATGAAATAAAATTTAACTCCAGAATTTATTTATAGATTTCATTTTTGGACGTACATGAATTGAAAGACTATCAAGTTCTTCCCATGTTAATTTAACTATGAAATTTATAAATTTCAAACTCCATCATTTTCACACCTTCTTTATAAGTATTATAGACTTTGTTTATAATTACTTGTAGACCATCAAAGAAAACAATTAAGGATCCATTAGTTAATATAAGATGTATCGAAACTCGTCTGTGCATATGTCATTGATCAAAATGTTTAAAAAAAAAATTCATAGACTAAATTTAAATTTGCTGATGCTTAATCCGGAATAACACACCAAAATCCTATTTTCTTCTATGTTTTGTCCTTCATGATTTAGTTTTGCCGTAATCCACGTTCCTTAATTCAATCGATACTTTTCTTTTATTTTTTTTAAAGTCTCTCTTTAGAGTTAGTCACATATTTTCCTCTCAACGGCAAGATCTATCTCGTATGTACATGTATTGATGTGCACATTTAATGAGTTCCTTTTAACCCTAATGAGAGGGAATGTAACTCCGTCCCACAAACGAGCTACTTATGATATTATAAGACAATGCAACATATGTAGCCTAGCCATGATACTATAAGACAACGCAATGTATGATATCATAAGACGGCGCTACTTATGATATTATAAGACAATGCAACATATGTAGCCTAAATATGATATTATAAGATAATGCTACTTATGATATTTGTCAAGACTATTTTAATGTTAACTTGTTAAGACTTTCGAGGAAATGAGAGTAAACGAGAGAAGAAATTTTTTAGTTACAATATAATAGGGTGTATCTACAAAGATAGTTATACAATGTTAGCTAGTTCAGTTTCTACATTTTTACATACACCCTATTAAGACTTTCGAGGAAATGAGAGAAGACCATCTAGTCGAGACGAACCCACTTCTATCAATAACAACCAGAACGGATCTAACTGAGAACAAGTTCGATTTGTTTTGCAAAATATTCTGTCTTCTCCTGCTCCTAAACATTGTATAAAAATTTTAATATTTGTTATCATAACTTTGAGTTATTAATTAATTTGCGTTTTTGGTGAACGGTGGATTCATTAAATTGACTAGCAAGTAGCTAGCAAAAAAATTACGAGTATTTTTTATTAAAATAGTCTATCCAATTAAGTTATGAGTGAATTATACGGGTTATTAAACCATTGTATCCCATTAAGCTTCCCTTTCTTGTTCCTACTTGATATCCATGTAAATGAAGACTTATTTCTATTTCATTGCCTTTTCCGGCATCTAGATCAAAGGTTGTATTGTGCGTGAATGCTGTAATTGGTGCGTTAATTGGTCCAAAGTCTTCTCGTGCTGCACACAATTTAAGCTTACCAAGTGATCCATTACGGGTCTTGTTTTATATCATTAGCCAAGGCTCTCATATCTATTTCCGTCATATCTAATGCGGCTCCTGGGCACCCACTAAATCCACCAGTTGTCTCGTCATTAAATCACCTCTGAGTTGGATTGAGCCTTGTTGAAAAGCTTGGAAAAGCAGTGATTGTTGTTTTAGAGTCCAACCATAAATCACCCTAGCTCGTAGATTGACCCTTGTTTACATGTGAGGTTTTGACGTTTTCTTACATGTTGTCTAAATAATTAAATTGCAAGATGAGCTGGGGATGATGACACTTTAACTACTTCTTAACCACTGCTAACATCGTAGTCATACAAATTAAAATAAAAAGACTATACACGCTAGATTCAAGGCATCCAATGAAACAATAACGTGTTAACATATTTAATTACAATACTTAATTGCACAAATACTTTAAACAACCATTAGTAGACTTGATCAAGTTGTTCAGATAATCTTTTTTATTGGAAAGACATTTGTCACGGTACCACTAGGCCGAAGGCCGTTTGGTAATTATATCATTTGCACAATTACTAATTAATTAGAAAAACCAGAAACACCATCTTGCACAACCAAGATTCATTTATATACTAGTTTGACGATTCATGAAATCCGAATTCTACCAAAAAGTATTTGACGATTCATTTATACGAATTTTGAATAGATCGATTGCATATATGTGTTGATTTCCATTGTAAAAAAGGTTTAGTTTTACTGAAATTTGTGATGTGCCTTCATCCGGTACTCCCACATAGGGATGTTATAAAAGCCGACCCGGCCCGAATCCGAATACGGCTTTCCGGGTCGGTTTAATCGGGTCAAAAATTATATTAAGGTCAATCGGGTCAACACCCGAGTTCAAAACAAGGTCGGGTTCGGGCATGTTTTCAGTAGCCTCAACCCGAATTGACCCGATCCCGACTAACCCGGCTCAGCTAACACTTTTACAATGTAAAAATACCCTAGTTAACCCGAACCTGAATTGATCCGACCCGAGTTAACCCGAACTCGAGTAACCCGATTTCTCAACAAGGTCGGATTCGAGTATGTTTTTCTTGAGTCTTGACTTGACCCGATTGACTCGAACCTGACCAGGTCGACCCGAATAACACCCCTACTAGTACATGGTTGCTTTTCTAGCTATGTGGAAGTTGTTTTTTGCAAATTTTTGTCTTTTATCAAATCTCCAAATTACTTATACAAACTTATTTACATGTATAACTACTAAAGTATAAGTCGATAACTACTAAAGTATAAGTCGATGGCATCATTATTTTAAATATATACATTATGTTTTACCTTTAGAAAATAGTAAATAAATTCAACCTCTTATGAAAGTTTAAAACTTAAGTTATTAACGTTAAAATTAAAATACAAAACAAATACAGTAATACATTTGTGAATCATATTTTACTATTCATAAGCAAACTAATTAAATTAATTATTATTTAATAAAAAATGAAATAAAATTGTCATTTATGAAAGATGAAGATTTTTTATTTTTTATTTTTATTTATTTATTTATTTAATACACAGATAGTGACAAGCTATCAAACCCATAAAAAGGATATAAAATTTAGCCTCATAATTTATTTATAGATACCAATTTTGGATGTACCTGAATTGCAAGAATATCGCAAGAATATCAAGTTCTTCCCATGTTAATTTAGCTATGAATTCTGAAAATTTCAAACTGCATCATTTTCACACATATTTTTATAAGTATCATAGACTTTGTTTATAGTTAATTGTAGACAATCAAATAAAAACAATTAAGTATCTATCACTTAATATAAGATGTATCGAAATTCGTCAGTGCATATGTCATCGATCAAAATGTTTAACAACAAAATTTATAGACTACATTTAAATTTGCTAACGCTTAATCTAAAACAAATCTTTTCTGTTAAAGTCACATATTTTCCTTTCAACGGCAAGATCTATCGCAACACGGAGCTCATCTCTCTAAACTCTCTATGACCCGAAACATCATATGATCGACCATAGTTAGAATTAGTTATAAGAAATTTGCATCCACCTTTAACAAATTTATATATAAACGAGTAGTTTTTATATATAAGGAGTTTAATAAAGTCTATCACAGATATTTAACAGAGGAGTAATTAATGGTGTTCAAAATTATAATCAGACCACCCGTATCACTTCATGGTAAAGACAAACCAAGTAAAATGAACAATAGTGGTATGAACCCTGTGTGTACATGTATTGATGTGCACATTCTAAGCTAATGAGTTCCTTTTAACCCTAATGAGAGGGAACGTAAGTCCTTCCCACAAACGAGCTGTTACATATCGAGCAACTGAGTTTATCTTCAGACAGAAAAAAATGTCACTAAAACCATGTGCCCTCATGGTAATTCAGCTTCATTCGACGTTTCCTTTACTTTTATTGCTCTAAAACCTGAGATTATCAACTTGAGAACATGTACTTGTGCATCACAAAATGGATGGGTTAGGCAAAAAGTTCATACAGGTTGCCGGTAAACATTCTTTTGTATTAATGAACTTAAAATCTTTAAGAGTTCCATGAATTTTGCGGGGTTCAATACTTGGACTATTTACAAAACATAACCTATTATATCGGATTTTTGTTAAGATATAAAACTGGAACTTCTGTTAATGGAGCACCAACAAGATGTCGGTATGCTAGGGATACAAAATTACCCATTCCACTAAATCAGATCGAACAGCAAGTCCTAAAAGATTTCTGACTTTGGAACTCAGATATTACTAATTGGGTCAATTTCTGTTCCAGGGATTCAAACGAGTTCAGATATTGGATTCAGGCATTCAAACGAATTCCGAATATTTTACTTTAAGAGAACCATTTCAATCTACTGCAGTCAAGATTGGTTAGCATGTTCGTGTTAGGGCTTTGATATCAGTATTAGCAAACCTAAATATTCTAGGCAGTAGGAACTGTGTGTTGGTCAAACACAAGTGTATCATATAGCACAGCTGCATATGCATATATGTTTATACATAAAGATTAAACCAGATCCTTAGGTCATAATAACATAAACAAATATACGGATAAAATGAGAATTTCTAGTCATCCTTGAGCAAATAAATAAATAAAGGTCACATACCCTGGTACTGTATTAAATAACAAGTGTTACTAAATTAAATAACATTATATCATCCACACTCGTCATGTTCGTTACTCAATCTCTATCCCAAATTAGTTATTTGTGCTAACTTATCATTTCGTTAATATATTTGTATTTCATTTGAAATGTAGAAAATGCATTCATAAAGTGATAATAATAGTTTGAGTAAACTGCAAAAATCATCATTGTGGTTTGTCCAATTTGGCACTAATCATTCATTGCCAATACTACCAGCAAGTATTATCCCTAGGTTCATATTAATCTTGTAGTCACCGGTTTACCCCTTTTTGAACTTACAAGGCACTTTTTCTCTAATAACGTCACTCCCAAACATATCAACTCAAAGCTGCAAGAAGAGGAAGTGTGGTTGACCAGCAATAACATCATAGCAACGTATGCAAAGTGTGGGGTGATCAAGAAATGAACCAACTTGGGGGCATCGTTCACATTTCGAATCTTCTGCACGTGAAATGCCAATCCATATTTTCTTTTCTCCTTGAATCAAATAATCTCCAGAATATGGTATATTTTCACTTGGTGCATCCTCCAAGGTAGAAAGAATCTCAACCTACAGTACGAACAACCGAATTTAGATACCAATATCATCAAACGTGTAACACATGAAATACCTGCAATGATGTATAAATTCTAAGTCAACACTACTTTCGTCTCAAATTATAAGTCCATGTTTCTAATTTTGATTGTCCCAAAATACTTGTCTACTTTGATATTTCAACAAATCAAAAGAGACTTTAGTGGAGAAAGATGATATTTGATTGGTGAGTAGAATAGTAGTAGAATTTCTTAAACTTTGTACAAATTAAAAGTGGACTTATAATTTGGGCGGAGGGAGAATATAATACTGTTGGCAATTTCAACTCATTTAGTTATGAATCAATCAAGTCAGGCTCTTGCTGAAATTCCACATTGAATGGAGCACTAATTTCTGCTATGTCTATTTCAGCAGAATCTTCAAAGATGCCCATCGGCATGATAATGAAAAATACATTGACAGTTATTTAAGGTGATTCATAACTATTTTAGATAAAAGTGTAACTTTTTCCAAAATTGTGAGCACTTATAATAGGTTTATTTAAGAAAAATCAAACTCACAACATAAACGAGCAAAAACACGTCCAACATTTTTGACATGTAAGAACTAAGAACAACAAATGATAGAACTTATTCGAATACAAACTTGAGTACCTGACTCATCTGCAATATATTATAAGTGGAAATACTACATTAGTAAGGGTAACAGGTCAAGCTCATACAAATTTGACAAAAGTCTAAATTTAATGCAAGCTTCCTAATTCTGAAACAATTGTATTGTTGTTGTTGGTTTTTTTTTTTTTGTGTGTGTGTGTGTGTGTGTGTGAAAAAGATTCCATTGGAACCTGTTGTGTTGTGACCCGTGACCCAACTTGTCCGACCCAACCATCTTGCCAGTACTACCAAATAATGATTGGAAATACCTGAGATGTTATGAATATGCGATTCAGAGAGCCGGCATCAAGTATAGCTTCCCACATGTTCCTTAATTTCTGTGCAAGGCTATTATCAGAGCTATGGAGGTACACCTTTGCTTCTAGGCTGGAACCAATGAGTTTGCCAGTGCGAGCAGTCTCCAAAGCTTTATTTACCTCGGTTCTCTTTATTTACCTCGGTTCTCAACCACCAAATTCATACAATTGATGATCATTAAAAAAAATCAAAATTTACAGATATGTGATCAGCAAGACATAATTGTAGTTGCCCCAAGTAAATTTCCCCAAAAATCAATATCTTTTTCAGGAAAGGCAAGCCATCTTTCATTGACTTCGGGCCATTTTGACTCAAAAACAAATATGGCTACATCGGTATTGTCAATGCTATATTCGAAAGGAAGATTTTGCCACACGTCTTCAGCTAAATGAGGTAGAATTTGAGCAATTACTCTCACTATCGAGAGCAAATGAGCTGCAAGCACCGTTTGACAACTTCTCCTTGTAAAACTTGAAGCACCACTGAAACAGAAGCAACATATCAAAGTCAACTAATTTGACTATAAAACCAATCAAATTTCATTATATTAAAAAGAAAAAAGTTACCCGACATAAAGGCGATCTTTGGCAACATCGAAGTAGAAATTTGAGAGATCAACAATAGCAAAACGTTGAATCAACTGAAACGAAATGAATTCAGTTAGTATGAAAAAAAATGAGAAACCATGTATCAAGTAAAAACAACATCTTTCCTGGTATATTTTGAAGAATTCATACATTTCATAGCTTTCTTTGATGTTTTTCACAACGTTTTCAAGCTGAAACAGAGCATGCTGATCGATTTCGGGAAGATCGTGATACGCAATAGAATTTTCTGCCTACAAAATAAAAGCACAATATAAGGTAATGCATTAACTGTATTTAAACAAAAAGCAAATCAGAGGAATATTTGGAAAACAAACCAAAAAAAAAAAAAAACTTTCCAATCATGAAGATTTCCCAAGAGAAACCGCAAAGTCCCTCTTAGTTTTCGGTAGATGTCCGAAAGTTGACGGAGGACTTGAGGTCCAATCTGAACGTCTCCTGTAAAATCGACACTTGAGACCCAAAGGCGAAGCACATCTGCTCCATACGAAGGTTCTTGCTGGAGAAACAAATAGAAAACATTTGATTTACTATTAAGCCATATTATGATTTTTAATCATAGCTAAATGACCACTAACCTCTTGATTCTTCCCTCCTTCAATCACAGTACGTGGATCAACAACATTGCCCACAGATTTACTCATTTTTTTACCCCTCTCATCGAGCACAAATCCATGCGTTATAACTCCAGAATATGGAGCTTTTCCTGCCACATATAATGAAAATATAATAACAATAAATTAATAATGAAATCAGTTAAATTAAGAATATACTGATGGTCACGATACCTTTGGTTCCAACACTGGTCAATAAAGATCTTTGAAACCAACCCCGATGCTGATAGGTACCTTCAACATACAAATCAGCAGGATAACTGAGGCCATCTCTACTTTCTAAAACAGCAGCCCATGAAGATCCTGCAGTTTATGTATGTTTAATAGGTTAATATACAGATCCAGTCGCATATAACTGATACAAGAACTGTTTATGTTTAACATGTAACTAACAAATAGACCTGAATCAAACCAAACATCCATCGTATCAGTTCCCTTAACATAATCTGATGCTTTATCACGATATTTTTCAGGAAGCAACTCTTCGACTGACATGTACCACCATGCATCGCTGCCCTTTTGGGAAATGATCGCTGCCAAACACAAAGATTCAAATGCACATTCCTTAAATGTAAGCTCAAATTAACTAAAAACTATCCAGCAACTTTGTTTGGGGCTTACACTTGATATGATCAACAGTCTCTTCATTTAGCAGAGGTTCCTTTGTATCTGTATGATAGAAAACTGGAATTGGGACACCCTACGTCCTCTGACGAGATATACACCAATCTGAACGGCTAGAAGTCATTGTAGAAATTCTGTTTTCTGCCTGAATGACAATGATCATGATAATTTAGAGGAATACTACCAACAAAATGCATAAACTAGTTGGCAGCTAAGGAGAGTCATAATTTCTTAACTACTCCGTATCATTTATAAACTAGTGGTAAGGCGCATTATCTACTAACAAGAGGTCAAGGGTTCAAGGCCCACGTCCTCTGATGAGATATACACCAATCTGGAAGAGTTGGAAACTGTGACGGGGATATCCCGGTTAGGCCGCGTACATCTGATTCAAAGACTCCCCCTCCCCGGTAACCTAAAGAGGGAAAAGCTCATCCGTTTACCCGTTTTGCAACATGTACAGATACAAACCTGTAGCTGCCATTAAAATAATTTACTTATCTATGGTCCTAAATCATTCCTACTGTTGCTTGTGAAAAGGGGTTTACTAATTGCTCCAAACTCGGGTTCTGCGTTACATGAACATGAAACCAGCCCAGAAACTAAAAATGATAACTCTTATGAGCTTACGTCAATCAAATCCTGGAAGTGAGCAATTTTGAGTTTTGAAGATCAAAACAATATTATGTACCAGTTATATATATTCGTACCTGAGACGGAGTCCATACTACTTGATTAATCGCATTCATAGCAGCCTCTCTAAATCCTTCAACAGAGGCAAACCATTGTGCTGTTGCCTAAAAATTGTAGGCTTTTTTGTTTGCCAATCATATGGATACTTGTGCTCTGAAAATGAAGTAAAATAGCATTTAATTATACTATTCATATGGCTGGCTCTCATTCGGAAAAATGTTGATAATTATGGATGAACGATGCTACTTACTGTAAGGTTCTACCATGACTATTGATGAACGTTCATCCAAGTGATCTATCACAGCAGCATTGCCATCACCTAATACATCAAGCCCGCAAAAGATTCCAGCTTCTTCTGTGAATTTTCCTTCATCATCCACAGGGGATACTAAAGGCAAACCGTATTTTAATCCAGTTATATAATCATCGTGACCATGACCTGGAGCTGTGTGGACAAGCCCAGTTCCTGATTCTGTTGTGATATATCAAAATATAATCCACAGGGCATTCTTGACCACTTATCGGGTGTGCATATCTATCACAAAATATAAAAGATGTACATAAGTAATTTAATAGAAGAATATATTATTCAAATTTTTAGTTACCTGCAATTTTCAAGATCTGAGCCCAAAACTGTTTTATTTGCAACAAGCTTCACACCCCATTTGGCTTCCAGTATTGACACAAGGTCCAGTGCAACAACGAAAATTTGTATTTCGTCATCAGGTGAGCATGACTGCACTACTGGAGCTTGGAATTCACGGCAACAGCTGAAATAAAATACAGAAAGAAAGGAAGTACACATAAGCATGTGAATATGTTATATATGTAGATAACTTCACAAGCGTACACAAAAATATGATAACGATAGCAACAGCAATATAACAATAATATAGCTATAGCCTCATTTTACCTGAGCAGCTTCATATTCTGGATCAAGGGTGAGATTCGGATGATCCCAATCAGCCCATACTCCAAATCTCTGTAGACAAACAGTAAAAATGTTTAATGTTCTATTACTCCTTGATAATTTGAATATGTAACCAAAAACATCCGTGCTACATGTAAATAAGTAAAAGTACATGACCTTATTGATAGACACAGCTAGGATCACTTAAGATCGATAACTGATTACAATGAACTTGGACAATTAAAGACTGAGAAAAGATTATTGAAAGCTTCAATGTATTATCAATGGAGGATAGTTTGTTACAAGTTGGTTACAAATGATTAGAGAGGATAATTAAAGAGGAAATTGTATTCACCAAAGCTAGAAATGAAAATACATATACAGAGTATTTAAAAGGAATTTAGTCGGGAAAGTTGGTTAAGCCATTAGGAGAATGTCACGTGCACCTCACGTGTGTATTAACACACCTTCGCCTGATGTGCCTAATGACTAACCAACTACACAGCTCCTAACAATCCTTCCCTCTTCAAATCATTCTTGTCCTCAAGAATGTGAATCAAAAGCTAGGAACTTGGTATATAATTCTTCCAAATTTTCCCATGTGGCATCTTTTGGTGTCCCATTAGCCCATTGGATTAAATCCATAGACCACAGCAGCATTGCGTTTCTTCACCATCTTCCTTTCCAAAATTGCCATAGACTGCACTTCCAACAATCCCTCTTGGTTAAAGCAAGGGAGATCAATGATTTGGTGATGGTTGAGGGTTGCCTTTACAAGGTTTCAATTGGGACCCATGAAATACATTGTGCATCTGTCCATGAGTAGGTAGCTCCAGTTTGTATGCCACTTGACCAATCTTTTCAATGACTTTGAAAGGGCCAAAATACTTTGGTGAGAATTTGTTTTGCCTTCCTTGCATGATGGACACTTGTCTGTGAGGTTGCAGCTTCAAGAAAACCAAATCACCCACCTTTAGCACCCTATCATTGTTTCATTCTATTTTGTGCTCTTTCCAAATGACATTTAAGCAACTGGATAGCTTGTTCTCTAGATGCTAAAGTCCTATCCACTGCATCAACTTTGCTCGAACCCCCTATGTATGGAACATGAACGGGTGGAACTTGACCATAAACTGCCTCAAAAGGTGTGGTCATTATGGAAGTGTGAAAATTATAATTGTGCCAAAGTTCAACTAAGGGCAACCACTTCACCCACCCCGTTGGCCTTTCCCCTGACATGCATCTTAGGTAGCATTCAAGACATCTATTGACTACTTATGTATGTCCATCAGTTTGTTGAGTTTGTGGATGATATGAAGTAGACATCAATAGCTTGACTTGTAAGAGTTTGAATAATTCCTTCCAAAAACTGCTCAAGAACATTGTATCTCTGTCAGTATCCAAGAACACCTGAGCAACTTGGGTTGTTGTAAAAGGATGAGCTAAGGCCATGAAATGAGCATATTTGGTGAGTCTAGTCCACCACCACAAAGATCACATTACTACCATTAGACCTTGGAAGACCCTCAATAAAGTCAATAGAGATGCTTTCCCAAATCCTATTAAGGAATGGGTAAAGGTTGTAATAGACCAGGATAGGCTGCCAAATCTGGCTTACACCTTTGACAAGTAATGCATTCATTTACAAACTGTTTAACCTCCTTCCTTAATCCTTTCCAATAAAAGCATTGAGCAAATCTTATGAGTAGTAACTTCGACCCCAGAATGTCCACCAACAGATCCACCATGGAAATGAGCCAACAAATCCCCTCTTAACACATTATCTTGGCCAACCACCAGTTTGTTCTTTCTCAACAATGACCCATGACCCAAATGTAGTGCTTCTTACTTTCTCTACCAGCCTGCAAGTCTTCAATTATGGCTTTAAGGCTCATATCAGCATCCCAACTTGCAACTATTCTAGAGGCTAATTCAGTAGTCATAATAACCACTGTTGACTGCATCAATTCCCCAACTTCTTGCACCCTTGACAAGGTATCAGTAGCCACATTGCCAACCCCTTCCTTATACTTCATAGTCAATGCCCATTAATTTGGGTAGCCATTTCATGGGTAGTAATCCTCTGGTCCAACAGATACTTCAGGCTGTAATGACAAAGTGCCTATCCAACATATAACCTCTCCACTTATCCAATGCTAACATCACGGCCAAGAATTCCTTTTCAGAATTCGTTTGCAATGAGACCTCACCAGGAAAGGTCTCTCATACTACTTGATAGACACAGCTAGGATCACTTAAGATCGATAACTGATTACAATGAACTTGGAAAATCAAAGAATAAGAAAAGATTATCGAAAGCTTCAATGTATTATCAATGGAGGATAGTTTGTTACAAATTGGTTACAAATGATTAGAGAGGAGAATTAAAGAGGAAATTGTATTCACCAAAGCTAGAAATGAAAATACACATAGAGAGTATTTAAAAGGAATTTAGGAGGGAAAGTTGGTTAAGCCATTGGGAGAATGTCACGTGCACCTCACATGTGTATTAACACACCTGCGCCTCACGTTCCTAATGACTAACCAACAACACAGCTCCTAACACTTTAGTAGGATCTTTGGTTATGTAAATTTGCTGTTTAAACTGACCTTGAATGACGCCATTTGGGCCTTCACAGTTGCTTTGGCAAATTTAGCTGCTTTTGCTCTCAATTTAGCTGCTTTGAATGACCCCTTTCAAGCATCTTGGTCCAAAGACTGCAATACTAAGATTATTCAACAGAAAATTACCCATGATTGAATCTAAAAGTTACAAGAAGAAAATAAAACACAGCAACAAGCTATCACTTGCCTTTCAACTCGATAGGTAGACCATGGCAATCCCAACGAGGAACGTATTGAACTTTACAGTTTTGGACAAGCTGTCATATTCAATTGTATAAGAAATTCCATAAAAAAAGTAATTACATGATGTGCATCATTCTATCGCACACATTTCAAATACCGCAGTGCAAAGTGATTGTTGCAACCATACCTTATACCGGTTAATGATATCTTTTATAATATTGTTTGATGCATGTCCGATGTGTAAATAACCATTAGCATACGGAGGTCCATCATGAAGAATAAAACTTCCCTATCAAAAGCAGAAGAAATATCAAATGAGTAGAGATAGGAAGTTTGTACTAGACAAGATGAACTCGATTGAGCTTCTAAACTAACCCCGTTATTCTTTTCAGCAACTTCCTTAATGGCCTGATTTTCATCGCATAATTTCTGGAGTTCGGGTTCCCTTACAGCAGAATTTGCTCTCATGCCAAAAGTTGTCTTAGGAAGGTCAACGGTATGCTTGAACTTTCCATCTCCTGGCTTTCTTCCTAAACAACAGAATAAAATCATTTTAAAGTAAAAAAAAATAAAAAATAAATAAATAAATAAATAAAATAAAATAACTTGATAAGAACTTCAGATGAGACAATTTGACTGACTACAAAGATCTATAAAAAGTTGTAATCCAGTATGCACTTCTTGGATTTATATAGAAATATGTAAGATGGAAGAGCGACTAGAGCTCAATGGAAGAGCACTGTTGAAAATCAATGATGTTAAAGAATACCATTTGGTAAATGACGAGAAATTTCTCAGTGACAGAACCCGAACAGCTTTTTGTAGTATAAGATTAGTGAATACTATATACATAATTACACAACCACCAAATGATATATAAAACTTGACTTTCAAAATTTCGAACAGAGACTAGATTATCAATAGAGTTTTCGTGATTGTGATTTCAAATATGCATGCAGACTACAGATATATTAAGAATATAAATATAATGGTGGACAGATTCTCCCACGATAGATAACCGCTTTTTCAAAGAGATGTTCAAAACACCATTACATTTATGCATATCAAAACGCATATGCGGCCGTCTCACATCCTATGTCAAGTATAAATATAATCAAACAGTAGCCATAAAACCCAACTCTCATAAACCTAAAAAACACAAATAAACCTTAAACTATATCACCATTCAAGAATTACCAACTTCTTAAACACTACTAATATCAAAATCTACAGATTGTCTGAAAAAAGTCCCCAATATCATAACATCAAATCCGACTTCGCTTCATAAAGTCAACACTAAGTTTCTAACCAACAAGAAGTCAAATGGGTTAGACATTTCATTTTGGGTTTAAGTCATATATTAACAACTTACTTCCAAATCTGTATCAAAGTGAAATCCTTGCTTTTTTATGACTGTTTTGAACAACCAACTTTCATTTCGTGCATACATAATAGATTTTGCTGACGCCTAAGCACCTTAACAATTACCAACAAACAGTGGCCATAAAACCCAACTCTCATAAGCAAATAAACACATAAAATCCCATTACCTTTATGCGTATCAAAATGCATAAGTGGCCGTTTCTCATCCTAAGTCAAGTACAAATATAATCAAGAGGTACCCATAAAACCCAACTCTCATAAGCCTAAAAAACACAAATAAACCTAAAACTATATCACTATTCAAGAATTACCAACTTTTTAAACACTAGTAATATCTAAACCTACAAATTGTCTAAAAAAAGTCCCCATTATCATAACATCTACTCCTACCAGTTTATCCGACTTCGCTTCATAAAATCATTTCTAAGTTTCTAACCAACAAGAAGTCAAATGGGTCAGACATTTCCTTTAGAATTTAAGTCATATATTAACAACTTATTCCCAAATCTGTATCAAAGTGAAATACATGATGCATTTTGCTGACGCCTAAGCACCTTAACAATTACCAACAAACAGTCGCCATAAAACCCAAACTCTCATAAGCAAATAAACACATAGAAGCCTTAAACTATATCACCATCCAACAATTACCACCTTCTTAGTCGCTACAAATATCCTAAACCGCAAACTATCAAAAAAAAATCCACTATCATAACATCACCTAATGCTACAAATTAACCAAATTCGCTGGAAAAGTTACCAACTTCCTGATCACTACAAATCTCTTAAATCATAAACTGCCTAGAAAAGTCATCACTACAACATCTACTGCTACTAATTTATCCAAGGGAAGAGAGACTAATTCCAGCAAGACAAAGACCTCCGGCATAAACCTTAAACGGTCTAAAAAGTCCCATTAACATAGCATCTAATCCTGCTAATTTAACTGCTTTTGCTACATAAAAGCAATCTAACCAACAAAAACTCAAATGGGTCACACTAACATAACAAATTCACTTAAAGTATTCACTCAAACATTTCTTCAAACACTTGGTGTGCAATTAACAAAAAACCCATTTACAAAAGCCCAAAAAGAAGTCCAAAGAATAATTGTAGACAACAAGAACTCAAATGGGTCGTCGCATTTACATCAAACAGTTGGTTATATAAATTTGCTGTTTAAACTGACCTTGAATGACGCCATTTGAGCCTTCATAGTTGCTATGGCAAATTTAGCTGCTTTGGCTCTCAATTTTATTAGTGTTAGCCCCTTTCGGGCATATTATTCAACAGAAAATTAGCCATGATTGAATCTAAAAGTTACAAGAAGAAAACAAAACACAGATTACCCAACCAAAAGAACTCTTCTTGGTTTGGTAATAACATTACATGACTATGGTGAAGATGGTTGTGGATGGGTACAATGGTGGCAAAAGGTAGGTCGATGGTTGATGAAATGATAAAATGACGATAGGGTGCTGTTAATGGGTGGTCAAATGTGGTTGTGTACTAGTGTTTGTGTTGGCTTTCCTTATTATAATTAATAGAATAAAATATAAATATTAAATTAAGGTATAAAAATAGTTTTATATGATATATCCTTTATATAAGTACACCATTCCTCAAATAAGCCACAAAATTTGAGCTTATAAAAACCACCTTATATTAGTTCATAAGCCCACTCATATATACTTAGCCAAACACTTAGTTTAGGCTTATTTAACACACATAAGCTAATAAGCTCATAAACCCATCATATAAGCTTAGCCAAATACTAATTAATACAGACTAGTGAAAGACTAATGATGTTTAGTTTTCTCTCTCCATTCACTTTCTCTCACTCTTTCTCACCTTCACCCCTAGTGGTCACACCCCCTCACCTTTCAACCTATATTTTTTTAATTTAAAACTTTTATAGAGTTATTGATTGATTATTTTTCAGTACACTTTTGAAATTAAAACGTAAATGTAAACATACGAAATTAAAAACTTTTATTCAAAAATTAAAAACATTACATGAACTCCGAATATTAAAAACATTACATTTAAAATAACTACGAGATATTAAAAACATAAATTAAACATCACGAGAAAGGTATTCGACCAATCGGTTGTAATGATTTGATTTGTCTCATAACTTGTAGCACTTGTCTTTTGGGTTGTAAGAGATCATTCAATTGATGTACTTCCTTCATATACCAATTGGGGGATATCGCCTTCCCTTTGTCTTTTAGAATCATATTATATAATATAATGCATGTATACATCATATTCATTATTCTTTCTTTTTTCGTCGGTCATGTGGGATTGGCTAATATAGCTCACTATTTCATCAGAATACCAAACGGTCATTTCACATCTTTCCTTGTCGCTTCATGCATTCGCTTATACCTTATTCGCATATGGTCATCGTCAGATGGTTGTGGAATTGACTTAAAGAGTATCACATATTTCAGATATATCCCATCAATAAGATAATATCCCCATTTTTGTAAGTTACGCCGTTAGCCACAAACGGAATATGTGGTTTTCTTCCGGATTTGAGATCGTTAAATAAAGGGAATTGATGTATAATGTTGATGTCATTGTTCGCCTTAGAAACACCAAAATAAGCATGTCATATCCATAAGTTTTGTAACGCAACAGCTTCCAGCAAAATGAATGGATTCGGACCATGATCATGTCCACAATATTGTGCTTTATATGCGTTTGGACAACCCAAACCACAAAAAATCTGTACAATCAAGGCTTCTTAACATTTCCAAAAACCCGTGCCTTTCTTCGTAAAATTGATAAAGCTTTTCAACATCAGTGATTTTGGGTTTTCGCAAATACTCTACTCCAAAATTTTCCATAACATAAGTACAAAAATGATCAAGAGATAGACGAGAAGTTCTCTCTCCCATTTTCAAATATTCATCAAGGACGTTAGGAACTATGTTGTATGCCAATTGACGAATTAGGGAGGTGCAATTCATCAATGGGGAAATGCCTTCTCTTCCGGTACTGTAAATATTATCACAAAATAGTTACTTCTTCAACTATCCTTTTTGAAAAGCTCTCGACTCATTCGGAACCTCTTTCAGGAACGATATGCATCGTACATCAGATTCGCACTAAAATAGGCATCGACTAAATGATCACGAGCACCATAACGATCTCGAGTTACGATGTTTCTCATTGGTCAATTACATATTTGTATATTAACCAAATAAGCTAATAAGCTCATAAGCCCTTATACAAGCTTAAACAAACACCCGCTAATAAATTAGGGGCAATTACATATATATACTTACTAAAACTTGCATATTTGCATATTTTCTCTAAACATGCTTAGACATAAATTGTATATTATGTATTAAAAACTTGTATATTGAAGAAATGTGAAAATATACAAGTTACATTGGGTATATATGCAATTCCCTTTGTATAGACCATCAATAACATTGTACAATGTAACTTTGGTCTTGAAACTCTTTGAATTATGTTGTTTAATAACAATAATGTAAAGGAAATTTGCAAAACTGTGACAAAAAATGATACTTATTTTCAACTTAACTACACTTTGTAGCATATTCTTAAAACTAGGGGTGCTCACGGTCCAAAAACCGGACCGGACCGAGACCGAATCTGGCAAAAAACATAGACCGAGACCGGACCGAATGTGATCGGTCCGGTCTCGGTCCGATTCGGTCCGGTCTGGTCTCGGTTCAAATAGGCTAAATGTCCAGTTTTTAAGCTGGACCGGACCGGACCGAGACCGAAATTATGAAAATTCCTAGACCGAGACCGGACCGAATGTGGTCGGTCCGATCTCGGTCCGGTCCAGTCGGTTTTGTCAGTCGGTCCAGTCCATCCGGTTCGTTTGCTCACCTTTACTTAAAACTAGAACTTTTTTTTTTTTTTTATTTTTTTTTATTTTTTTTTTTGGAAATAACGAGATTGTCCTCAATTTAAATACGAGTTATCACTTTTAAGCAAATTACACAACCATCATATTTTGATCTCATGTAAGTAATATGAAATTTTTGTACGTTATTTGAGCCGTTAGTGATTAGTGGAAGTCGCGGATTCATGTGATACGTTAAGTTTTGTACGTTGATCATATGTGCTGTTTTGATTAATCAGGGTTTTGTTTTGGTTTGATTTGTATTATTGTGTTTTATACTGTTTGTAAATGTTAATCATGCGACACTGATGTTGAGTGCTTACTATGTCAGACTCCACCTATTTAAGTATATGCTATTTGATCTGTATTTTTCCCCCATTTTGTGGGTCCTATTTATGAGGATTTGTTTTTAATGGACTTAGGATATAGATGATGCATCGAGTAAAACAGATTTAAAGTTTTTTTTTTTTTTTTTTTTTTTTTGGTAGTAATACGAGTTAATATCTTACTCTTTTGGGTAGCTTTACAGGTTAGGTGAAACTCAATCACTTTTTTGTATCAGAAGGTCCTTCCATGGTGTATTTGAGCAATGGAAAAAGGAAGTGATTATTCAAGGTCTGTAAACTTATTCAAGCTCTATTTATCATATAGTGTTGATACCGGCTCTTAATTTTTTGTAAATTTCTTTTTCATTTAATTACGCATATTGACACTAAATAGAAGAGCCAAAAAAAATAAAAAATAAAAAAATAAAAATAACTGTAGGATGGTTATGGTAATCATATTGACGGAGTACATGACTTGATCATTTATGTTACTCTTTACAGGATCAAGTTTAGCAAATGGAACAATGTCTTCCTACAAAAGCAAGTTTGATGACAAAATTGAAGCATCTTCTCCTAAGATGTATTTCCATTACTACGGGCAACTGCTTCATCAGCAAAATATGATGCAGGATTATGTGAGGACAGGTGAAATATATGATTAATGTTGCTTTCTTTTTTAGTTTCCTACTATGCCGCGGTTATTGAGAACCAAGTAGATTTTGCTGGACGGGTAGTGGTTGATGTTGGTGCTGGAAGCGGCATACTATCATTGTTTGCTGCACAGGTGTTACTATTGAATAGTATAGGGGGTGTTTAGATTTGCATTTTCGGATCCTCTGATTTTTGGGACTTGAAATTGTGAATTACATATTCTGACCCTAAGTATGTTGGGATCAAAATATATTTTCTTAACCAGTTTTGTACCAGCTACTTCAAAACCAAACAATCATGTTTTAAATAGAGTTACTTATGTATCTCTTTTTTTGACCCAATCTTGGAATCTTTATATTTCCATTTCATAAAGCCTACATCCAAACACCAACACAGTATAATGTACTCTTATTTAGAAATGTGATGTCACATGTATCGACTAATCACACAGTTTCTCATCCTCTTTGTTTCTTCTCTTGTTTAGGCTGGTGTAAAAAATGTTTATGCTGTGTAAGCATCAGAAATGGCTGACTATGCTCAAAAGCTTATTGCTGGGAATTGTCTGTTGGCACAACGAATTACGGTTAGAGCCCTTAGTACAAGCTTGGTTGCTTATATTGTTGGATGCTTATCATTTCAAATTATAAAATAATTTGCCAACATGAGGTTTACAAGAATCTTTTATGTTTATCGATCACATTCTTCTTTTTGAAACTAGTACTGGTGTCCTGTCCACACTTTCTGTTATTAAAAGTATTGGTGACCGGTCCACACTTTCTGGGAGGCTTTCACCATTGAACCTTTTATTTATCCCCTTGACACATAAAAGTTGAAACATAACCAGATTAACCCATTCATTGGTAAATGGGTCCAAATTCCCACGGGAGCTTTTCCAGGTAAGTTTTTATTATTGAGTAGTTAACAGTAGATATGTCTAAATGAACACAAGTACCATAACGTTCCAAAAATCTACCATAACAAGTGCGCCATAACTCAGATAACTAATACTAAAACAAGTTGCAAAAAGTTTAGAGTTTGAAGATTTAAAGATATTGATCACGCCCTCATCCGATGTCCTTATGCGATAAAGGTTTGGAGAAAAGTATGGAGTTGGTGGAACTTGACTCAGCCCGTGTCCTTCCCCTCGTTCTCTATTTCTGATGTAGCTCTCGGTAATCTCTCGACCTCGTCGAATGGGTGCTCGAGACTCTCGAAGGTTATTCAGGGCAGAGGCGAAGCTTCATAGGGGCCGGGGGGGGGGGGGGGGGGGGGGGGGGGGGCGCCCGACCCCCCGAAATTTTTTTTGCGATGTAGGGGGTATATAGTTTTCGTGTAGAAAAATTTCGGTATATTCGGTTTCGACCCCCCAAAAATTTCGGTATACCTGAAATATAGCCTTAGGAAAAAAAAAAAATTTAGATCCCGACCCCCCACTTACAAAATCCAAGCTTCGCCACTGATTCAGGGGGTGTTTCAATGTTCATTGTGGGCTATATGGAAATGGAGGAATAAGCTGGTTAATTCTCATTTGGACAATAGTTCGATAATCAAGGATGAAGATATATTCCCATCCATTCAACGCCTTTCTAAGACATGGATATCTGCTTGGCTCTCCCCGAATTCAGCTAACTGGAATTGTTGGGTTGCTAGACCCTTTGATCTTTTTGTGTAATTGCTGTGTTTTCTATTGGTTTGCCATAGCCGGCCTTGGTTTGTATTTGGCTTTGTACATTCTTTTGTTTGTCTCTTTGGCCTCCTTCTTGGAGCCTTTTAATGCAATATTAGCCTTTCAAAAAAAAAAAAAAAAAAAAAAAAAAAAAAAAAAAAAAAAAAAAAAGATTAAGGATTACGAATAAAGGATTGGTGATTAGAGATTAAAGATGTGTATACCAAAAAAGTTAATTTAATAGGTAGTGTTAGTCTATGTGAAGATTCGCTAGGTTATATTGCCTGTTTGGGTTATTTCATGCTATCTCGAGAGAAAGAACATGCAAGGTTATACTGCTCAAAACTGATTATGCGCTATATATTTAAATGCACTAGTTATCAAGGGATCAGGATTATGTATTTGCTATACTTTTTTAGTATATCTTATTGCTTTTTGATATTGATTTTTGTTCTTGAATTTCTCTTTCACTTGTTTAAAGTAAGGCTTTTATGTTTGATACCGCTTGCAGCCAGTGGTTGATGCTTTTGATCCAAGGTTATTAGTGGCTCCTGCAATTTCCCATGTCTAGGTATTGCTATTTTTCATTGCTAATCATAGTAGATGATTTTACACTCTGGATTCCTTGGAAACTTCTGCTTTTAAAAAAAAACTATGTTCTTAATTGACTTTCAGAGTTAAAAGATGTTGTGCTATATGATTCCGAGTTCATAAACATAATATTATCTTAAATTTAACCTAAATAAACTATTTTTTGATTCGTGTCACTAAATGAAGATACACATCACAACTGTTTATAATTGCGTTTTCAGGAAGAGGACTTGTACTAAATCAACACTCCTTTGAAATTCACAGCTTCTGTTGGAACAAGAATACATGGTTTGGCATGTTTGGTTTGGTGTTCTTCTATTTAATGGCAGGTAATATATTTATGCTTATAAATAATGGACGGGTTTTGATTTATCATTTATGGAATGGTGTGGACCACTTTGATCTGGAATATTTTCTATCCAAAGAATGATAGCAATCATTTCTAATATTTAGTGTGTTAAGTATGATTAAAAGACAATTACAACGCATTAAAATTTTACTTTACGCAACTTTTAACTTGTTTTTTTCTTTTCGTAAACACATTTGACCCGTTTCTTTTATGGCTGATGTTTGACTCAGCCTGAGGTTTTTTTTTTTTTTTTTTTTTTTTTTTAATCGTTACTAATTTTGTTCCTACATTAAATGTTTTTGACCTGCAACACTGTAGAAAGGTGGCTGACAACGGGTCCTGGTGCACCTACGACTCACTGGTACCAACTATGCTGTGTTTTGTCTCAACTAACCCATATATTCGTCATGCCTGGGCAAGAAATCACTGGCCATCTTCACATGATCTCCCATGGTGCTTAGAGTTACCATATTAACTTAACCATGTTAGGTTGCTTGTCAAACTTACTAATTTCATATTTCTTTCACTTTGAATGTTATCGGGTATTTGAATGTGCTTTGATATTGAGTGTGAATCTGTTTGAATGTGTATCTGGTGTCGGTCTGTATCTGATATTGAGTTATCAGAATCAGATAATCAGGTATAATAAAACACGCTGCATAAGAAAATGTTTGGATGTGCTTTTACTGCTTATAGGTGTAGTAGTTACAGTCAGTTGTTTGAGTGTTCGACAAATCCTCATTTTTTTAAAGATATGTATAGATCATAGAAAGAGGCGATATGTGAGGTTTTGTTCCTGTCCCTTTAGATTACATTTACGTAAAAGATTTGTAAATAGGTAGTTCGTCTTCCCTTTGATAATTAGTTTTGCTGTAGCTAATAGTAGGGTGTGTTTATCTGAATACTTCATATATAAACACTCCCATTACGCGTTAATACTATATGACTTTTTTTTTATATGTGGGGTCCGGGTGCTGAACAAGGAGTACAAACGTCTAGCTGTAGACTGGATCTATAAGAGCCATATTATCCAATAATGTCTCAACCACAGGCCTATTCATCGACTGAAATTCAGCAGCCCAATCAGCTGTTACAGCCGCAGGTACTCATTAGCTTCCTTCACTGAATGGATTATTGATAAAACAACGAATAATTAGCTCTTTTAGAATTCCTCTAAATTAACTGAGATTGTATCTTAGACAACGTTCACATGTTACTTTTGTAGTATTCAGTCTTTAGTGTTCTGAATTGAAATTTACTATGCTTTTTTGAAAATAGAAACTTAAAACTTGGTTTTCGATTAATTTAAATACACCTTGCAGCAGATTATTGTTTATTATTTTATCTACATATTTGAAACTGTCTTAAGGAATGCTATCTATATTATCTTACAACATGCAATCGAATGAAAGTATAGACAATGACTACAAGTAGGACCATGTTACCTAAAATGTTAAGTTTTGCCTTGGCCTTGATTTTGAAGGAGATGATACCGGTTGTGTAACAATTATTAGTGGCAATATGGGTACGTCATGCGTGTTTGGTAATGGGTCAAAAGGATTAAGGTTCAAACGGACAAGTTTTTGGTACTTGTCAAAATGAGCCGGGTTTGTTTGGACTGACCCGGAACACTTTAGTACAAAGTTTTGAATATGCAACATGGATTAGTAACATACTTTGAGCAACTTTTGTGCTGTTTTATTGTTAGTTTATCTTGTTGATTTTACTCTTTTGATTCGGTAGAGACAAAACCTCCCCCGAATTGATCATTCCCTTGCACGAGTAAATGATTCAATTGCCTACCCTACCTATAGAAATAATAAACACTTGTTTGGTAGTTTGACTGCTTTTGTTCAAATTACAGGGATTTACAACTTTCCTCTCTGGGTGAAGATGGGTCGACTTACATTCAACAACCGCTAAATGATTCCGGAGTCCAAATTCATTGACCTTTCAGTGACGAAATGCATTTGATATACACCGACGGTCTAAGCTTTCTGGAAACGTGATCCATCATGTAACATTATACTAGGCACCAAGAAATGTCAGACGGGTTCTTTAAAGACAGCCCTTTACTCTGATGTATCATTTCAATGCCTGTAAATTAGGTTGTCATGGTTGACCGACTTATTGCTCTTAACTAGTATCAAGGCAGGTCTTCAACAGATCTACAACTAATTCTTTGTCCTACGTAAAACTTGTATAATTCCACAAGCTGTAAATATGTCAAAAATCTAACTAAAGCTTATTCTTAGTTTGGGACCAAAGAATCTAATTCCACAAATTGAGTATCATGTTTTCTTATGGGATTATGTATGCTAATGCCGCCAAAGTATTAAACATTTTACTTATAGGCCACCTATTTATAAAAAAATTAACTTATAGGCCAGCCAAATATATGTTTTTTTTCGTTTATACCAACCTCGTACAAATTATTGTAAGAAATTTATAGAATTTCAAGTATAAAGCCAACTTTAACCTATTAGAACAAGAAAATAAAAAATTGAAATGTAATACATTAGTTAAACAGTCACAAATCGCTTTTGACTAAATAAAAGCTACACTTAAATAATGGTTAAAACAGATAACTCACATTTCAATAATTATTTGTGTTGTTTAAATGTATTGAATTTAACTTTAATCTCGTTGTTTCAAAGATTTCCAAAAAAAAAAAAAAAAAAAAAAAAAATAGTTAAATTTGGTATAAACGAAAAAAGAAAAACACATAATTAGGTGGCCTAAAAGTGAAATGTTTAATAGTTATGTGGCCTTTGCATACATAATCCCTTTTCTTATTAATATGCATTGTAATTTCCATGATTGTTTTTCCTGTCTTTGTGTGGCCCGATCAATGGTTACGAGTTTGATTTATAATCAATTGGTGGCCAGTTTGAGGCATGGTATGTGAAGGGGAAAAGCAAACATCTTAGACCGGATGGCAAGGAGGTGAAGGTTTCACCTTTTCCTAAATTCCACGCGCGACTCCCCTTGAATTGTTCCCGTGTTCACGCGCGAGGCTCATTTCCCAAACATACTTATGGTGAAAGATTCACCCTGCAAGTTTGAAGGAAAAAGCTGGCCCACTTGTACCATTATATTGTTTTATATTTTGTGTGTGACTGTGTGTAAGGTATTTAGTGAGATATATTACTATATATATAATAGGGCGTCAATTCGGTGGCTTCTGATTTGTTGCCCCATTGGTTGTGTCAATTTGATGTCACAAACCGGGAGCCCAACAATTAGCCCAGTAAATGGATTAGGTAAAAACCAATGTAGTCCAAAGATAGCACTGTGCTTGCATAATTTGAATATAGCCATTGGGCCCGATCAAAGATAGTGCAGATCTTCATTTGAAATTTTGGGTTGGTGTAAAATAAGTATATTTACCCAAATTTTAGATAATACTGACATAAGTTAAATACTATGTATATTCAAAAAAGATTTAGTTATATATTTAGGATATATTGAGAATGAGAATCAATAAATCTTGAAAAGTTTGTATATAGTAGTATGATGTTATTTTATGTAAGTACTTGCTATATACAATAGAGCGTCAAATATGTCGTTTTCTTGAAAAGTTTGTATATAGTAGTATGATGTTATTTTATGTATGTACTTGCTATATATAATAGAACGTCAATTCTGTCATTTTTTGTGATGCCAAATTTGTGTCATCTAGCCCGGTTTCATTGTATTAGCCCGGCCCATCCAAAATCTAGAGAACTAATGAGAGTACCTTAAAAAGTTTTGCAACAACGCTACAACTATATGAATAAAACATGAACACAAGATCAAAAGAACACATAAAAAATGAATACTCACTGCCACGCCACAACGAGGCGGCTCACAGCCATCCTCGTTTGAATAAAATGAGTATTTTAATAAAAGGTGAAGTTAAAGGTGACCTTGCCCAATAAGGAGAAGTGAGGTGAGGAGAAGTGAGATAAGAAAGAAAGTTGATGTGACGTTGAGATGTATGGTGAAAAAACACTTCCCTTGCCATCTAGCCTCAGGTATTATGAACAAAAATATTTCCATGGCTGTTGTTAGCATATACCACTGAAGAGGGAATTTAACTTACTCCTAATTACATAAATCAACACCTCCATATTATACAAAACTATCCTTGTATAAAATGAAAGGGATCGGCATTGATATATCACGGATGCCTAAACTCTTACAATACCTTTGCCAACCCAAATATTAGTTGTCAGATAAACACATATATAAAGTGATTTTAAACATAGATGAGATTAACCTTAGCTTCAAACATAATTTTTATAATTATTTGGAGCAACAAATAGACAAATTATGGGAGATGGTTCTTTTATAGTGGCCTAAACTCGAGGCCACATACAATGAGCCCAGACATAGTTCCTTCATGGCTTGTAAATCTCATATGCATAGAAAGAGAGTCATCCTTGAATTCATGAGATGAGTTAAACTTCCACACTTGAATCTCCATCCATCCATCTTCTCTTTGTTTTGGAACCCGAGTGATACCATTTATGTTCAATGGGCTTGGGGTTATAAAATAAACAAATTCAGCCTCATTGTTTTCTTTGTGGAGTATGTCTCGTACTTCTACCGGACAATGCAGCCCCTCGCATTTTTCTGAAAGCTTGAATACAAGGTAACACACGTATTCTATATATGGTGACAACATTTGACTTTTGATTGTGCAATTGAGATGAAATACTTGTTTTGGTAAAAGCTCAATCACCTGTTGAAATCTGCATGTAGGATGATGGATTAAGAACAAAGTAATATATATAGACATGAAACTAAATCCAAGAAGTTAAACTTTTGTCATCCATTTATTCACGAATTGAACCTTTAATTGTTAACCATAAAACTACATTTTTGGATGTACAATCAAAAAAAGTTTAGCGGTTAAAGGTAGGGCTGGCAATCCATGTGGGCTTCGGATTGGTGGGTCATGATAGCCCAACCCGAACATGACCTGTTTAAATTGGGTCCGACTTATAACTTCTTTAAATATATTTTCTGAACACGATTCATTTAATCTGCTTATCTATCTGGGCGGATTAGCGAGTTACACGGGTTGGCAAGTCGACCTGTTTATCCCACCCAACCCGAACATGACCCAAGATATGTTTACACCCAACCCACCCGTTTATTTCTGTATCAGTCTCGGGTCTTGTTTCATGTATCGTCAGGAATTGCAGCCCCTGGCTAAAGGAAACTGTAAAAGATTTAGCTATAATATAAGAAACAAACCTGGACTCGGCTAATGGTTTTGAAGTAAAAAGATCCACATTAGAGAATTTGTATAAAACTGCCTTTGCTGAAAGAACAAGAAGCTTCTTTTCATTAACCTCGCCCAACCAGAACAACTCGTCGTAGTTTCTGCATATCTTGAATATTTCTTCAAAGTTAGTTGGCAATTGTTGCACCTGCTTCACATTGAAGTTTGATTTCAGGACTTGTTGGACTTCCTTCAATTTTCTGATTTCTTCATGTTTCGCCTGTGTGCAAACCATGTTAAATATGCAACATAGAACATCGGTTTAGTTTAATTTTCTGGCATGCATCCGACCTCTTTGTATAATATAAACAAAAGATTATATAATGGAAACAAGGGATATAATTTCAAACTTACTTTGTCAATTGCTCGAAATTCAATGCCTTCAACATAAACCGCACCTTCTCCACAATAGTGTAATGAAAAGCTCTCAAGTAGAAACTCAAAAACAACATCTTCGTTCTGATTCAAGAATTGGCACAACTCAATCATCATCCAGTCCTTGTCTCTCCATGTTGCGAAATATGCATGTAGATTTTCGAGTCCCCTTCTATACTTTAGGTTAACGCACATTGGTTTACTTGAAAATTTCCTTGAATCACTAAGTTTGAAGACTAAATAGACCCCATAAACAACATTGGGAGATAAAAATTGAGCTCTTGTATTGATTTCGATGTTCAAGTCGGAAATATCTAATATCTCCGCTACTGACTCAAATCTGCACATATTATAAATATTGAAGTCCGAGTTAGTCATAATCATTATTCCCCAGATGTACACTTCTACTTTAGAATTTAGTATTTCTTTAAACTAAAATAAATGAGAAAACAATTTATTTTGGAATTGGGAAAAGACTTAAATTCAAAACTGAAACTTAGCCATAAATATATAATTAACTATGATAATTTTCTTATAACCATTAAGTTATCTATTTTTTTAAAGGGATAATATCTTGAAATAGACAAGCAAGATGCTAGTAAAATTTATTATTCATGGCCGTGTAAACAGAGGGCTGGCCCAAAACAGGCCGTACCTAAACCATGTTTTGGAGGAAAAAATAAATAAATAAAAAACAATTAAATAATAATAACAATAACAATAATATACAGATTCAAGCTACAGAGTACATGTCAACTACAAGCATGTAAATATCATACATAAATTTGATATTAGAATTAGTCAAGAAGACACTAAAATCTTATATATGAATTCCATAACTGTATACTTTAAAGTAGCTCTATTCATGTTACTCACCCTTTAATTAGTATTATATAGGAAGAATAGTCATTTTAGTTAATTTAAAATACAATATTTTCCAAAATCGGCACTATGTAATCCAATTCCTATTAAAAAATATAATTTTGTCTAAGATTGAATTTCCATTCCTTTTGATGAGCGGAAAAGTACATGACATGCAACCTTAAGCTTGATCATTCTTACCTAATTATTATTTTTTAACTTATAAAATTTTTTCTCTACTTTCAGTAAAAATCAAGGTTCAACGTATAAATAAACTAAAGCTTGAAGAGACTTTAGAGTTGATATGAAAATATCTAAGGCGCTGAAGGGCTGAACCTGTACAAGTTACATAGCATCTACTATTTACTGTTCTTTGAGTCGATTAACAATTTGATTAACAAAAAAATTTGTATTATACCTGATTATGAAAGTCAGTTGTTTATATTTCTTGTTGTAAAAGTTGTTGATCATATTACATTGTAGATTAGAACAGAAATTTATGCATCTAACAACAATATATATGTACAAACAGAGGTGGAGAGAATAACCTTGATTCTGGAAGAGATTTCCACTCATGTGGACAACTGTTTTTGTAGGAAAACAATGTCGCTGAAACCATTGCATTTCTTTCTCCAATTCCATCGAATGACATCAACTGTAATACAGAAAAAAAAAAAAAAAAAAAAAAAAAAAAAAAAAAAAAAAGTTCGACTCAACGTTAGGATGTGTAAATGAATGTATGATTTTGATTCATCACTGATAAACTAAAGGGTATATAGAACACAAGATGCACAAAAATATAAGTGAGATTTGAGAATGAACTCATTACCATTTTGTCTTGTGGAAGGAGGATTCGCTTCGAAAAAATGTTGTAAAGATCCTCTTTCTTCATGGTAGAATAGATTTCAGGGCACTTTGACTTCTGGATAATTTCTTTATAGTCTTTAGGCAATTTGGGTTCCCATTTTTCATGATCCTCCTGTATATACATTAATTAATCAATTAATAAACTCGTGTTTTATACAGCTACTTTCTTACAGTTTATAAAATACTTAAAGGCCAGTTTTGTCAAAATATAGAAACTTACCTGGAATTCCAATGCTTTCTTAAGCTGTATGACCACTTCATCAGCCGTTGGCCGTCTTTCTCTCCTGTGATGTATGCATTGATAGGCAATTCTTGCAAAAGTGATAAATGACTGTGGCACAATTTGTTCTTTGATACCCTCAAACACTAACTTATCAAGTTTTCCTACTTGATAGTGGTGTTTAGCCAAAAAGGGTAAATAAAGATACTCATTATCTAGCTCTTCGGATGATAGTTTCCCACACAATATGTCAAATAAAACTGCACCCAGCGAGAATATATCAGATTCTTTGGTTAAGAAGCCTGTTTTCGAGTTTAGTGGGTCACGATAGCCAATTGTGCCTGTAACATTGTCGATGACATAGTCTACATCCTGATTTGTTGGGCATACCAAGGAAAGCCTAAAATCAGCAAGTTTTGCTTTCCAATCATCAAACAATAGAATGTTGCTGCTGTTGATGTCCCTATGTATTACCATTTCTAGACTTGAAACAGTTCCATGAAGGAACTTCAACCCCATCGCAATATCAATGCATATTTTAAGCCGCATCATCCACGTAAGACTAGAATTTCTCAAGTAATTATCAAGACTTCCTCTCGATGCAAACTCAAAAACACTAATTTTCTCATCCTCTTCATCACAATAGCCTATAAGACCAATGACATTTTCATGTTTAAACTCCATAAGGATTTCCAGCTCTGTCATAAATTGAGCTTCTCCTTCGGCAGACTTCCCTTCCAACCGCTTTGCAGCAATGATTTTATCTCCATGAGCATGATTAGCATCTCCTTTATATACGTAAGCAAAATGTCCATGTCCAATGATATTGTCTTGACTGAAGGCTTGCGTGGCCAACTTTATGTCTTCAAGTGACAGTTTAAGGTCATCCTTGTGGTTCTCCTATAATACATGAGACAGTCAGTTAAAAAGTCAATAACAAACTGAAAATACCTGCCATCTAAAAATTCCTTTAAATTATAATTTTTATTTTTAGTTCTCGCTCTCCAAGTTCATGTCAATGTTATGGTTATAAATCAAGGCTTTTTTGTTACATTTTAGTAATTGAAGAAACAAATATATATATAATCACTATGAGGGGGAAAGAAGAGGGAGGAGGCTTACAGACGCATTGAATGGGTAGCACGTTATAAAATGGTTTTATCATTAAATCAACTAATTTTTTAAAATTATGATGAGCCAGGACTAAGAAAAACTTAAATGGTAAGATTTTAAGTTGAGTAAAAGTTTCAGAAAATGTTTTTACGCAAAGTATAATGTACGAGATGTCACATATTACTATCAAGATTATGAAGAGATTAAAAAGTTGTATTTTATATTATTGACTTACCTGAGAGTTTAACGCTTTTTTGAGTTCGTTGATGACAACATCTATTGATGGGCGTTTTGCTTGAGTTTCTGCTAGACATTGAACTGCAATTCCCGAAAATATGTCCAAAGACTCTTTATTGGGTCCTTTGCTTAAAGAAAAGACATGTTCATTAGTTTCTTCCTTTATCTTGTGATCAACAATTTCCATTATTGTCCTGTTTTTATAATGATCTCTTGCGATGGGCGCAATTCCATTTTCATTCAATGCGGTGTATACAGGATCATAGGCCAACCTCCCAGTCAAGATCTCAAATAATACAACCCCAAAAGAGTAAATGTCTGACTTTTTATTTAATCTTCCATACTTCTGATACTCGGGATCCAAATACATATTCGTACCTGCAATCGTATTGATATTGAGAGTGCTGGCCTCTTGATCTACTGGGTGGAGTTTGGAGAGCCCAAAATCCGCAATTTTTGCACTCCAATTATCACCCAATAGAATATTCGCGCTCTTGATGTCACGGTGAATCATCTTTTGTTTGCCATGATCTGTGTTGTTGTGAATGTAATTCAAGCCATGGGCAATATCAAGACATATCTTTACACGTTGAACCCAAGTAAGATTAGCCATTTTATCACTACTTCCCAAATAGTCTTCAAGACTTCCTTTAGAAGCATGCTCATAAACCAGGATCATTTCACCGTTACCTTCTGAACAAACGCCAAGTAGAGAGATTATGTTATCATGCTTACAAGTAGTTAGAGTTTCAATTTCTAAAATGAACCCTTGTTCTCCTTTTTGATTGTGAATGCGCTTTACAGCTACCGTGCTTCGTTTTCTGGGTAAATCGCACTTATTCACACCTTCTATCGACGAGGAGTTACTGCTATCAAAATGTTCAAGATCTGCTATGTACACTTTACCAAATCCGCCTGACCCGATGCAAAATGCGTCATCAAATTTGTTGGTAGCCCTGATTATATCATTTAGTGGAATCTTCAAGTGTTCCAAGTTCTTCCCCTGCAACATTATGGAGTTATGCAACACCAAATTAAACAGAAAAAACTTCTTTTATACTTGACCGACATTTATAAAATGTGAGAACACCCAAAAGCTAACAGTTGATCTGTTTTAAGTTACTTATAGTGAAAATGATTTTCATCACTAAAACTATAGCCTCAAGATACATCTTACAAAAATATCAAGACATGCGACAAGATCGAAAATGAAGATTGAGAGACAACATACATATGCCATGTTTCAAATAACGAATGAATTAGGCGTAGTTTCTTATTGGGTATCGCTTTCGATATAGGTACGATAAATGTATGAAGCGAACAAACGCGTGTTTTCATGGCCGCGCGTTGTGGAGCCACACATATAGTTTCAATAGATGGATAAATTAGTATCGAAGATCAATATGCAGAAGTTATAATGTTGAACTCGGTAGTTGTAAGCTAGTATGTAACTCACGTGAATTTAAAATCTTATTAATCTAATAATAATAAGGCTAAATAATTAGAATAATTCAAATTAACTTGGGTTAATTAGCATAAAATAAATTACTTTATATATGGTTTAAGTTGTTTTATACGTGGTTGAAGTTTGAAACCCGATACTTTACATAAGGTTTCACGATCTTCTCAACCATTTTATAGCCTTTTCTTCATCATAGCCTTATAAATGATATACGGAGTACCACTTTAAAACATAGTCCGTGAACATATATTTAGCTATCCAAAGCTAATTTGACATAACAATGGTGTTAGTTTGTTATTTTTTGTTTTTAATTCTATATTATATTTATTTAAAAGTGCACTGGCCTAAATTAAGAAATAATATTTGTTATGATTCATGGTTGTATATATAGAAGCGATGTAGGTTCCATAAATGTATGAATGGAATCGATTTTCTATCTAGCCGCCTAGGTATCATTTTTATTGTTTTTATTGCATCTATGGGGGAAGGAAATTTTTTATTATTAAGTTAAACCATTATCCATTTGTTTACAAGGGACGGTCGTCCGGGATCGAATCCAGCTAAGGTTGGTGGATTTAAAAAACCCTAACTTTCACATATGCCTCGAGGTTTATAGTTTGATGACATGACTAGTTTACAAACTTTTTTAAAGCTCAACCATAGTGTATGCTCTATTATAAAATCAAGGTTATCTATAAAAATCTTAGTTTTATTATTAAAAAAAAAACCCTAACTTTTAGATATGATACAATTTCTTTGGTGAGGAATAGTGGCTATACAGTAAACCAGACAATAACAATTCGTTGGTTTAAAACATATAAGTGACTTATTTGTAGAATTAAAAAATGGTTTAGTGAAGGATATAGCGGTTATACAATAAACCAAACAATAAAAATTAGTAATGTAGTGTAACTCTTTTTTATTAATTAGGATAATCGGCCTCAAATTAAAAGTTTAAAGAAAATAATTACCTTCAAATGATCTGATGATGTGGCGCCAAATGCATTTCTTGGAATTTCCTAAAATGATATTTGCAAGAGAATAGGAAATGAGTTGAAAGATAGAACAATTATTGTTACATAAAGATGACAAACAAAGCTAATGCTCTTACAGGATTTTCGTGTTTCCGTTGAAATTCCAACGCTTTTCCAAGTCTTTTGACAACCTGATCTATATATGGGCGATCCACTCGTTCCTCTTTTATGCACCAATATGCGGTCTCTGAGAAGATTCTGAATGATTCGGCGTCCATCTGTTTTCGTAAATGTGGATCGATCATTTCATCCAATTGAGATTTGATCAGTTGACTTAATAACCCCTCTCCGAACTCTTCATCATCTTTGTCTTCGTCTTTGTCTTTGTCTTCTTCTTTGTCTTCATCATCTTTGTGTTCATCTCCTGCGCTCTTTCCGCATAACACTTCAAATAATACAACACCTAATGAATACACGTCTGACTTGTGGGTCACACCGCCAGTCTTTTTATATTTTGGGTCCAAGTATGCATTCTTAACAATATCACGAGTAAGAAGAAGACGGTGCCTCCGAGCTACAGTATTTTTCAATGCAAGTTCAAAACCAGATAACTTGGGTTCCCATTCATCATCAAGTAAAATTTTTGAACTCCTGACGTTGCAATGTATGACACTGAAATCACGTCCAACATCATAATGGATGTAACTCAATGCATTTGCAACGCCTAGACATATCTTCAACCTTTGCATCCATGTGAGGGTCTCGTCACTCAGATATTCGTTGAGACTTCCGTTGGCCTCCTTCTTGTATACGGTAATCATCTCCTCATCACAAAACCCAATAACCGACACTAGATTCGTATGACTGAGACTAGAAAGCATCAACTTCTCCATCCTAAACTTTATGTTCTCATCTTTTCGATATTCAGGATAGACCCCCCGTACAACAATATCGATGAACTGTCCGGAATGCAACATATGGCCTTGGCAAACATATTTAACTCTTTTGTCGTCTCTGATGATATTCTTAGGAGCAAAGTTGTTGGTTGCGGATACTATATCTTCAATGCTGATTTGTGAGTGAGAAAGGTATGTTAGGGAAGACATTGTCTTTTTATTGGATTCAACGCCTGTGGATGTTAAGTGACTCGTTGATCCCTATATGTACCAAAGAAGACAACATTATGAAGTGTGCAGATTTTCAAGGTGGAACACTTCAGTGAGGTCAATCATTCATTTTTAACATTTATTAAAGAGAAAATATAGTGAGAAGCTAAGTAAGTTTAAGAGGGATCTTGTGTATCATTCTAAAGAACAATTAGATTTTGCAAAAAATTGTTGGCAAATGTGATTTTCCGTCAACATGGAAAATATTTTGCATGTATAACTTGAACCTCAATTTAACCATTGTAACTCACAATCACCACCTTTAAGACAAGTATAATAGTTTAGGGGAGTGATATGTGAATGGAGTGTATTTATTCGTACACAAAATATCAACCGGAAAAGGCATCTATATCCTTGTCTAGTAGTACTCATTTTTTGTTTTGTTTTCTTTTAAACCTTTAAAATAGCTGATATTCTTTTGAGAGGTACCCAACAACAATGAAAACGGTCACTGTTTATTGCAAGCCATCCATAAGCAATGTTTTTAAAGCATTAATAAGCATAAAATATTGTTACAAATATAACTTTGAGCTTCTTTGTTGATTCTACCCTGTAAGTTCTTATTATTCACACTCAATAACAAAACAAGCTGAAAAATGAATTATAAAGTATCATCACCTAACATTTTATAGTATATTTTAAATTCTTTTTCTGTGTACAAATAAGTTTACCCCTTTTCGCATCTTTCTTTGTCCTCTATCTTGTTTTGACATTTTCCATTTTTTTAAAGATTTTAGTGGCTTACAACAAGAGTTAACAAATATTTAATTACCTCCTCATGACTAGATGATGTCCCTCCAACTTCATCCACAACTGATGAGTGTTCCTTTAACATCAATGGCAACAAATAGCAATAAGTAAATAAACGTTGCTCTTATTGTGATAGAAAGACAAAGAGAAAAAAATCATCTTACAGCATTTTCACATTCCAACTGAAGTTTCAAGGTTTCCGCAAGTCTTGTGACAATCTGATCCATATTTGGGCGTTTCAATTGTTCTTCATTCAAGCATTCATACGCCGTTTCCACGAAAATGTTCAATGATTCCGGATCCATTTGTTTCAGTAGATCCGGATCAATTATATCATCGAGTGTTTTCTCTCTATAATGAAAAATTGCCACCGGAGCCAAATACTTATTATCTTGATCGACACTTACTGATTCCCTCCCACATAGTAGTTCAAACAATACTATCCCAAAGGAGTACATATCGGACTTGTGGTTCACAATGTTGGTCTCTAAACATGTTGGGTCCGTATAACCCTTGGTAGACCAAACTGAATCTGTATGGAAAGAATGGTACCTTTCAGATGGCTTAATCTTCATGGAATGATGAAATTCAGATAACTTGGGTTCCCAGTCATTATTCAGTCGAACTGTTCCACTGCTGATGTTCCGGTGTATAACGCTAAAATCTCGTGGCTCGTCATAATGAATGTAACTCAATGCTTGCGCAATACCAACAGATATCTGTAATCTTTTCACCCATGTCAACAACACCGGGTCACTTAGATAGTTGTCGAGCCTTCCCTTGGAGTCGTACTTGTAAATGATGGTCTCTGCACCAACTTCATTACAAAACCCGACAATAGAAACAAGATTCTTATGCTTGAGTCCAGATAGCATTGCAATCTCCGTCCAAAACTGTTGTTCTTTTTCATCCCATTCTTTATTAATTAACCTCTGAGCAGTTATATCTATCAACTCATCGGACCAAGAGAGCTGTCCCTTGTATCTCTTTCCAAATCTACCTGTGCCTATGACATTTTCTTCATCAAAGTAGTTGGTGGCAGATAATATATCTTCAAGGGGGATTCTGAGGTGAGCAAGGTGGTTGGGCGGAGAGTGAATCTATTACAAAAAACAAGCAGGTTACAAAAGGATGTGAGATTACGATATTCAATTAATACACAAATTAACAGCAAATGATGCAACACCCGTATATATGTATAGTTGGCGATCTCGACTGAACGTCCCTTTTTTAATCATTATTAATCCTAAAGTACTAGTTATATCCATAAAGTTGGTTTTATTTCTTTTCTATTTATTGTCACTAAGATTGCATTGCTTATGTCAATGTCATAATCTTATACTATTACATTTCTCATTGCTTAGACTATATTTATTCACAACATCTTTCAACACAATCTTTCATTAAAATATTATTTTCTTACTCATTCACTGTAACAACTGTGATTTTGGCAGGTCAGTTTGACTGATAGTCTTGACTCGGTTGACGTTTGTTTGGTGTGTCCTAGGAGTTTGAAGTGATATAAGTGTGATATAGGTGAGTTTTAGCACTAAATCCCTTTGCGTAAGTGGTTTTATTGTGATTTGGAAAGTTTAGAATTTGGGAAAGTTCATTTTGATCACCTTTGTGGTGTAGAAATGACTTGTGTAGTTTTTGGTGTTTTTGTGTTTTTGCGTAACAAGTCTTCGTTCAAGTATTTGAGCGTTAGTAAGTTACGTGGGATTTGTTTTTATGAGTTATATTTCAAAAAGAGTGTGAAATTCTATTTCTGGAAACTTTATTTTGAAAATGATTATTTTCCGGTTTATCGTAAAATTAAGGTTTATCGCGAAAGACGTTAGGTTTTGATATGGGAATACATAAAATATGAAAAGTATGAGGTTTTGAGTGTAATAAATTACTACCTCCGTCCCATATTTATAGTCCATCTTTCTTTTTTCGGTTGTCCCAAATTAATTGTCCACTTCCATAAATAGATAGAGAATATAAATCAAGTTTACCATATTATCCTCATTTGTGGTTATTATTACAAACTTTAAAGAAGTTGGAAATTAATTGTTTAGGGGTAAAACTGTCTTTATGTAAAAAGTAAGAAAGAGAAAGCTGTAATGATGATGCTTTTCTTAAACTGTGTGTTTTTTGTCTGTGGACAATAATTTTGGGACGGATGTAGTAATTTAATAAAAAAAATATAATATATATATATATATATATATATATATATATATATATATATATATATATATATATATATATATATGTGTGTGTGTGTGTGTGTGTGTGTGTGTGTGTGTGTGTGTGTGTATAAAATTCAGCTAGAAGGGGGATAAGAAGGAAAAGGAAACCCAATTTTAGTCCAATTAGAACTCCTAATTAAAAGGGTTATCTAGAATTATATTAGGATAGTATATATACAAAACCAAAACACCCCAAACCTCCTTTTCTCTGGTTTTGGTGGGAGGCAAGGGAAGAAGAAAATTAGGGTTTATAGTTTTGAAGCTAAAATCAAGAATCAAGGTAAAATCTTTAAACCCTATGTTCAATTAATTGATTAATTAATATAATTCGTGTAATAATTATATGATGGATTAGGGTTTGTGTTAACTTCTGTAAATTAATGTTATTAAACATGTTGGGATCAATTAATGATAATAGTATGGTGATTGGTTAAGAGAATTGAGCGTAAAACATGCTAGTTATTAAGTTAGGGTTTTGACCGATTTGTAAGGCTGTAAAGATGTGAGTGTAAATAACAGATGGTGAAGAGTTAAGTCACGAATTTTAGGTCTACATTGAAGTTTAATGAAAGAGCTTTCCAAAAAGTCCAGCCACGATTGATTTCAAGGTCGGGAAGTTGGTCTTTTGATTTTTCTTTGTTAAGGTGTCAAAGCTGTCAAAGCTGTCAAACCGGGACAGAATTTGGGTAAAAGTTTTAGGGTGAGTTGTGGTTGTAAAAGTGGTATTTTGACTAGCCCTTCTGGATTAGTTAAGTATTAGGTTATATTAGACTACCACGAAGATGATTCACGATAAAAACTTGTGGAAGTATTTTATGGAAATCAAAACTTTTTGGTGTGCGTTCAGATCAAAATTTGAGTAGTTGACAAGTTTGAATTTATTATGAGTATTTGTGTGTGTTATTGGTCCATGGACTTCTGGGATTAGCTTCTATGCTTATGAGAGACCATGGTAAATTTTTGTTGTGAGTTGTTGAGCTTTATTTGTCGTGATTTCATGTGGGCGAATGTACCCAAAAATTCTGCGTTTTTTGATTTTAAGAGTGTAAGGGATTTAGTGAGTTTTAAGTTATGGTAGTGGTTAGTGTGGTGTCTAGGAGATCCATGGTGAGTCATATGAGTCTTAGACATCCATCATATGTGTATTACATGGGTTGTAGCTTTTAGCTTGACCTTGTGTAATGTGGATTATTTTTGTGTTGTTTAGATTTATGATTTGTGTTATGGAAGGTGCGGAGTTTAAGGTGAGTTCATAGTCCCATATTTTAACTTGTTTTAAACTTGGGATGGGAATGATGCTTGTCTTAAATGATTTGAATTACTGTGATTATGTGTATGTGTGTTAAAGAGCTTGGACTTTTAATGTTATCGTATTCATGCTATATGTGAACGGTAATGATATGTTATGTGATAGCTGTGTGGTCCAATTGGGAGGGTGCTTACCCTGTTGCTCGTGCATACGACCTAATTGTAGAGTAGCATCCCTACTCACTATTTTTATGCTGTGTGGTCCGATCGGAGGGTATTAATTTACCCATTATTTGGAGCGGGGGTCACGTTCCGGCCCGGTATGTTGTGAATTTGGATCGGTGGGCACGTTCCGCCCGATGGTTGTCTTATGTGTGATGTTGCCTTATGACACATGTAGCTTATATGATAACTATAATTATTTGTCCAGCTATATTTTATAATCACAGTGATTTTGGTTGCCTAGTGTGTTTGAGTCTTAAACCTCTGAATCTCATCAACATTATGTTGACGTTTTAAGCATCATTTTCAGGTGAGCTTTCTAAGGATAAGATAGAAGGATGTGATTAGACAAGACCTTAGTTGCATTGAAGGTGGTTTATCATCTATGCTGGGATTTTGGATTGTTTTGGATTTTGTTTTGGTTATTTTGTTTTGGGGTATTGTTACGACACTTCGTGTCTGTACTTGCTCTATTTTATGTTATTCTCTATATAGACACCATGTGTTGTGATGATATCCATGAAGTTACACCCGCGCGTTTCCGCCGTGGCGGGGTGTGACATTCACCTATACAACATATACATACAACCAAACTATATTTTTTTTACCATTTCTCAACAACTCAACCCAATAAATACATACAACCAATCTATTCTTTTATAAAATAATAAGTATATAAAGAAAAATAAAACAAATAGCCATCAGTGGTTCCCATATGGCAGATTAAAGGTTGTCAACATAGATTGCCATGCGACATTGGTTGATAAAAGATTTGAGGGTTTTATTAAAATATTATTATTTCTCTATCGTATACCCAACCGATTGGGTTGACAATCTATTGATAAACATAGTCTTAGACTATCCAACACGACCCACAATACGTCGGTTTTTGTGGATTTTGGTGCTTAAGTTATCAATTCTTTTTTAGTAAAAGGGGATTATTGCTATTCCTATAAAATTTAATTTATTTTTTTTTGTTTTTAGTTATCTATGTAGAATGTCAACTATACATGCTACCCTTTTAAAGGAACGAGAAGTTATAATGGTCAAAACAAACTTTCAATCCCCTTGATTTAATTAAGCACAAGAAAAATTGTTAACTTCTAAAAACCGCAAAACACGACGTATCATGTGTCGGAAGGGGTAATCAATATAATAGGTCATTTAATATAATACATTAAAAAAGTTATCGATTTTAGCTAAAAGATTTTATCAAATGGTTATCCAAAGTTATTTATATCAAACAATCATGGAAAGTTAAGCGGTCTTTTTAAATGGTCAAAGAAAGTTAAGAATAAAAACGTTACGAAAAGAGGTTAAATGGTTATATCAATAATTGACCAAGACTAAAGAGATTAATTGTTGAATAATAATTGACCCTAAAATTTACGACCATACTATGAAGTAGTAGTAAAATATATGAATAAAATATGAAGTGTTAAATACTAATTATACCACTTATATAGACTAGGTGAGTACCCATGCATATCAGCGAAAATTTAAAGCGGCAATTAATTATAGTTGTGAAATTGCTATTAACTGTTTCGGATGTATATTTTTATCGGGTCAAACTTTCAGCTTATAATTAGTCATGAAAGGAAAATATACATGGATGTAAATTACAATATTGAAAGGAATAGGAAGTATGGGTAGATTAACAATTTCACATTTTTCACTAAGCAAATGCGATTTTTCTTTATATATAACGAAGATATGTCTTTGTTTTATCAAAAGTGATTCAATATGCTAAAATTGGTTTGTTATGTCTTAAAATTTGTTTAATGAAAAGGAAAAACATATTGTGCTGGAACTATAAAAGAGAAAATATAAAGGTCTTACCGGCCTGTTTTCACGTGCTAGTTCCAAAGCTTTCTCAAGTCTTGGAACAATGCCAACTATATTTGGGCGTCGCGATCGTTCTTCGTCCAAACACTCATACACAATTTCCGCGAACATGTTAAGTGAATGCAAGTCTATTTGTTTCCACAGATCCTCATCAATTACATTATCGAGTTTTTTCTCCCGATAATGGGTAATGATTAGCTGAGCCAAATCATTTGTATATATTGATGTCCTACCAGACGACAGTAGTTCAAACAATATTATCCCAAATGAGTATATATCCGACTTGTGGTTCACATTGTTGGTCTCAATATATGTTGGGTCTCCATACCCTTCCACACCCACAAGTTCATTAGTATGAAATGAATGGTGCCTTTGAGATGCTTCAATCTTCATGGAACATTCAAAACTAGATAACTTGGGTTCCCAGTCATCATTTAATAGAACTCTAGAGCTGTCAATGTACCGGTGTATCACGCTAAAATCCCGCCGCTCGTCATAATGAATGTAACTCAATGCATGTGCAAGACCCACAGAAATCTTCAATCTTTGCACCCATGTCAACCTCATTGGGTCACTTAGATAATCAGAGAGCAATCCCCTGGTTTCATCATACTTGGTAACGATGATCTTCTCATCTTTTTCATCACAAAACCCAACAAGAGAAACCAGATTCTTATGCTTGAGACTCGTAAGCATGGAAACCTCCGTCCAAAACTCTTGTTCTGCTTCTTCCCTTTCTTTATTAAACCTCCGAGCATTGATATTAATCAACTCACCGGACCACAAGAGCTGTCCCTTGTATTCCTTACAAAATCCATATGTGATGAAGATATTTTCTTCATCAAAATTGTTGGTGGCGGATAGTATGGTTTGAAGGGGGATTTTGAGGTGAGCAAGATCGTCCTTTGGTGAAGACATTATCTGTTTATCATGTAAAAAACGAGAATTAATACACAAGATAAGATAACACAATAAGAGAGTTAATGAAGTGCCTACAAAGTGTTTGATGAAATTCCTGAACCTTTTCAAACACATGTTGAGGTATATACTTGCCTTGTATGTTACTATTGATGTTGGATTTGAGTCTAAATCTGTATATATTTTCTACTTTATAGCTATTATCATATTATGTTTGTGGATAAAAATTAAAATAAGATCCTTTTATTGTTTAGGAAGTGCGTGGTCTTATTAACTTGAAATGTTTTGTTTCTTCATGCTCAAGAGAACTTAATAAAGTGGTACCCAGGACACACTATGGTGTGTACTTTGTGTAAGGGTGAACTTAATTTTTATAGACATTCTAAGAAGATTGAATCTAGCTGTTGTAGATGTATACTGCAAGAAAAGTTTGAGATGTTTGTCCAACTTGTGAATGAAATTGGAGAGCACTGAGATTCATGAGTATGTTGGAAAGTATTGTTCAGAAACTGGAAAAATATTGCAGAATAGGAGCTAAAGATTTTGTCTATCTTTCGGCTAAGATGACTTCCCGCGTCTTGGTCAAAAGATAGGACAAATGCATGCAGTTATGGAATTTAGAAATATGAAGTCAATAAGCACGAAGGAATTGAGATAGTTTGGGTTTCTTGTAGTAGCATACAGGATAGAGTCTTGTTTAGTATCAGGTTATGATGTACTTGGATTTAGGATTGTGTTGTAAAATATATTTTCACCTTTTCAGCAAACAAAAAAAAGTATTAATCTCTTTTACGTTGTTGCAGGTACCATAAGACCATCTACTACTTCTCCTAATCATGTTGCTAGCTAGCTAAGGTATTACATGCATTTTATCCCTTTTACTAGTAACATGCATGCGCAAGTAAATATTCTACTGATCTGATATAGAAAAAACTGCTTATTATAACTCTTTGATTCTGTTCAAGTCTTTTTAAAATTGCTTTAATCCAGATGTATGTAACTGTGCTGATACTGCTTGTTGCTGTTTGCTGAATGAGTATAGATGATTTAAGTTGTGTTGAGTCAACTAGGTAAACATATTGCTTGATTTTGTTTATTCCTAATTGCTGAATGATTATATTTGATTGATTGCAATTCTGATGAATGAATTGATTAAAAGCATCAAAGGAAGCTCTGGTACCGTAAAACTAATCTATACCAACTAACTAGAGATTAGAGAGTGAAAGTGTAGTGTATATTAAGTATAATAGATGATACTAGAGTGTTCAATGACACTATATATATGGTAAACTTAAACAGATTCTCATGTGATGCATGTATATAATCGGTAACAGAATCTCATGATACAAAAAATCTCATGTGATACCGGTGCAAAATCATGTGTATGATAAGCTTATGTGATGCAGCAGGTATATACTTTTGAGTATGTCTTTGTTGAAATTATGTATTCGCTTCATGGATATTCTGCAGACTGTATGTTGGTGGCATTTTTACTTTTATCTCAAAAGCTTCTGTCATAAGGCTAGGCTGGTTTATTTTTATACTTAGGCTATGTTTGGCGCGGAGCTTTTTTGGAGCTTTTTGGGGTAATGAGCGGTGAGAATGAGCTTTTTTATTTTTGATGTTTGTTTGGCATGAGAGCTGTGGGCTTTGCTATTTTTTAGGAAAGCTCATTTTCCCAATGCTTCTTTATGAAGCTGTGAGCTTTTTTGGCTACTGCTCACAGCTCACAGCTACTGCTCACTGCTACTGCTCAATGCTACTGCTCACAGCTACTTTTGCCAAACATAGCCTTAAAGTAGTGCTATTGTCTAAAATTGCAAAAAAGATTGTTGATGAGTTTTCACCAGAAAGAGGTAACTTTATGCAAGTTGTATGTGACTTTTGTTAGGTTCACGTTAACACTCTCGCTAATCTATTTTCTCTGCCTATTCACCAGTTCCTTAACATAGGGTGAGAACAAACCAAAATAAAACTTGATGAATGTCAGGGCAAGCAGCAGATACGTTGCTTTAACTGATGGGTCTAGCCTATTCATCTGAAGAATAAAATAAATAAAAATTCAGTAGACTAATGTTCTTTAAGTCATTTGTAGTGAAACACCAGTAATACGTACAATGTATACATTATGCAGAAATCTGCATATATCTTGTACTTTATAATTATTATGTTTGTGGCTAGCATTTGAATAATGTTAGTAAATATTTCCTCTCAAGATGCTGATATTTGGTAATCTCAAGTTTCAGATGTATCATGTATGCAAGGGTTGACAAGTTGAATATCAAGATGTTCATCCAACCCGTGAATGAAATTAGAGAGCACTGAAATTCATGAGTATGTTGGAAAGTATTGTTCAGTACAAGGTATTAATGATAAAGATTGTTGGCACAAAATTGTTTTGAATTTGTGAAAATGGGAAAAGATTGCAGAAGAGGAGTCACAGGTTTGGTCTATATATCATGAAAGACGGAACTACTTCGTTTTCGGCAAAAGATATGACAAAAGGCAGTTATGGACTTTTAAAGTATGAAGTCAATAAGCAGGAAGGGATTGAGTAGTGTTGCTAAAATGAACTGGTTAAGGAGAAAGGATGACGGGTTAAGAGTCTTGTTTTTTGATGCAACTAGTGGGTTGAATAACCTAGGACACCTGTATTCTTTTAACGCACAAAAATATATAAAACCGTTTTATTAATTACTTTATATGCTAAAAATGATTACAAAACTTATATCGTATATGTACTGGTCAGTGCGGGTTGATAAAAACTAAACATATTTACGTTCTACTAGATGCATGCAAGTGAAAGAGGGATAAAAGTCCTGAGTAAATATGATCTCTTTAATTGTTCAACTTGAAAAACTATTAGAGATGCTGATAGTATTCTGAAGTTTGTGATAGTATTCTGAAGTTTTTTTTTTTTTTTTTTTTGTTTTTTTTGGTTCACCTTTTTGCACCAAAAAAGGGTTGAATATCAAGATGATTGTCCAACTTGTGAATTAAACTGGATAGCACTAAGACACATGAGTATGTTGGAAAGTATTTTGCAGTACAAGGTATTAGTATTTAAAATATCTTCGATATCCTTAACAACTACCTATCGATAGTAAAATTAACCTGTGACGTTTGTTTCTTAAGTTACGTTAATAATTTCTCCTGTTACGTTTTTGGCATATCAAAGTGCTATTGTTTTACTTTGTGGTTATTTTTAATTTGTTTCTTTTGGGTTTTTATTGGTCTACCTGCAAGCCCGTTCATATATGTAGGCCAATTTGGTTGATTTTTTAGTGGGAAATCTACTATAGCTCATTTAAAACTCCCACTTATATGTTTAAAAAAATTTAACATCGTAAATATCCTTTTATCTAGGAAAAAAAAAAAAAAAAAAAAAAAAAAAAAAAAAAAAAATCGAACGTACAATTTTTATTCATTGTTTCGATTAAAAGGAGATTTAAAGTGAAAATAGTCACACATCATACTCCTTCAACAATTTTGCCAAAAGTAAGACAACAATATCTTGAATTCACTCATGCCTTTAAAGAAATTGTTGATTGCCTTTGCGCATATGATTTAAGTACAATGTGGTCAATACATCAAGTATGTACAGCTATATTGGTACAAAAAAATAATAATAGGAAAACATTGCATGTAGCAATCGAAAAAATAGAACAATCTATTAACCCATCAGATTCTTTAGTTGAGCCTTTGTGAGCAATAGATGAAAAATAGCTAAGCAATTACTGTACTAAAAAGTCTTACCTTTATTGTTTTGTCCTTAAGTGTAAAAACAAACAATAAGGTGCTAGTGGCCGAGTGGCAAATTTGTTTTTATCAAGGTTGCTTAAAGCTTTTAACCGAATTTCAAATCACGACACCTGATGACCTGCGTTTTTTGTGCTTTAAGCGAGTTGCAAAGCCGTTTTTTATATAATTCATTGTTAATTTAATAAATTAAAAGCTTGGTACAGGTGGCGGATCGAATAACGTGAATTTTAATTACGTTAATAACCCACAAAAATATGTAAACCGTTTTTATCACATACTTCATGCGTCAAAATGATTACAAAACTTGAATATATATGAAATTCTCGCTATCATTTATTTATTAATCAGTGACCAATTAAGTGTTGATAATATATAAACTTATTAACCTTATACTACATGCATGTAAATAAAAGAGCAGATATAAGAACTTGCTTTATATTAGCATATATGCATGTGAGGTCCAGCAATGGAAGACATCATATCATGTGGCTATTAATTATCTATAATCAGGTACTTTATGGGGTCTAGCTAACGTGCAAACTGATGTAGTGAATTGAAGGTGTATAAAGAAGAGGTCTTACAGGCATGTTTTCACGTGCGAGTTCCAACGCTTTCACAAGTCTTGGGACAATCTCGTCTATATCCGGGCGTTGCGATCGATCTTCTTTCAAGCAGTCATACGCTATTTCAGCGAACATGTTGAATGACCGCGAGTCCATTTGGTTCCAGAGACCCCAATCAATTATTTCGTAGAGTTTTTTCTCACGATAATGAGTAATGGCCACCGGAGCCAAATACTTATTATAGTCGCTGTCGATTATTGATTCTCTACCACACAGTAGCTCAAACATTACTATCCCAAAAGAATACACATCTGACTTGTGGTGTGCACTTTTAGTCTCTAAATATGTTGGGTCTCCATAACCATTCACATACTCAAGTTTATAAGTACGAAATGAATGGTGCCTTTGAGACGCTTCAATTTTCATGGAACATTCAAAACTAGATAACTTGGGTTCCCAATCATCATTTAATAGAACTCTAGAGCTGTCAATGTACCGGTGTATCACGCTAAAATCCCGGCGCTCGTCATAATGAATGTAACTCAATGCATGTGCAAGACCCACAGAAATCTTCAATCTTTGCACCCATGTCAACCTCATTGGGTCACTTAGATATGTTTTGAGCATTCCCCTGGTTTCATCATACTTGGTAATGATGACCTTCTCATCATTTTCATCACAAAACCCAACAAGAGAAACCACATTCTTATGCTTGAGACTCGTAAGCATGGATATCTCCGTCCAAAACTCTTGTTCTGCTTCTTCCCTTTCTTTATTAAACCTCCGAGCATTGATATTAATCAACTCACCGGACCACAAGAGCTGTCCCTTGTAACTCTTTCCAAATGCACCTATGCTGATGCAATTTTTTTCATCAAAGTTGTTGGTGGCGGATTGTATGGTTTGAAGGGGGATTTTGAGGTGAGCAAGATCGTCCTTTGATGAAGACATTATCTGTTTATCAAATAAAAACGTGAATTAATACACAAGATATATAACACAATAAGAGATTTTGATGAAGTGCCTACAATGTGTTTGATGAAATTCCTGAACCTTATCTTAAACACATGTTGCGGTACTTGCCTTGTCTGTTATATTGATCTTGAATTTGAGTCAAAATCTGTTTATATTTTGCATTTCATAGCTATCATTATATTATGTCTGTGGATAAAAAATAAAGTAAGATCCTTTTATAGTTTAGGAAGTGCATGGTCTTATTAACTTGAAATGTTTTGGTTCTTCAGGTTGTCCTATTAACTAGTAATTAAACGGTAGAAGGTGATAAAGTGGATTGGAATACTGAAGATAAGTTAATAAAGTGGTACCCAGGAAACACTATGGTGTGTACTTAGTGTAAGAGTCAACTTAATTCTCATAGACATTCTAAGAAGATTAATTCTAGCTGCTGTAGATGTATACTGCAAGAAAAGTTTGAGATGTATGCAAGGGGTTGGTTGACAAGTTGAATATCAAGATGACTGGCTAAGATGGGACTAGTGCGTCTTGGTTAAAAGATATGACAAAGGCAGTTATGGAATTTTGAAGTATGAAGTTAATAAGCAGGAAGGAATTGAGTCTTGTTTTGTGTTATTCGGGTCAAGGCTAAAAAAACATACCCGAACCCAACCTTATTTATAACTCTGGTCGGATCATTCTGGGTGGGGTCAACTCGGGTTCGGGTCTAGGTCGTTTAAAAATTATACAATTTTGGTCTTCACATACAAATTAGAAAGAAAAAAAATGAAACTCGGGTCACTCGGGTTGACCCGAACCCGAGTAAGAGACATGTATTATACCCGAACCCGACCTTTTTTTGAACTCGCAATTCGGGTTGATCCGAATATAATTTTGGACCCGACTAACCCGACCCTAAAAGCCATATTCGGGTTTGGGTCGGTTCGGCTTTTATGACACCCCTAGTTATGATGTACTTGGATTTAGGATTGCCTTGTAATGAATACTTGCAGGTACCATCTTTCATGAACTTTTAAAACCACTAAGACCCTCTACCATTTCTCCTAATCATGTTCCTAAGGTATTACATGCATTTTATCCCTTTTACTTGTAACCTGCATGCGCAAGTAAGTATTCTACTGATCTGACACGATATTGCATTCATATCCACACTAGGTATTTGATTTGAGAGAGAAAAAAACTGCTTATTTAAACTCTTTGATTCCGCTTAAGTCTTTTTAAAACTGCTTGAATCCAGATGAAACAGTGATACTGCTTGTTGTTGATTGTTGAATGATTATAGATGATTAGAGTTGTGTTAGTTGAGTCAGCTAGGTAAACAAATTTCTTGATTTTGTTTATTGCTAATTGCTGAATGATTATATTAGATTCATTGCAATTCTGATGAATGAATCGATTAAAAGAATCAAATGAAGCTCTGGTACCGTAAAACTAATCTATACTACTCCAAGTAACTAGAGATTAAAGAGTGAAAGTTTAGTGTATAATATAATAGATGATACTAGAGTGTTCAATGACACTATGTATATGGTAAACTTACTGATTCTTATGTGATGTAAGCGTATAACAAGGTAACAGAATCTCATGATAAGAACTAGAGTGTTCAATGACACTATATATATGGTAAAACTTACTGATTCTTATGTGATGTAAGTATATAATAAGGTAACAGAATCTCATGATAAGAAAAATCTCATGAGAAACAGGTGCAGATTCAGGTGTATGATAAGCTTATGAGATGCAGCAGGTGTATACTTCTGAGTTTTGTACCTGACATGAATGTCTTTGTTAAAATTATGTACTCGTGTATGTTGGTGGCATTTTTACTTTTATCCCAAAAGCTTCTATCATAAGGCTAGGTTGGTTTATTTTTATACTTAAAGTAGTCCTATTGTCTTTTTACCTTTATGGCAAATCGGAGGTAACACGTGTAATTTTGATTTACGATCACAATGTCTCATCGTCAGGTATCGAACCGGATGTTCCTGGTTATGTCTACAATTCATGTGAAGAATGTTGAGAAATTGCAAAAACTGATTGCTGATGAGTTTTCACCAGAAAGAGGTAATTGTATCCAAGTTGTATGTGACTTTAGTTAGGTTCACGTTAACACTCTCGCTAATCTATTTTCTCTGCCTATTCACCAGTTCCTTAACATATATGCTAGAATGAGAACAATCCAAAATAAAACTTGATGAATGTCAGGGTAAGCAGCAGACACGTTGCTTTAACTGATGGGTCTAGCCTATTCATCTGAAGAATAAAACAAATAAAAAGTTTCAGTAGACTAATGATTAAAAAGCATTTCTATGCAATTGTTTTGGTACAAAGCCTCTGCTGCTCTAAAGAAGTTTGTGGATCGCCAAGTTGTGCCAACTGCCAAGTTATGTAACAAGTTTTGCAGTGCTAACTAACCAGTTTTGCTTTATTTCATCTTTCCAGTATTGCTATTATTCGTTATCATCTCAGCTTGGTAAACATTTATGGTAGTTATTTAAATTGGCTTACAACCTGACACATATGATTTATCTGAAACTACTATTGTGATTCTAAATTGTTATATGATCTAAACTAGTGTATGTTTAACCCTGGTCTTCATTTGGACTTTTTTGGTAATTCATTATTGTACACCATCAGCAAATGAAGTCAAGTTTGAAGGGACATCCTACTAAGGTGCTTTTCTTCGCATGCTCTTTGATGTTCTTCTTTGAGAGAAATTTGTTTATGTACTTTTGCTATTTGAATAAATGATTTTTCTTCTTCTTTAGATACACATGTCTAGTAAACTGCCACATAGGTGTGTTTAGCATTTATATGGTGTGTTGCCATTATAGGTTGTGAGACGGTGAAAGTTTTAAATATGCTTATGGATAGCTACATCAAAGGTTCGGATGAAGATTCTGAAGAAGATGACGCCGGAAGCTTTTAGGTTTCTTTTAGGGCAAATTACTTAAAAATGCATCAAACTTGTGTTGGAAAACATAATCCATTAATCGTTGTATCAATAAAAAAAAGCTGCATGTTTTCTGTTTGGACTACTGCAATTCGACATAGACAAGAAGAAAACATATTAAGTTATGGGTCTAAAGAATTATAGCCTGCAAGATTTGTTTTGGGCCAACCAACCCATTAGGCAGAAACGGTTATTAGTTTAGGTTTTAGGGTTATAACGTTTAGTTTAGGTTATGTCTGTTACTTTTATAGAATCGGTATGCCTCTTCAAGAAGGCACCGTTTCAATATGTATATATATGTCTAGGATTCTGTAAATCACAATCAACCCATTCGATTATTATCAATATCATTATAAGGGTTCACCCTATCTTCCTTGTTTCTTATTATTACTTCTTGTATATGATATTGGCATGAGTTGTTATGATCATTCGATCCTGGAATTCTCCCAAACAACCTGTGAAACAGTGGTATCAGAGCTTCAAGGGATCTAACAACATCAAATCATGTCTTACAATCATCATTCAAGAGTCTTACATCGATGCCAATTGAAAGAAGAAACTGCCCAAAAGTCATATGGTGGATTTAACCAGACAAATATGATCAACATGGATATAATGAAGATCACAGCAGTAAAGATGGAAGTAACCGAAGGAAATTGATCTACCTGGATATAAGGATGATCACAAACAAAGGTTTTGGCATCTCGAAATTGAAGGAACATGAAGATTGAAGAAGAAACAAAGATTAATAGATTAGGGAGGAATATGTTGGAAAACATAATCCATTAATCTTTGTATCAATAAAAAAAAGCTGCATGTTTTCTGTTTGGACTATTGCAATTCGACATAGACAAGAAGAAAACATATTAAGTTATGGGTCTAAAGAATTATAGCCTGCAAGATTTGTTTTGGGCCAACCAACCCATTAGGCAGAAACGGTTATTAGTTTAGGTTTTAGGGTTATAACGTTTAGTTTAGGTTATGTCTGTTACTTTTATAGAATCGGTATGCCTCTTCAAGAAGGCACCGTTTCAATATGTATATATATGTCTAGGATTCTGTAAATCACAATCAACCCATTCGATTATTATCAATATCATTATAAGGGTTCACCCTATCTTCCTTGTTTCTTATTATTACTTCTTGTATATGATATTGGCATGAGTTGTTATGATCATTTGATCCTGGAATTCTCCCAAACAACCTGTGAAACAACTTAACACTTTTTACCATTGTATGTAGCCATCTTTTTTTTTCCTAATGTGTGACTAAACTTTCGAATTTCGTACATTGTGTGTATTTTGTGACTATTTAGCCTTGTAAAATGACCATTTTACCCTTCGAAAATTTGAAAATGTAAGCGTAAAATGGTCACAAGATACATACAATGTACCAAATTTGAAAGTTTAGTCACACATTAGGAAAAAATAAAGATAGCTACATACAATGGTAAAAAGTGTCAAGTTTGATGCAATTTTAAGTAATTAGCCCTTTCTTTTATTTGTTTCTCACTTAAGATTAAAGGCCTTTATAGAATTTTACCGGAAATATGTACAACCTCGGCAATATTAAGGGTGCGTTTAGTTGGAAAAGAATCTCTTGTTTTCTATCTCTAGTTTTGTAAAAATTTGGAAGGGAAATTTATATCCACAAAATAGAGTTAATTGCATAAATCGTCCTTAAACTTTGGCCAGATTGCATGTTTCGTCCCAACCATTTCGAAAGTGCAGAAATCGTCCCTGTGGGAAACCTTTGAATAAATTTTCGTCCCTGATTGGGACGAAACATGCAATTTGGAACTTTCAAATTATGCAATTTTCGTCCCAACCAGGGACGAAAATTTGCTCAAAGGTTTCCCACAGGGACGATTTCTGCACTTTCAAAATGGTTGGGACGAAACATGCAATCTAGCTAAAGTTCAGGGACGATTTATGCAATTTACTCCACAAAATATTTGAAAATATAGAAAACGCGTTTAGTTAATGTTTGTATTTTCTATTTTGAAGAAGGGGAAGGAAGGTTATGAGTTACAAAGAAAAACAACTAAATTTGTTTTATAGTTTTCCTTGTTAACTTAAGAAATAAGGGATATTGTGTTTTGCAAAACATTTTGTTGGAAACGTTGATTTGAAATCCATCTTGGTTTCTTTATTTTCCACTAAACATTTTGTTGAAAACAAGGGTGTTTTCCCCAACTAAACTCACCCTTAATGTTTTGTACTCTTGTTTTTACAAATCAATAATTATAGTTTTATTAGAACAACATTTTAATAAAATAGCGTAATTTTCTGGTTATATATATATATATATATATATATATATATATATATATATATATATATATATATATATATATAGTGTAACTTTCAAACGAGAACCATTTTAACTGAGAGAACCACCAAAAACATACATGCACGCCTTCAATAATTGTATTTTTGCACATATGTTTTAAAAACAACACATATGTTTTAAAAAAAACATAGTTGTTCTAAAGAATTTGATAAGAAATTGAAAATACAAAATTTTTCTTTGAAGGTGTGCATGTATGTTCTTATAAGACGTGCAACAATAATATTGCGGCCGTGGGTAAGGTTTTTGTGAAAAAAGATGATGAGTTCATAATGATATTGAAGAACATAGGTGGATGCTTACGATTATTGATGATTTGCATGTATTTTTATTTTATTTTAAAAGGCGTGCATGCATGTTTTTTGTGGTTCTCTCAGTTTTCGCAGATAAAATGGTTTTCGTAAGAAAGTCCCCCTATATATATATATATATATATATATATATATATATATATATATATATATATATATATATATATATATATATATATATATATATATATATATATATATATATATATATATTGTGTTTGTATTGTATTTGTATTTTTATAAATACTATACGAATACCTGCGCAAAGCGACGGTGTATAGCAGTAATAATTATACTTGCGAAATTATGATTCTAGTTCCACCATAGATGCAAAGCATATGTTTTATCAAATACAAAGAGTATGTTTTTAAAAATTCATTTAGTGTGTGTTATTGAAAAGTTGTCAAGTTTATAATTGATCAAGAAAGGACATAATTTATTTTGCTAGTTATTTAAAAAGTTGTCAAGTTTAAGAGGTAATTCGAGGTAATTTAAGTAAACTACATTGATTAAAGTTTTTCAATATTCAAGATTTTAAGATTCAAGATTGAGCGTTTATGCTTTATAAGTAGTATAGACACATTTATGAAAATATTACGAACCGGAACACTATTATTAACTAGAAAATGTCTCAGATATTTATATAAGTTTCAAAAATTCCCCCAAATTATCAAATAATTCAGAAACCATTAGATTAAGGCAATATTTTAATTACACGCTAACTTGACAATATAATTTACAAACAGATTTATTAAACTAATTTAAAATGAAAATCAAATATATACTTCCTAAAGAATTTGATAACTGAAAAGTTTTAAATTAAGTACGTTTAAGTTGAGCATAATACCCAGCATTTTTTATTTTGAATTATTATAAAATAGATAATGAAAACGTTTTACCCTTGCTATATATGTCTTAATGACAAAATGTTTACACGTATAATTTTTATTTAACTCATATACAAACCAAATTAAGAAGTACTTGCTTTTTTTAAGCTATTGTAATAAAGGTTTTTAAAGCACGATTATCATGAGCTCAATATTAAGATACTTAAAACTTTTTGATAGTTTATAAAACGCATAAATTGTATAAATATATTGAAAACTCTTTTTTTAGTAACTTAATTGTTTTTACTAAGACTTCTGGATAAACAACTATAAAACAGAAAATGTTTTAGTTTTGATTTTTATGTTTGTAAGTTAATACAGATGTACGTTTTCTTCAAAAATCACAGTATTTATTCACATTAAATAAATACTTTTATGATTTACGTATATGATAGTGCGGGTTGATTAAAAAAAAAAACATATTTATTACTCGTACATTCTACTACATACATGCATGCAAGTGAAAGAGGGATGAAGGTCCAGACCAAATACGGTCTCTTTAATTGGTCAACCTTAACTTGAGTTTGGTTAGCATTGCATATATGGGGATGTCAAACATAGTGAGGTCCAACAATTGAGGACACGAATGTCAAAGGACTATTAATTATGTATGGCCGGGTCTAGCCAAAGTGCAAACAGTTGGTATATATGCAATTGCCCCTAAATTCAAATTCGGTATAAAACATGTATTTTTTATTATTATTATTATTATTTTTAAAGATACAAGTAAGCAAGTACTAAAAGTATGTCGATATATATCTTTGTACATCTTTAGTTAATTATTTTGTATTAGGCCCACTTATGATTGTGTAAGCCTATCCCATTGTTAGTCTAGAATTTTGATAATCAAGGCAAGGAAACTATTCAATCAATAAAAAGGTCTTACCTTTATCACTTTACCCTTAAGTTTAAAAATGATTGCAAAACTTGGATATATATAAAATTCTCGCTATCATTTATTTATTGATCAGTAACCAAGTGTTGATAATATATAAACTTATTAACCTTATAATACATGCATGTAAGCACACGAGGGATATAAGAACTGAGCAAACATGGTCTCTCTGGGAAGTCATGCAGAGTAAGGTCTAGCAATTGAAGAAGACATGAATCAAAGGGCTATTAATTATGTGTAATCAGATTTATGGGGTCTAGATGAAGTGCAAACTGATGGAGTGAAAGTGTATATACTCAAACAAATATAAAGTAGTAGTTATAATGTTGGAAATATTGAAGAGAAAAAACCGTCTTACCGCATTTTGATGTTCCAATTGAAGTTCCAATGCTTTTTCAAGTCTTGTGACAATCTCATCTATATTTGGGCGTTGCGATCGTTCTTCATTCAAGCAATTGTACGCCGTTTCCGCGAACACATCGAATGACTGCGAGTACATTTGTTTCCACATGTCGAAATCAATTATTTCATTGAGTTTCTTCTCCCTATAATGGGTAATGGCTAGCGGAGCCAAATACTTATTATAGTTGCTATTGATTATTGATTCCCTGCCGCACAGTAGCTCAAACAAAACTATCCCAAAGGAATACATATCTGACTTGTGGTTCGCAAGATCAGTCTGTTTATATATTGGGTCCGTGTACCCGCTTGTACCCCATGCACCATCAGTATGGAAAGAATGGTGCCTTTGAGATGCTGTAATCGACATGGAAATTGTGAATTCAGATAACTTAGGTTCCCAGTTACCATTCAATTGAACTACTGGACTGCTGATACTTCGGTGTATAACGCTAAAATCGCGAGGCTTGTCATAGTGAATGTAGCTCAATGCATGTGCAAGACCCACAGAAATCTTCAATCTTTGTACCCATGTAAGCAAGAACGGGTCACTTAGATATTTATCAAGCTTTCCCCTGGTCTCATGCTTGCTGATGACGATCTTCTCACCATTCTCATCACAAAACCCAACAAATGAAATCAGATTTTGATGCCTGAGACTAGAAAGCATCGAAACCTCCGTCCTAAACAGCTTGTCACTATCCTTGTATTCTTTATTAAATCTCCGAGCACTGATATCAATCAACTCACCGGACCACAAGAGTTGCCCCTTGTATCTCTTTGCTAATCTACGTTTGCCAATGATATTCGCATCAGCAAAGTTGTTGGTGGCGGATCTTACATCTTCAAATGGGATTTTTAAGTGAGCAAGGTCGTCGGGGGAAGACACAATCTGTTTTCAAGTAAAAACGTGAGTTACAAAAAGGCAGTTCAATTAATAGTTTAATAGACAACGTGCAAAATGCATATAAAACGTTCGATGAAATTTCTGAACCATGTCCAGGACGTGTTAAGCTATATATTTGCCATGTTTGTGGATAATAACTAAAATAATATCCTCAAGTTTAGGAAGGTGATGTTATGAATACGTACAGCTAGGTCCAGTGGGTAATAACTCGAACCGAACCACTTGGTTACTTGAATTAATTGAAGGCTGGTTATCAGATTAATGAAAGCCATTGACTTGGTCAATAAAGAATGCAGAGAACTTGTTTATTCAGTTGTTGCACGCGCGTTTCTTAAGTTTAGGAAGCATATTTACCATTTCTAGCTTTAGTTGCATGAGATTAGGACCTGCATGTTTACCTTGGTTTGTTCATCTTAGTATAAATAGAATAGGTTGTGACACTATAAGCTAGTAATCAGTTTCCCATCTTTTAATATACAAACCATTAAAACCCATTCTGCCGTTTTGATTGGTGTGACTGTAGGTGTGAATCCGGGTTTAAGGGACTGATTTCCTTCAGGTGAATGGTCTTATTAACTTGAAATGGTAATTGGTTCTTTCTTGTTCTGTGCACAACTGCATTCTCTTATTTTCATATACACTTTTAAAAAGTATGGTTAGTGACTTCTTGTTGAGATATAGTCTTGGATAATAATGCACTTAATATCTGCTCCAAAGGTGTTTTTAAAGCATTTGGTCCAGAATCTGATGGTGTAAGTATGGACGACATTGTTAGCCTGTTAATGCATTCAATTCAAAGTTGATTATAGTTTACTTATGTTAATTTGTAAGACAGTATGTATATGTATCTAAGTTGTCAAATTGTACACTGCACTAGGATAAATTGCAGTTAGTGTTAGCAGTTATGGTTAAGTTAGTTAATGGTTATGGTCCAACAGACATGATGTTTGGGCAACTAATAACTGTCATAACATGTCGTTTAGAAAACTATAAAGTATAGTTTTCTGTCATTTGTATTTTAACCTTTGAACCTATTCAATATAAACCATTGTTACTGCATATATTGTACTCTGTCATTAGTATAATTGCACACACAGATTCGACTCAAAATCAAACCATGAAACACATGTTGAAACATAGATGGGCTGGGCATGATCCTGTGAACAATTGGTATCAGAGCTATGGCTCTAATCCATGGGAAATGCCAGCCAGTGGATTTCAAGCAGGACGATATCTTTTAAGGGAAACTCCTAAGCGAGTCTACCAATGGAATACTAGAAGGAAGATGATATCTCCAAAAGGGAAACAGATGTTAACGCAACAAGTCATTGAAAATGAGGAATACAACGCCTCAAAGAAGAAGAAGGAGTCGAAAGTGAAAGGGAAGAAACCAACGGATTCAAGAAGGGACAAAAGGGCTAGATGCTACATATGTAAACAGAGAGGGCACACATATTGGATGTGTGAGAACCGAAAGAAATTGGCAAGCGTTGAAAAATTACAAGAGTATGTACAGCTATAGTGGTATAAAAAATATATATAATAATAATAATAGAAAACCATTTGATGTAGCAATCTAAATAATAGAACAGTCTGTTAACCAATCAGATTCTTTAGTTTATCCTTCGTGAGCAATAGATGAAAATAAGAAATTTTATGGCCAACAACATTTAGTTTATATATCAAATTTTGTACAAAAACATTTAGTTTATATATCAAATTTTGTACAAAATTTGTATTCTTTTTTCTACAGGTAACCAATTACTAAAAAGTCTTACCTTTATCATTTTGACCTTAATGTAAAAACAAACAAGGTGCTAGTAGCCGAGTGGCAAATTTGTTTCTATCAAAGTTTCTTAAGGCTTTTCACCCAAGTTCAAATCACAACACCTCCGTTTTTTGTGCTTTAAGCTAGTTGCTAAGCTGTTGTTTTTATATAATTCATTGTTAATTTAATAAATTAAAAGCTTGGTATAGGTGGCGGATCGAATAATGTGAATTTTAAGTACTTTAATAACCCACAATATGTAAACCTTTTTTATCACATACTTCATGTGTCAAAAATGATTACAAAAACTTGAATATATATAAAATTCTCGCTATCATTTATTTATTGATCAGAGACTAACTAAGTGTTGATAATATATAAACTTATTAACCTTATACTACATGCATGTAAGTAAAAAGAGCAGATATATGAACTTGCGTTTTATATTAGCATTGCATATATTGAGGTCATATAGAGTGAGGTCCAGCAATTGAAGACATCATATCAAGTGGCTATTAATTATCTATAATATAATCAGGTTTATGGGTTCTATCTAACGTGCAAACTGATGTAGTGAATTTGTATAAAGAAGAGATCTTACAGGCATGTTTTCACGTGCAAGTTCCAACGCTTTCACAAGTCTTGGGACAATCTCATCTATATCTGGGCGTTGCGATCGTTCTTCTTTCAAGCAGTCATACGCTATTTCCGCGAACATGTTGAATGATTGCGAGTCCATTTGGTTCCAGAGACCCCAATCAATTATTTCGTGGAGCTTTTTCTCACGATAATGGGTAATGGCCACCGGAGCCAAATACTTATTATAGTCGCTGGCTATTACTGATTTCCTGCCACACAGTAGCTCAAACATTACAATCCCAAAGGAGTACATATCGGACTTGTGGTGTGCACTTTTAGTCTCTAAATATGTTGGGTCTCTATACCCATCCATACTCCATACTTTATCAGTAATGAAAGAATTGTGCCTTTCAGAGGCTTTGATCTTCATGGAATGTATAAAATCACCTAACTTGGGTTCCCAGTCATCATTTAAATAAATCGATCCACTGTCAATGTTGCGGTGTATTACGCTAAAATCACGTGACTCATCATAATGAATGTAGCTCAACACTTGCGCAACACTGACAGATATCTCCAATCTTCGCACCCATGTTAACCTCATTGGGTCGCTTAGACGGTTGTAAAGACTTCTTCTGGTCTCATCCTTGTAAATGATGACCTTCTCATCATTATCATCACAAAACCCAACAAATGAAACCAGATACTTGTGCTTGAGACTAGAGAGAATAGAAACCTCCATCCAAAACTGTTGGTCTCCTTCAAACCATTCTTTATTTAACCTCCCAGCTAAGATATTAATTGACTGACCGGACCACAAGAGCTGTCCTTTGTAAAACTTTTCAAATGCATCTTTTCCGACGATATTTTTGTCAGAAAAGTTGTTGGTGGCGGAAAGTATATTTTGAAGGGGGATTCTTAGGTGAGCAAAGTCATCAAGCTGGGAAGACATTATGTATTTTTGTGTTTTATTAAGGAGCGTTTGGGTTACAAAAGGATGCAAAGATATTCGGAAGAACAAATACAAGAAGAGTAGAAAGAAGATGTGGTGGTGGAAACAATGGTGTTGATAAAGGTATTGGCTGTATTCAGTGTTGATTATTCGTACTTTTTATGGCCCATGTAGGCAGCTGTCCTCCAACAAATTGAAACCTTATTATAATAAAAGTAATACAACGTGAATCTCTAGACGACACTTGACCAGTGATGAACGAGTCTTTGTGTTATCCCTTATTAAATTCCAAATATCAGACTTTTGGCCGACAAAGTTGACGGAAAATGCATAATTACAAAAATGTTGTGGTTTCAATAACCCAATTTTCATAAAGAAAACATTAACAAATTGTACCAGGCCGGCCATCATGTGACGATTCACATATTCCAATGAATAAACATGTTTATCAACAATGACTAGCTACTATATAAAACACAAAAATAATAAACCCTTTTTATATTCTTTTATTTAGGTGTATGGACAATATATCAACATTTATATGTAATTGGTAATTTGGTATAAGAGATTTTTATTCAGTTTTTAAGATATAGTGGTTGTATATATGGGTCACCTTCATTTTCTTATTTGTAAACATTAGTAGACTAATATTCTTGTGTAATACTCGTAATAAACAAATAATCGGATGTTTTTGGGTATGACATGATTGATTGTTTTTGTAAAGTTATGATATATATAGATCACGTTAACACTCTTTTTGAGACTTTAAAATTTTAGTCATTCGACCGCTAATTAATTTCCTACTTTTATCAAAGTACTATTGACGTATTTAAAAACTCAATCATCAATGTGATAACATAAAAGAATATGGATAGTTACACTATTAACCTTAAAAATCTCATCACAACAATTATGCTACAAAAACAAATAAAAAGAACCCTAAAAATACTATTGACGAGCGGATGTAGATGGAATGATCACTTATGTTATTCCTTACATTTGTTTCTCTATTTCATCGACTCCATAATCCTGCATCCAAAGACACGATAAATATATAAATAAATAAATAAATAAATAAATGAACTTATCACCAAGAATATTGAGATACATAATGAACCTCATGCAAGTGATATTATTGAAATGGAGACTCAAAGTGGTTATAATCATTGATTAAGAAAAGGTTAAACAAAGAATTTCCTGAAAACAAAATAAATACTTCAAAATTGTGAGCCCTTTGGGTAAAACTTTAACATATCCATCTTTGATGGCTTTGATAATTCCATTTAAGGTAAAATGGGATACTTCCATGATTTAACCCAATACATTTGGAGTAATACGAAGTTAAAGATCACATAGATTGTTTTATCGAGTAGAACATTAACCATCGTGTTCAAAACTTGAAAAAGTATTTTACTAAAAAACATAGACATGAAATGATTACCTCAAATGCCGTGGTAAGAAATCTCCACACCTCAGTTGTGCTTTGAGTTTAATGCTCTGATATGAGGCAGCGTGACTTTTGAATTTTGGAAAAAGGCTTCTCCAAGCATCAAAAATACCATTTGCTTGACCCTTTGCAAACCATGTAAAGGAAGGCCCATGTCTTGTGTCTTTTGATCTAAAAACGCACAATTACACTAGTACAAATGACGCTTTTCCCAGCGACATTTTTACGCCCTTTCCGTTGACATGTCGACGGAACAATACCTTCTCGTCGACATGTCGACGGGAACATAACGACGGTTGTGTTTCGTCGGGAACAGCGTTCCCGTCGACAATCGCAGTCGACATTGTGGGTCCCACATCGTTTTCCAGTCAAACGAATTTGATGTCCGTCAAATTCTTCCCGTCGACATGTCGTTGACATGTCGACGGCATAATGTTAAAAACAATATTCATTTTTTAATGATGCCGTCGACATGTCGACGACATAATTAAAAAAACAATATTTTTATTTTAATGATGCTGTCGACATGTCGACGGTATTATTAATAACATCTTGCTAACAGCAGGCTGCAAATATAGCAATTTTCTAGATTTTTTCCGGATTTTCCCCAAAAAATCTACCAAAACCTGTAACTGTAATAGCACCTATAACCACTCAATATCAACATGTCCTAAACGTATAACTCGCCATCGGCTAAAACACTTGCAAATTATCGCTAAACACCCTCAAAATGCATAAAAACATATAAAGTCTACAAAACGGGGCGTGGTAATATCTAAACCTAGCTGTCATATCCACAAATGTTTTAATATCTGCGACGTACAAATCGCCAAAATGTTAAACTATACAATACTAACATATGGGTCACCAAAATATTGTTTCAAGCATAAGTACATCACAAAATACCCAAGTTTGTACCTCTACATCCCAAATCACTCATGATCATCAGCAGAACCCTCATCATCGCCAGAACCATCCTCATCGCCTCTGCGACTCCCACTCCCTCCAGCTGAGCCACTACCTCCAGCGCCACTTCCCGAGCCATCCACGTGCTGAAAACCCGCCTGACTAACATACTCGTTCCATCGCCGGTTGGACGAGATAAAACCTGTCACCAAATCAATCTGCGCCTTCAAGGCCTTACGCTCTTCAGCATCTTCCCGGCTCTTCTTCTCGGCCTCAGCAATCTTCTTCTCGGCCTCAGCAAGCTTTTTCTCCATCTCGGCGTATTCTGAAAATGAAATAATCAAAATTTAAAGAGGAGCTCGTGTGACAAGATTTTTGAGTACTCCTCTTCAACTGTGCAACCACGCCAAGTCATGTGTGTCTTGTAAGAATTGACGATTGACTTATTTGTGAGATGTGTAAAATGAGACGAAAATAATTTTGTGAGAATGTATACAGGTAAAAAATGAGACGGGAATGTATTTGTGAGGATATATATAGCCTGATTTTTGGGGAGATATTCCCGTCGACATGTCGACGGGAAAAAGAAAGCGGGAAAAATCCCGCCCAATATTTTACCCATTTATTAAAAATATTTATAATTTAGTAATACATTCCCGTCGACATGTCGACGGGAATCTCAAAACAAAAATTTATTATCTTTAATCACACGTTAATTGTGGGAAAAATCGTGATTAATATTTTCTTGTCGACATGTCGACGGGAAAATATTAGCGGGTAAATTTCACGCCCAACTTTGGTGAATTATTGAGGCTAAAAAAATATGTTGAAATATTCCCGTCAACATGTCAACGGGAAAATACGAGTATGAAAAATTCAACGCAGTGGGGCTCGGTCAAGCGTTTTTTTTATCGTTTTCTGCCTTATGCCGTCGACATTATGTTGACGGGAAAATGGTCGTCGCCTGTTCTCCTGTTTCTTGTAGTGTTACTTCATTCATAAGCCGCACTATTATTGCATAAAGTCACAATAACAAATAAGAGGGTGTTTGGATATGCATCCTCACCTCACCGTCACCTAAAAGTCTCATAACGTCACAATAACAAATAAGAGTGTTTATGCAATTTGAAATTGATTCAAGAGAGGCAAACCATTGTTCTGTTGCCCTAAAAATTGTAGGTTTTTTTTCGCCAATCATATAGATACTTGTGCTCTAAAAAAATGAAGTTTAATGGCATTTAATTATACTAACCAGAAACAATATAGCATCAACAGAAGCAAATACAAAAAGCAATTTTATTGATACTTCTGGATGAATGATACTACTTAGTGTAAGGTTCCACCATGACTATTCATAAACGTCCATCCAAGTTATCACATCAGCATTGCCATCACCTAATACGTCAAGCCCGCAAAAGATTCCAGCTTCTTCAGTGAACTTTCCTTCATCGTCTACTGCGGATATTAAAGGCAAGCCATATTTTAATCCGGTTTTATAATCATCTGGGCCATGACCGGGTGCTGTGTGGACAAGCCCTGATTCGGTTGTAATATAATCTCCACCAATGACAACAGGACATTCTTGACCATTTATCGGGTGAGCATATCTATCACAAAACATAAAAGATGTGCATAAGTAATTTAAAAGAATATTTTATTTTAATTTTAGTTACCTGCAATTTTCAAGATCTGAATTGTTTTTTTTACAACAAGCTTCACACCCCACTTGGCTTCCAGTGTTGGCACAAGGTCTTTTCTTTTTCATCATCATGTAAAGCACTACCAAATCTTTTCTTTTTGTCTTCAAAAGAGGAAGCAACATCAGGTGAGGTGAGCATGACTGCACTTCAACAATGGCATACTGGAGCTTGGAATTCACGGCAACAGCTGAAATAAAATACAGAAAGAGAGGAAGTGCAGATAAGCATGTGAATATATTATATATGTAGATAACTTCACAAGCATACAAACACACACACACACACAAGAGTTAGCAGGAATAGTCCAGGGAGTGGTGGTCCAAATTGCTAGGGATAGTTTGGGGAGAAATTCATCGAGTAATCCACCTTTAGTTGGAGTACTTAGTATTTCGAAAATTGCATACATGCACTTTGAAATATGGCCTTCCTCATACTGCATGAAAAATTCTATTTGTTACTAGTATATCTGAAGAACTAAAACTAGAACCTATTAAAGAGTTGCCAATTTTGATTAATCAAAAAATCCTATAAGAAGCACAAAAAACGTTTCTTGTTTTTCAAAGTTGACTTTGAAAGTTTGAAAAAGCCTTTGACACTTTTTCATGGTCTTTCTTGGATTCAATCATGTCCCAAATGGGTTTCTCTAGCAAATGGAGAAATTGGATCAAAGATTGTCTTAATTCGGCATATGCCTCGGTTCTCATAAATGGCTCCCCATCCAAAGAATTTAAAGTTGAAAGAGGTCTTAGGCAAGGCGGCCCGCTATCGCCTTTCCTTTTTATTTTGGCGGTTGAAGCTCTTAACGTGATTCCTGTTGAAGCAAAAAATAAAAACATCTTTAATGGTATTGAGGTGGGAAAAGACAAAACATACATCTCTCGTCTCCAATTTGGGGATGATGCTTTGATTATGGGTGAATGGTCGTTAACCAACGCTAAGAATTTATCTAGAATCCTCACTTGTTTTCACCTTGCTTCCGGCCTTAAGGTAAACTTCAATAAAAGCAAGCTTTTTGGTGTTGGTGTAACCCCGTTGGAAGTCAATTCTCTTGCACTTTCGATTGGTTGCCAACCATCTCAATTTTGTTGTATCTACTTGGGTCTCCCTATAGGTGCAAATATGTCTAGATGTGCAAATTGGTCCCCTCTAATAGACCGTTTTCTCAAACGCCTTTCAAGATGGAAATCCAAGACTCTATCATTTGGTGGTTGTCTTACTCTCATTAAATTTGTTCTTGGTGGCCTTGGCATCTATTACTTCTCTACTTTCAAGGCCCCAAAAAAGATAATAGACAAGCTTGAGAGTATAAGAAGGAATTTCTTTTGGGGACGCTCTTTGGTCACTAAAAAAAATTCTTGGATTCCATGGGACAAGGCTTTATCTCCTATGAACCAAGGAGGTCTTGGCATTTGTAGCCTCAAAGTGATCAATCTATGTTAACCAAATGGTGGTGGAGATTCTACAAGGAAGACAATGCTCTTTGGGGCGAAGACATTCGATCAATTCATGGTTACAATGGTGGCTTAGGGGATCCATCTTCAATTAAATATAAGTCGGGGCCTTGGTATCGAATAGTAAAGTTAAATGATGATCTTCTGGGATTGATCTCAGAAATATTTTCAAGAGAAAGGTGGGTAATGGCGAGTCTACAAGATTCTGACTTGACAATTGGGTAGGAGGAGGGCCGTTAAATGTTTCATTCCCTCGGCTTTTTCGCTTAGAACTCAACAAAAATTGCCTTGTAAGAGATCGAGCTCCTACTGTTCCTCAACACCCTACTGTCTCTATTTCTGCACCTGATGTTAGTATGTTAGTGCTACTGGACCTCACATATTAGGCTCGGGCCCAATCCTCCCACCAGGCCTTCACTTCCGGTGGACTTGGAGCAGACCCTTAAGATCCCAACATGAGATTGATGAACTTAATGAAATTGTCAGCTTGTTGTCTAAATTTCATCTCTCAAACTCCCATGATACCTGGGAGTGTTACCTCAACCACTTACATGGGTTCTCTGATCAGAAAACATATCATACACCAATCACATAATCTCCCTTCTCAACCATTCAAATGGAACAATCTTCTGCCCATTGAGGTAAACGTCAACACTTGGAGAATTCGAAATCAAAGAATGCCTACTAGAATAAACTTGGATCATAGAGGGATCGACTTAAATTCAGTGAGATGCCCAATTTGTGATGAAGATGTTGAAACTGAAGAACACATCTTCGTTCATTGTAATCTTGCTAGGAAAATATGGAAAGATGTCTTGTATTGGTGGAAAGTTGACAACGTAAACGTCTTGAGCCTTCTTGAAGCAATCAACCTTGTGGACAAAGTTAGTCTCCCTCCTCCTCTTTCTACCCTCTTTGACGCGGTGGTCCAAACAGCACTTTGGTTCCTTTAGAGATATAGAAATGTGTTTGCTTTTGCTCCTAAAAGACCGAATCTAGATCTCCTCTTCAACGACATTAAGCTTTTCTCTTTTAATTGGATTACTAATACGCATAATAAAATTTCCTTTAATTGGATTGAGTGGTTTGATAATCCTTGTAACACTCTTCCAACCCCTATGCAATTGTTTTTCTTTGCTCCTAGCCCCTTGCTAGGATGTTAATTCAAATTTCCGTTCAAAAAAAAAAAAAAAAAAAAAAACCAAAGCAGCTGTTAATCACTTTACCTCTAACTCAGCCTCAGCAAGTGCAGTGCGGGATGAGGGACTCCAGGCACTGGCTTTCTGCCCAGATATATGTACCCTTTGAAAACCATATGCCCAAACGCGTCAATCTGGAAGGCCAAAAGGATTCATATGATAACGATAACAACAACAATATAACAATAATATAGCTATAGCCTCATTTTACCTGAGCAGCTTCATATTCTGGATCAAGGGTGAGATACGGATGATCCCAATCAGCCCATACTCCAAATCTCTGTAGACAAATAGTAAAAATGTTTAATGTTCTATTAATCCATAATAGTTTGAATATGTAACCAAAAACATTGATACTACATGTAATAAGTAAAAGTACATGACCTTATGTAGGATCTTTAGTTATATAAATTGGCTGTTTAAACTGACCTTGAATGACGCCATTTGAGCCTTCACGGTTGCTTTGGCAAATTTAGCTGCTTTGGCTCTCAATTTTATTGGTGTTAGCCCCTTTCGGGCATCTTGGTCCAGAGACTGCAATACTAAGATTATTCAACAAAAAATTACCCATGATTGAATCTAAAAGTTACAAGAAGAAAATAACACAGCAACAAACTATCACTTACCTTTTAACTCAATAGGTAGACCATGGCAATCCCAACCAGGAACGTATTGAACTTTACAGTTTTGGAGAAGCTGTCATATCCAATTGTATAAGTAATTCCATAAAAAAGTAATTACATGTTGTGCATCATTCTAGCGCACACATTTCAAATATTGCAGTGCAAAGTGATTGTTGCAACCAAACCTTATACCTGTTAATGATATCTTTTATAATCTTGTTTAATGCATGTCGGATGTGTAAATCACCATTAGCATACGGAGGTCCATCATGAAGAATGAAACTTCCCTATCGAAAGCAGAAGAAATATCAAATGAGTAGAGATAGAAAGTTGGTAGCAGACAAGATGAACTCGATTGAGCTAACTAACCTGTTATTCTTTTCCGCAACTTTCATAAAGACCTGATTTTCATTCCATAATTTCTGTAGTTCAGGTTCCCTTACAACAGAATTTGCTCCCATGCCAAAATTTGTCTTTGGAAGGTCAAGGGTATGCTTGTACTTTCCATCTCATTGCTTTGTTCCTGAACAACAAAATAAAATCATGAGACTTTGACTGACTACAAAGATCTATAAAAGTTGTAATCCTGGATGTACCTTTAGATTCTTTCTTCGCAACCATCACAGGTCCACGAGACCTTCGCTTTGACTGAGTACAAAAGGCACTTCTAGGATTTATATAGAAATATGTAAGATGGAAGAGCGACGTGAGCTCAATGGAAGAGTACCGTCGAAATCAATGCTGCTAAAAGAGACGATTTTGGTAAATAACGAGCAATTTCTCAATGACAGAACCTGAACAGCTTTTTGCATGTAGGATAAGATTGGTGAATATACTATAAACATAATTACACAACAACCAAATGATATATAAAACTTGATTTTCAAATTTTCGAAAAGAGATATGATTAGATTAACCAATAAAGGAGTTTTCGTGATTGTGATTTCAAATATGCATACAGACTACAGAGATATATTAAGAATATATAAACATAATGGAAGACAGATTCTCCCAGGATAGATAACCGCTTTTTCAAAGAGATGCTCAAAAGTCAAAACACCATTACATTTATGCATATCAAAACACATAAGTGGCCGTTTCACATCCTACGTCAAGTACAAATATAATAAAACAGCGGCCATAAAACACAACTCTTATAAACCTAAAAAACACAAATAAACCTTAAACTATATCACCATTCAAGAATTACCAACTTTTAAACACTACTAATATATAAACCTTCAGATTGTCTAAAAAAAGTCCCCATTATCATAACATCTAAGCCTACTGGTTTATCCGACTTCGCTTCATAAAATCATTTCTAAGTTTCTAACCAACAAGAAGTTAAATGGGTATCAAAGTGAAATCCTTGCTTTTTTATGACCGTTATGAACAACCAACTTTCAATTTCATGCATACATAACACATTTTGCTAACGTCTAAACACCTTAACAAAACCAACAAACAGTTACCTTAAAACCAACTCTTGTAAGCAAATAAACACACATAAACCTGAAACTATATTACCATTCAACAATTATCAACATTGATCACTAATGCTACAAATTTATCTGAATTCACTGAAAAAATTACCAACTTCTTGATCACTACAAATCTCTTAAACCATAAACTATCTAGAAAAGTCATCACTACAACATCTACTGCTACTAATTTATCCAAGACATCTAATACTGCTAATTTATCACTACATCATCTACACTAACGATATGTAAATACCTCTCTCTAGTGATAGATTAATTAGATTAAAAAGGTAACAAAGTTTCAGTAACACATGTCTAATTGCCCCATTAGTAGCAATTCAGAAAGGAAAATTGTTTACTGCTCACAACCCGGCCCGTATAAATAGCTATCCATTCTCACCCAAACCCATTTACCCAGCCTACTTAACCTGCCCATTTGGACACTCTTAATGGAAACAAACATGTGCTAGGAGTATCTTGGAAACTGACCTTTGTGAACCAAGTTATAATCTCGATATTGCTTTGAAGAAAACGTGAAGGACCAGAAATGTAGAAATGAAACTCTACAACCGATTAGTTAGTTAAAGTAGTTAAAAAGTTAGTTATTTCCAGGAATGGTCGAATGGACATGATGCTTGGCATATACCTGTTCGAACCATCACAATGAATAGATGCATCGGTTTATACATACCAAATAGACATGACTCTTAGATGAAAGGTTACAACGATTCATTGCATCGTTTGGAAACCTATAAGTACTTACGTTTATGTATTATTACAATGGTTAGACAAATAATATAAGTTATCTTTTGTTATTATCGTTGCAAATTCGTATTTGACTCAACCACGTCGATCCATATTTCATACACGACTGGGACAACATTTGGCATCAAGAGCCTTGTTGGAACATCTCATTACAATCATCAAACTCACCCAGAAATCCAGAAACCTTGTATCGAGACACAGAAACCAGAAACCAAATAGAAACCCACGACTGGAATTTTTTTTCCAGAAATAACGCAAACCTTTGATCCTTGTTAACATTAGAAAGGTTGCATAGATAACTTAGGGACACTAGAAAAATCGTATACACTTTTCTTTGTGTCGTAATTTGCAAACAGGAAGGATACCGATTCAGAAAGTTGGTACCTTGGTTTGCTGTGTATCGTACGCCACAACAAAACCAGAAAAAGTTGAAGTTTATTGTTAATCTACAACAAGAAACGTACATGTGTGTTCTCTACTACAACACAACAAGGGAGAAGATTAGACGTCGAAAGATTGTGTACAAATTTTGGTACACAAGGAGAAGAAAAAGCGCAGAAAAAATAAAAGCATTGCTTGGAATAAGAAGAAAGATACCGTTACATATAAAAGAAAAGGAAAGCACGTTGGCAATACAAGAAGCAACAACAAGTTTGAAATACAGAAGCGAATTGATCACTCGCTGCATAAGAAGAATACCAATTAGGTATTAGGAGTTGTTGATAAACGGTGTAGACAAGAAAAAGAAGAGCGACAAGAGTATTGTGGAAACAACGAAGCGAAAGAAGCAAGCAATAGCGGAACGACAAACAAGTAATTTGTTTAGACGTTGGTTTATTGGATTTGGTACAACGAGTACTAAAAAAAAGAAGAAGAAAAGCAATTTATTTGCTACGGTAATAATTTTACCGAGACTCATTAAGAGAAGACTTGGAGCAAAGAAAACAACGACAACAATTTTGGAATTGATCGTGGCCAAAAATCACTTCGGGTGGATTTTGGAGTAAGCCGAGACATAACAAGGGTCCGAGGCAAGTAGTAGGAACCAAGTCGAGAAGAAAAAGGAACAACGTGAAAATTTGGTTAATTATTCGACAACCAAATTTGAAATTGAAAGGAGACGAGGAAAGAAAAGTACGTGGTTGATATATCTCATAGTATCGACACACAAGTGGGAACGCAAAAACATACGAGGTCACGTAATCACTATTTGGATTTCATTTATACGCTTATAGTATAGATACTCATTTTCATACTATTAGGAAATCCCGAAAACTATATTGATCCCCGTATTACTAGGATTCCCGGATAACTATTTATGTTCCCTGTAGTAGTAAGGTTATACCATACTAGTTAGATTTCCCATACAAGTCAAAGGTGAAGATCGTAAACACATCTAGGATGTCGGGTGGAGATGACACCAATATCAATAACACTATAGTAAAACCCATTACACCTCTTACACAATATCAATGCCCTAAACTCAAAACCACAAACTACACTGTTTGGGCTATACAAATTAAGGTTATATTAGAAGCACATGGATTATGGGAGACTATAGAACCTAAGGAAAACACCGAATTAGATGCTAAGAAGGATAAGGCAACTATTGCCCTCCTATATCAAGCGGTAACCGAGGATGTGTATTACAAGTAGCAAGTTGTAAAACTGCTAGAGAATTATGGGAATCATTGAAAAGGAGACACGTTGGAGAAGAAAGAGTGCAACAAGCACGATTACAAATCACTTATGATAGGATTTAATGCCCTTCAAATGAAGGATGAGGAGACTGTGGATGCATTTACAAACAAACTAAATGGTTATGTCACAAAGGCAAAAGAATTAGGAAAAACCATGGATGAAACACTTTTAGTCCGAAAACTATTAGATTCCACACCAGATAGGTTCATTCAGATAGTAGCATCCATAGAACAGACAAGTGATCTAGATGATATTACCTTAGATGAGATCACTGGAAAGTTAAAGGCATTCGAGGAAAGAATAAAACTCCGAAAGGGAGGACAAGCAGAAAGTCAGGATAACCTATTATTCGCACAAGGCGAACACTCTAGATATAAGAAACATTTCAACAAGAATAGGGGTAGATCAAACTACACACAAGGAAACTGGCAGAATAAAGGAAACAGAAATAACTCGAATGGAGAAAACCCAACTAACAATGACAAGAACAATAAGAATAGAAGTGAGTGGAAGAAGAAAGCAAAATGTTTCAATTGCGGGAAACATGGACATATTAAGAAAGAATGTAGAAGTAAACCAACAACTCAGGAACAGTCAAACCTTATCTATGAAGACGATGAACCATCACTGTTAATGACTACACATGAAGAAGTATTGTTAAATGAAGGACAAATACAACCCGGAAAGTATGCTACAATAGATGATAGCATATGGTATTTAGATAATGGTGCAAGCAACCATATGACGGGAGCGAAGAGTCATTTTAAAGATATAGACGAAAGTATCACTGGACGCGTTCATTTTGGAGATGGATCGTATGTAGAGATAAAGGGTAGAGGTTCAATAATACTAGGATGTAGAAAAAAGGAGCATAAGATAATAACAGATGTTTACTACATACCAAACCTCAAGAGCAACATACTTAGTCTAGGACAACTTACTGAAATAGGTTGTAAGATTATCATGGACGGGAACAAGCTGACTTTGTATGATAAGAAGAAGAAGTTGTTGATGAAGGTAGAAAGGTCGAAAAATAGACTTTACAGTATTAGATTACAGATAGAAGCACCTATATGCCTCTTAGCAAATGTGGATAATCAAGCATGGTTATGGCACGCAAGATTAGGTCATCTGAACTTTGACGATATTAACAAGATGACAAGAAAGGGTCTAGTAGAAGGAATACCAAGAATAAACCATACTTGACAAGTATGTGATGCATGTTTACTAGGAAAACATAGCAGAACACCATTTCTCAATCAAGCTAAATTCAGATCCAAGAACCCACTGGACTTAGTTTATGGAGATCTCTGTGGTCCCATAAGTCCAACAACACATTCCGGAAAGAAACTCATCTTCTTACTAGTAGATGACTCTACACGTTACATGTGGGCTTATTTTCTAACAACTAAGGATCAAGCCTTCAACATATTTAAGGAATTTAGACAAAAGATTGAGATGGAGTTGAGATTGAAGTTAAGAATGCTAAGAACAGATAGAGGTGGTGAATTTACATCAAATGAATTCACTAAGTACTGTAAAGAGAATGGAATAGCAAGACAGTTAACAGCACCATACTCACCGCAACAAAATGGAGTAGTTGAAAGAAAGAATAGAACGGTGTTATCAACTACCAGGAGTATGATGAAAGCGATGAAGTTACCCTTAACTTTTTGGGCGGAAGCAGTCAAGCATGCCATTTATATTCTAAATAGGGTACCTACACGAGCACTAGAAGATAAAACACCATATGAAGCACTCTACAAGAGAAAACCGAACCTACAAAACCTTAAAATATTCGGATGCACAGCTTATGCTAAGATAACCATACCTCACTTGAAGAAGTTAGATGATAGAAGCATACCGATGGTTTATTTAGGAGTAGAGAAAGGATCAAAAGCTTGTAGGCTATATGATCCAGTAAGAAAGAAGAAACATGTTAGTAGGGACGTAAAGTTTATGGAAACGAAGCTGTGGAATTGGGATAAAGATGGAAATGATACGGATACACAAGACACATTTTGGGCTTGTTTTTTGGTAGACGAAGTTCATAATGGAAATCATACACCAATCAACATAGAAGACATTGATAACACGTATCATGAAGAAGATCAAATACTGGATCCAATACCAGATCCAATACCTGATCCAGCATCACCAACTACACCACCAACATACACTTACGAACCCAACTCAGAAAGTGAAAGAGAAGCTACTATTAGTTCATTAGAAAGCTCATTGGGAAGCTTAGAAAGATATGATCACAGACCAGTACGAGGTTTAAAGACTATCAATGAAATCTATCAACATGCACGTGAAGTAGAAACTCCAAGTTTATTTTTCATTGAAGAAGAACCTCGTAACTACAAGGAAGCATCAAAAGATGAGAAATGGATTGAGGCCATGAAGATTGAATTAGATTCAATCAATAAGAATCACACATGGACTCTTACAGATTTGCCAGAAAATCAGAAGGCAATCGGACTCAAATGGGTTTATAAAACCAAGAGAGATGCACACGGAAAGATCAATAGATATAAAGCCAGATTAGTAGCGAAAGGTTATGTACAAGAACACGGAATAGACTTTGATGAAGTATTCGCACCAGTTGCTAGGATAGAAACAGTTCGATTAATTTTAGCACTAGCAGCATATCATGGATGGCAAGTGCACCACTTAGATGTAAAATCAGCATTTTTACATGGAGAATTAAAGGAAGAAGTCTATGTTACACAACCTGAAGGTTTTATTCAGCAAGGAAACCAAGGAAAAGTATACAAGCTAACAAAAGCTTTGTATGGCTTAAGACAAGCACCAAGAGCTTGGAATGTGAAGCTTGATCAAACCTTGAAGTCATTAGATTTTAAGAAATGTAATCTAGAACAAGCAGTCTACATGAAAAGAAGCAAGAATTCAACACTTATCGTTGGAGTATATGTAGATGATTTAATAATCACGGGCACTCCAAAGAAGGAAATAGACTTGTTCAAATCCCAGATGGAAGATAAATTTGAAATGAGCGATTTAGGATTGCTAGCATATTACCTTGGGATAGAAGTTACATAGACAGGAGGAGAGATTACAATCAAGCAAACCGGATACATTAACAAGATCCTAAAAGAAACAAGTATGGCGGATAGCAATGATACGAAGATACCATTGGATCCCGGCACTAAGTTGGTCAAGGCGGAAGATGGAGAACCAGTTGACGCAACTTATTACCGAAGCTTAATTGGAAACCTAAGATACTTATTACATACAAGACCGGATCTTAGTTACTCAGTCGGGCTACTCAGCAGATTTATGCAAGACCCGAAGGATCATCACCTGAAGGCAGTGAAACAAGTAATCCGATATGTCAAAGGAACAAAAGAACATGGAATAATATACAAGGAAGGCGGCTGCAAGATAACAGGTTATAGTGACAGTAGTTATGGAATCAATACCGATCAAGGAAAAGGAACTACTGGAGTCGTATTTTACTTTGGAGAGTCACCTATTACCTGGTGTACTCAGAAGCAACCGACAGTGGCGCTATCATCATGTGAATCAGAATTCATGGCGGCTACTGCAGCAGCATGTCAAGCCTTATGGTTAAAACGTTTACTTAGTGAACTAACTGGAATTGAAGAAAAGAGGATAACGCTCAGAGTTGACAACGTATCAGCAATAGCACTCGTGAAGAACCCAGTATTTCATGGAAGAAGTAAACATATAGACATTCGCTATCATTTCATTTGGGAATGCGTAGAGAATGATCATATAAATGCGGAACACTTTAGCGGAGAACTACAAAGAGCAGACATCTTAACGAAAGCTTTACCAAGACTCAAGTTCACAACTATGAGACAAATGCTCGGAGTTCAAGACCTTGGACAAAGCAACGATCAAGATTAAGGAGGAGAATGTGAACCAAGTTATAATCTCGATATTGCTTTGAAGAAAACGTGAAGGACCAGAAATGTAGAAATGAAACTCTACAACCGATTAGTTAGTTAAAGTAGTTAAAAAGTTAGTTATTTCCATGAATGGTCGAATGGACATGATGCTTGGCATATACCTGTTCGAACCATCACAATGAATAGATGCATCGGTTTATACATACCGAATAGACATGACTCTTAGATGAAAGGTTACAACGATTCATTGCATCGTTTGGAAACCTATAAGTACTTACGTTTATGTATTATTACAATGGTTAGACAAATAATATAAGTTATCTTTTGTTATTATCGTTTGCAAATTCGTATTTGACTCAACCACATCGATCCATATTTCATACACGACTGGGACAACAACCTTTGTTTCCTTCTGTAATTCAGCTTTGTTCATTAAAAAGCTAACCTTAACTTCCTAATCAGTCTAGCACCATCGACGTTAGTTTGAACTGCAGGCTCACTGCCAGCAAGATCCACAAGACTCTGCAGGAGTTTTATGGAGATAAGAAACAACTAAGAAGGAACAATCATATAGAAAATATAATTTAATAAAGCAAACATACCAAACTCGCTAAGAGAGATCTTACAGCTCCTGATGTATCATGAAGACTGCTCTCAATAGTCTGAAAATTAGAGCCATTAAACGATCTCATAAGGTGAGAAGTTTACACAAACAGTAATGCAACTATGCAATCCCAACAAACATAGTTACACAAACAACTGCACAAACCAGATTCAAAACATTATCATACTTTAGAATATATGTTTAAATGTATGCTAGCAACCAATAAATATCATATCATTTGCAGAAACTAGCTACACATACATACATATGACCATAGCAAGAACTAACCACATGCATCAATACATTAACAAATAGTTGGATGTTTTTTACGGGTGTACTCACCATTCATTCGTGCCCGGAGTTACGGTGCTTACTGCTCAGAAGGACACTATCATAGGTTTACCTAGCATAAGACAAGAACATGGTACGATCATTAGTATACTAATGCCAAAAGGCAGGGGATATTCTAGTTGTCAAATACTAAGATTAACAATTTGCAATAGCTCATATGGTGTTGAAGAGTATCATACCAAGTATAAACTGCATCGGCCAATTAAAAGAAACTAAAAGCAGAGCGTGTATGTAGAGTGTATTGTAGAGAAAAATATTGATAATTTACTAATTTAGTGATTGTAATTTAGTGAAAGTCTTTATATCTTTGGTGAAGCAACCAAAAACCTAATAGCATGAAAATTTATTATTAGAATCAAGCCCGTGTTACAAGTGAAATAAAGCAGGTCTTGGTACATGTATGGGTACATAACTATGTGGTAAATACCTGAACTGCAGCATGTGTATATGAACTCTTTAACTAGGCGTCACAGATTGCAGCAACTGCTTCACTAACAAATTTACTTAGGTTAACACTTCTTAGCTCATCCATCAACCTTTCTCGCTGCTCTTCATTGATCTGCTTAAGATTTTTATGCTCATCAAAAAATTTGATTATGGTTATCCAAATTTTAGTTGTTCCCAAAACACTTTGGAATTACCACAACGGCCAGGAAGTTCATCATATTCAGAAGCAGCAGACAGTATATTAAGGAAAACCTGAAAGAAAGATGATCTACTATAAGAATCACAACTTACAGATGATTGAAAGATACAGCTAAAACCAAAGTGGAAAATTGGCAGTTCAAGTGGGTGGGGCGAAGATGCCACAAAATATCAAGTTGGGTTGACTGGAAACGATTTTTATGCGAAACTTATAACAAACTTTTAATCATTTTACTGGTTTACGACAGGGCTTTCCATCAAGGGAAGGGTTTCACACTTTATGTTTCTAATCAGATATACTAGCAAAGAACACATTTTTCTTATATAATTTCACCATAAAATTTTTTCCCAATCTTCTCAGTTAATTCATTTTGAGAATCCGTTATCACTGTTCATACATCTTCACACACAGTTTTCTCAATCCTGACAATCATAAAACCTAAACTTAGTACTGTAAGTTTTTTGTCTAAATATTTCAATCTATCATGTCTGATTCAGATCCAAAACCTCCTAACCCAGATTTAACTATTCAACCACCTCCGGCGGTGAATCCACCTTGTTCAAGAATGGATAAATCCCTTAAAACCAAAAAAAACCAATAGATGAATCCCAGTTCTAAAAGCAATATGAAACATGTTGAAATGTTATCCAAATCCTCTGATATTAATTTCAGGAACTTTGTCACACGTTCAAGTTCCAAAGGGAGTGATTCACCTGTGGATAATGATGAAATGGATGATGGGGATGAAGCTGAGCAAGGTATGGAGGTTCAGAAGGATATGAGTGCTGATATATTGGGTTCAGAAGCTATTAGCACTGAGGAAGTGATGTCTGGTATAAGTTGTGATGAAAATGTACGTATTTTGTTCCCTGAGATGAATACTAATTGTGTTGCTAAGAATAATGCTAGTAATAGTGCTGTGAGTAGTGTTTTGCCTAATTTGGTTGCTCCTTTGATGAAAACCCTGCTTCAAACCCTATACTAGCAAAGGATAGTGGTGTTAACGGTAATTTAGCTGATAAGAAAATAGTTGATAGTATTTTTGGGGACAGTTTTAAGGGATGCAATAATAGAGTTTTGACTGAGGAACAGAAGATTGAAAGGATGGGTGTGAAAGTGCAGGCTAGTGTGAAGTCTAACCCTGATCAAATATTGAATGATGGATGGAAGACGGTGCAAAATAGGAAAGCTACAAATGTCTTTGGTGATAATGCAAGGCCTCAAGCTTAATAAGTGAAGACTAATGGTGTTGCAGAGTATTCTAGTACTCATGTGTAGCAAAATAGTCAAAGTGGTGTGGGTAATATGAGAAATGGTTCTACTCCTAGCAGGGGTGGAGCTAGTATTAGAGGTAGAGGTAATTTAAATGGTAAAGGTGGATATAGTGGTATGAATGTGAACAATGAAAGGAGATATGTTCATGTTAAGAATAATGGGAAGGATGAGAATCTAGTTTATGAGGAAATGCAAAAACAGGGGATAGAGAAGGATAATGTGAAGACAAATGATGCTCAACTGAATTACATTGCCCAAAAGGATTGTAGTACTAAGAATAGTTTCATTGTTTTGGATGGTGAAGAGGATAATGTAGAATCAGATAAGTTGAAGAATTTTTGTGCTAGAATTGATATGATCTGTAAAATGGGAATTATGATTGATGAAAATGAAAAACGAACTTGGTCAGCCAAAATGTTGGACTACTATTTAGATAGATGGAAGAAATGCAATGAAAAAGTTCTAGCGGCTGATGAAGTTTTGAAAAGTAGAATTGATAAGCTGCAAAAGAGTATTGTTTTGAGTGTTAGGTATCTTCATGAGAATGCTAAAAAGATTGCTGAGCATAGGATTGTAGATGAGTGTGCTGGAAAGACAGTACAAAGTTCTTACAATTTATTCTACTCCCAAGCCTATGAAGCTGAATTAAAGAAGCTCAAAAAGCTGAAATGGCAAAAGGATATGCTGGATGTTGACTTGTTTGTTAACTCTAAATTGGGAACTACTTATTGATCCAAAGCACCAACAGTTTACTTACCAGTATACAGTATGTTGAGCCGCTATAAATGCTTGATTTAGGTGAAATTGGTCCAGCAAACTTAATGTTATATATGGAGATTCCTGGAAACAAGAAACAGGGAGAAAATAAGAACATGTATCCAAACAAATCATAGTTTCACAAGGTATTCAAACCCAAAAAGTTGTGTATCTGATTGTCTGCGTCTGCATAATCATAAAAGCAATATTAGAGCCCAAAGAGTCCAAAGATTGTGATTAAACTGATTACAAGAGACTCATTGCATTTTGAAACCCCGATTCTCCACTTTACAATTACCATCAATAACAAAAGTCTTGATCGGAACCTAATGAAACAAAAAGAATCAATTACGATCGGTCTAAACTAAATCTCAATATTTTTCTTAACAAAATCAAACTACATATTTACTAACTGATGCAATTAAAAAAGTTGCAACTAGCAAAACACGCAACCATAAATTGTATTCATGAAGCTTTATAATTGAATTGAATCACACGTGATACAACACATTTAGTCTAATGTATTGACTAATTATATGAAGTTCAACATGGCCAACTGTATTAGCATTTCAATCTATATACTCCAACAACTTCGAAAGTTATCAAACCAAAAAACAATAACTGATGACCTCAACCAATGTCTACAAGTATCAACCATCTCACTTAACGGCGACGTTAAGTCCGAACAAAACTCTGACCTAATTCTAACTAAAACTACCTTGACCCGGTCAGCAACTACTCTTTTAATTGAGGCATTTTATCAAACACTTGTCTTACAAGTTACAACTACCAATTTTTTCAAATATCATAAACAGGTATAAGGTTTGGTTGCAACATCTAATACTTCCAGAAAGACAAAGACCGCCGGCTTAAACCATAAACGGTCTAAATCAGTCCCATTAACATAACATCTAATCCTGCTAATTTGACTGCTTTCGCCACATAAAAACAATCTAACCAAGAAAAACTCAAATGGGTGACACTAACATAACAAATTCACTTCAACTATTCACTCAAGCATTTCTTCAAACACTTGGTGTGCAACTAACAAAAAACCCATTTACAAAACCCCAAAAAGAAGTCCAAAGAATAATTGTAAACAACAAGAACTCAAATGGGTCATCGCATTTACATCAAACAGTTGGTTATATAAATTTGCTGTTTAAACTGACCTTGAATGACGCCATTTGAGCATTCACAGTTGCTTTGGCAAATTTGAGCCTTTCGGGCATCTTGGTCCAAAGACTGCAATACTAAGATTATTCAACAGAAAATTACCCATGATTGAATCTAAAAAGTTACAAGAAGAAAACAAAACTCTGATTGGTAATGACATGTGTCTATTTAGTGTGTGACTGGATCAGGATTTGGGATTTTAATTCTTGTTTATATGCGTTTGGTTTAACTTAAAGATTTGAGTTAAGGGTTATGACAATTGTGAAGATGGTTGTAGATGGGTACAATGGTGGCAAAAGGTGGGTCGATGGTTGATGAAATGATAAAATGACGATGGGGTCTGTTTATAGGTGATCAAATGTGGTTGTGTACTAGTGTTTGTGTTGGCTTTCCTTATTATAATTAATAAAATAAAATATGAATATTAAATTAACGATAAAAATAGTTTTATATGATATAGCCTTTATATAAGTATGGGGAATTGCATATATACCCACTAAAACATGAATATTTGCATATTTCCTCAAAACACAAGTTTTTAATACACAATGTACAATGATGTTTAAGCATGTTTTGGGTATATATGCAAATATGCAAGTTTTATAGAGTTATTGATTGATGCATTTTTTATTTTTCAGTACACTTTTGAAATTAAAACGTAAACGTAACCGTAAATGTAAACGTACAAAATTAAAAACTTTTATTCATAAGTTAAAAAAATTACATGAACTTCGAATATTAAAAACATTACATTTAAAATAACTACGAGATATTAAAAACAGAAATTAAACATCACAATAAAGGTGTTTGACCAAATCGTCACGAAGGTTTTGATGTGCTTGTGACGATTTGATTTGTCTTATAACTTGTAGCACTTGTTCTTGGGGTTGTAAGAGATCATCTGGTTGATGTACTTCCTCCGGGTACCAATCGGGAGATATTGCCTTCCCTTTGTCTTTTTGACTCATATTATATAATATGATGCATGTATACATCATATTCATTATTCTTTCTTTTTTCGTCGGTCGTGCGGGATTGGCTACTATAGCTGATTTTTTTTTCAAAACACCAAACGGTCATTTCACATATTTCTTTGTCGCTTCATGAATTCACTTATACCTTATTCGCTTGTGGTCATTGTCAGATGGTTCTGGAATCGAATTAATGAGTGTCACCTATTCCGGATATATTCCGTCAACAAGATAATATCGCCATTTGTAAGTTACGCCGTTAGCCATAAACGAAATATATGGTTCTCTTTTGGATTTGAGATTGTTAAATAAAGGGGATTGATGTATAATGTTGATGTAGTTGTTCGCCCCAGAAACACCAAAGAAAGCATGCCATATCCATAAGTCTTGTGACACAACAGCTTCCAGCAAAATGAATGGATTCGGACCATGATCATATATACAATATTGCACTTTATATGTGTTTAGACAACCAAACCACGGCCAATATGTACAATCAAGGCTTCCTAACATTTCTGGAAACCCATGCATTCCTTCGTGAAATCGATAAAGCTTTTCAACATTAGTGATTTTGGGTTTTTGCAAATTCTCTACTCCAAAAATTTCCATAAAGTATAAAAATGATCAAGAAATAGACAAGAAGTTCTCTCGCCCATTTGTAAATATTCATCAAGGGCTTTAGGAATCATATTGTATGCCAATTGACGAATTAAGGAGGTGCACTTCATCAATGGGGAAATGCCTTCTCTTATGGTACAGTAAATATTATCACGAAAAAAATAAATAATGAATTATCACTTCTTCAACTATCATTGTGAAAAGCTCTCGACTCATTCGGAATATCTTCCAGGAATGATATGCATCGTACATCGGATTCACACTAAAATAGGCAAAGACTAAATGATCACGAGCACCATAACGATCTCGAGTTAGGATGTTTCTCATCGGTCGATTTGCTAGTCATTTATTCTTAATAAACACAATGCTCTTCTAAAAAAAATCAAGTCCTGACTAATAACTTCTTTTTCTTCTTCTGATGAGTCGGTGAACATGAATGTTTCGGAATTCATTTGGATAATAAGGATAACCTATTTAACAAATAACGCAAAGTTTGGTAACTTGAATGAACAAAAATTAAGTTGAGTAATTTAGGCGAACATTTTTGCAAAGTTTAGTAACATATTTGTATGTCAACCATATAAGCTAATAAGCTCATAATCCCCCTATATAAGCTTAAACAAACATCAGCTAATAAGTTAGGGACAACTACATATATACCCACTAAAACTTGCATATTTGCATATTTTCTCTAATATATGCTTAGACACAACTCGCATACAATGCATTAAAAACTTGCATTTTAAAGAAATGTGCAAATATACTAGTTACATTGAATATATATTCAATTCCCCTTGTATAGACCACCAAGAACATTGTATAATGTAACTTTGGTCATGAAACTCTTTGAAGTATTTTGTTTAATAACAATAATGTAAAGGAAATTTGCAAAACTGTGACCAAAGATGATACTTATTTTCATCTTTCTGGCATATGATTGAAACTAGAACTTTTTTTGTGAAATAACGAGAGTATCCTCAATTTAAATACAAATGATCACTTGTGGCATTGGCGACAAAACACACTTTTAAGCACATTATGCAACCATCATCTTTTGGAAAGCAGTTGCCTTAGGTAGTGATGATGTTCTTGAATCAAATTTGAAAAATAAATGCAAATAAAAGAACATATTAGAGGTTGAAGATGAATGAGGTAAATTGACAAGAATGCCCTCACGTGAAAGTCACATGAGGTGATTTAACGGGCGTTAGTGAAAAAGACGGGAAGTGTTACAAAATGTGAACAACAATGACATTTTTTGTAATTCAAGTTTGGGAGGACGGGAAGTACAAAAATGACAAAACCATAGGGACAAGATTTATAATTTACCCAACCCGTCCTACGAACCAAATAAGGTCACCGGAGCTGCAGTTCATATTAATTGGTTTTTTATTTAATTGGTCAACATTCTATCATCTTTCGTATTCCTAGCATTCAGGTAGTATAAATTTCATTACTTTATTAATTAATTGCATTTTTTTAGCTTTTTTTAATTAATTGTGTTGGTTAGGGTTTAGTTTTTTCCGGCTAATTAAAACTTTCAAAATAAGCTTATTTGGCCGGATTATTAAACTTTTGAATAGCTCATAAGCTTAGATAATTGAGCTTATGAGTTTATCAACTTATGCTTATGTAGTTATGTAGCATAAACTCACATTGATAAGCTCATAAGCCCAAACTTTTGAGCTTACAAGCTTTTCAGAAGTTCAATAAGCTGACCAAATAAGCTTAAGCAAACACCCCTATAAGCTGAAATCAGATAAGCCCATAAGCCCTTTATAAAACCTTAAACAAACACCCCCTTAGTAACATTGCTATTTAGTAGGTTATTTGAGTCGTTAGTGATTAGTTGAAGTTGCGGATTCATGTGATACGTTAAGGGTTGCACGTTGATCATATGTGTTGTTTTGATTAATTAGGTTTTTGTTTTGGTTTGATTTGTATTATTGTGTTCTATAGTGTTTGTAAGTGTTGATCATGCGACACTGATGTTGAGTGCTTACTATGTCAGAATCCACCTATTTAAGTATATGCTATTTGATCTGTAATTTTTTTCCCTTTTTGTGGGTCCTGTTTATGAGGATTTGTTTTTAATGGACTTTGGATTTGTTTTTATGAGGATTTCTTTCGGGTAGCTTTACAGGTTAGGTGAAACTCAATCACTTTTTTGTATCAGAAGGTCCTACCATGGTGTATTTAGCAAATGGAACAATGTCTTTACTACGGGCAACTGCTTCAGCATAATATGAATATATGATGCAGGATTATGTGAGGACAGGTGAAATGTATGATTAATGTTGCTTTCTTTTTTAGTTTCCTACTATGTCGCGGTTGAGAACCAAGTAGATTTTGCTTGACGGGCAGTGGTTGATGTTGGTGCCGGAAGCGGCATACTATCATTGTTTGCTGCACAGGTGTTACTATTTTTTTGTGAAAATGGTGAAATATTATTAATCACAAAAATGTACAATAAGTTTCAAAACAACCATGGACATATCCCATGTTGTTTTCTACTGAAACTTATGAAAAAAAACAAATTAATTTGACTAAACAAACATTCTATACTACTAGTACTTCCTCAATACAATACAACAAATACAACTACTTAATTCTTCATTTATCAGCACCTTCTATAACGTGCGTTAAGTTTGGAAGTTGGCTAAAAAAAATAAATAAAAAATAAAAAATAAAAAATAGAAATCACCCCACCCCCCTCTAACGGGGTTGAAATTGAAAATACTAATTGAGGTGGAGGTGAGTTATAGGTGAGTTATGTTACCGAGGTGGAAAGTCAAGAGTTAAGGTTAAAAGATAAAAGCTGATTGTGGCGCTAACGTGGCAGGGGTCACGTTACCGCATGCTCTAAGTGGCAATATGGGTAGGTCATGCGTATTTGGTAATGGGTCAAAAGGGTTAAAGGTTCAGAAGGACAACTTTTTGGTACATGTCAAAATGAGCCGGGTTTGTTTGGGCTGACCCGGAACACTTTAGTACAAAGTTTTGAATATGCAATATGGATTAATAACATACTTTGAGCAACTTTTGTGCTTTTTTATTATTAGTTTGTCTTGTTGATTTTACTCTTTTGATTCGGTAGAGACAAAACCTCCCTCGAATTGATCATTCCCTTGCACGAGTAAATGAGTCAATTGCCTACCCTAGCTATATAAAGAATAAACACTTGTTTGGTAGTTTTTTTTTTTTTTTTTTTTTTTTTTTTTTTTTTTTTTTTTTTTGGTGCAAAGGTAAATCTTTATATTAACTTCAACCAAATGTACATATAATTTTCTCACTATCAATTTGGACATGCCCAAAGACAGATTCAACAAGTAAAACATAACCTATATCAGATACCACTAAAACTATATCTCTATACTTCACACTTCAGTCCATCAATCACATAACTCCAAAACACAACTGCATCCAACCTAGATACAGATGAAGATTACCTTTTTAGCACCTACCATCTAGCTACATTTCCCCTTTATCTACCCACCAAGATCATTCAACCAGCACCCACAATGATCATGGCAGAATAGAAAAGAGGCATCACTAGGAACCCATTACCCTTCCACTGCAAGGGCTATGCCATGTAACCTACATTTCCATATCAAGAATGGCTTCAGTTACATCGGAACGCACACCTTGAGTGAAGACCAACCACTACCTCCTTGATGATGCATTGGAAAGACCAAGAAGGACCATCTTTCATTCTTCTCTATTCAATCCATCATGCACCATCCGCCAAACCATTACCCTTCTCAGTATACAATCCTACTTTATGGTACATCTTTATGGATAAGACCTCCTATTGCTTCAACATAGACTTTACATACTTCCTCCCAAGGCCAAGTATGAAAGACATATGTGTCACAATAGGTACAGTCTCACCAATAAGACTCCAAGGTACAAGGTCTTGTACACTGAATGGTTTGCATAACAATTCTATAACAGATAATATTCAATTCAAACACTGCTACATTCCACCATGTCCACTGATTCATCTCCTTTGACTCTAAAAATCATTAACCCAAACACCCCTTCATTAGGAATTATTAAGATTAACACTTTCTGTTTGCAGAAGAGCTGGAATTAACTTGCCTTTTACCCATATTAAATTCCACATGTTGGCCACCATCAAGATTGCATTAGATCTTTTGACATTTAGACTTTGCAGAACATCTTCTATAAATCTGTTAATCAAAGCAATAATCTCCTCCTCTGATCTTTTAACATTTTGGAGTAATCTCTTATTTCTTTCACTCCACAAATTATACACTGAGGCTGCCACTAACAGTCTATTCACTACATTCCAAATGTTACTCTTATTCCCCTTATCACCAATATAACTCACCACACTATCCAAATCTTCACAATTCCCATTAAATCTTCCTTTACATTTTACTTCTTTCCACACCTTAGCAGAGAAAACACACTCAAAAAACAAATGCTTGTGACTGTCCAGGCAACTATTATACAAAGAACACTTCATATCAACCCCTTGATACCACAAAATCATCCTATCCTGAGTTAAGAGTTTACCTTGAATTGCAAGCCATAGAATGAAAGCATGTTTAGGAGTACATTGAGAGAACCAAACAACACTGTTCCATCTAACTTTTGGCCCACTATCTTTTAAACTTTCCCAAGCAATTTTAACTGAGAAATCACTTATTTTACCATTTCTATCCATCCAAAATACTCTATCCTTGCTGTCAGAAATTAAAGGAACATTAATTTGTTGAAGTTCAGGAAACCTACTGTTCCATTCATTAGGCCACATCCACTCACCATTATCAATAAGATCACACACTTTATCATAATTCCTCATCCTAGCCTCATACAATGCTCTGTTATGAACAATGTTGATAAGAGGACCAAAATTACTCCAGTTATCATACCACATAAAGACACTCTTTCCATCACCAATTGAATGCTTGACAAAAGGTCTTATCTTGTCTTTTATTAGAAGTAACTGCTTCCAACCCCAACTATCAAAATTGTGATATTCAATCTCCCATATACTTTTTCCTTTTAATTTCACTGTATTGACCCATTTAACCCAAAGAGATTCTTTATTATCAATAATCTCCCAAATTTGAGATATCAAAAGAACTTCATTCCACTGTCTTAAAGGTTTAATACCTAAACCTCCTTGATCTTTGGGTCTACAAACCACATTCGAAGCAACTCTAGCTATTCCTTTAGCTGACTTACCATAATTCCACATGAACCTTTTGAAAATCTTTTCAAGATCTTTAATGACAGTTGTAGGAAGCATATACACTGGTGAATGCTTATTCACTCATATTTTCTTGTCCAAATATAGACTAAATAATCCAAAAACTAACTTAAATTTGCCAAATAAAGTGTGTTTTTGTGATTGTGAATGTGCACGTACGGATATTTCATAAAAGGACGAAAAACAACGAAAAACCGGCAAAAACGAGCATGAGAGTGAAATGAAGTCAAAATGTCAAAGCTGGTGATTTAAAAGTTAAAGAAAAGCTCAGAAAGTCAAAGGAAGTCCTTCAAGTTTCAAAGAGTGACAAATTTGACCCTTGAATGAAGTTTGAAGAGATTCACAGTTTTAGTCCTTCAAGTTTCAATAAGTTGTCAAAAATGGACCTTTGAAGATATCTTTGCAGAAGTGACAATATTGGTCCTTTGAGAATCAAAATATTGCAATTAAAGCCCTCGGATTACCAAATTGGGAAATGGCAGTTTCAATCCTCCAAAATTTCAGTTTGTACATAAATGGTCCTTGAATATTTGTAAGTACAAAAACTAAAAATAAAAATAAATAAACCCAGCAGGAATCAAACCTACGAATTTGCCCGGTTGCGCGCTTTAACCATTCAGCCAGTCCACAAATTAAATCCCAAAGCCCATTTCCCTTTGGTCAAAATCCACACATCAGGGTCAAACTAATAATAAAATACATTCTACCCCTTTTACCCGCCCCCTTTTCACCCGTACATCCCTTTCCCAGAAATCACCATGCACCCTAATTCATTTTTACAAAAATTACTCCAATCCGTTAATAATTACCCCCAATTGGTGCTTCTAGAAACCACCTCACGTGCACAGGAGCATGACAGGTAAATAACCAGGACACATGGTAGTACATGATTGGGTGAAACACCTCACGTGCTATTAGCTTATTTTATTTGCTTGTCTGCTTGTTTTTTCTATTTCTTTCTGTTGATTTAATCTTAGTTGCTAGTTTGTCATTTCTAGTTATATGATTAAGTTTTCTCATTAAAATCTAACAAAATACAAAAATTCTAGGCATTAACTGTTTAGCTTATCTCCTGCTTATTTAGTGCTTAATTCTGTAAGTTCTGAGCTTATTTCATTTTCATTATCATAGTTGTTCATTAATTTCTAGGTTCCATCGCTTAAATCTAATTGAACATTCAAAATTCCAAAGCAGTTTAGAAATAAGGGGTTGTTTGGTTTAAGACATTTCTTCTAGTTTGGTCATTTTTCATTTTCAATTCAACTTGAATCAGCTTTAATATGTAATTAGTAGGAGATTTCTTGTAATTCTCACTAGCTAGTTTCCATTAGCTTATTAGTATTCGCTTACATTGTTCAAAATTCCACTTCATAAAACTGTTTTCATTAGTAGGTTAGGTTAGGATTTAGATTAGGCCTATTCTAGTTGTTAATTTTGCTTGGAATTAGCTCAAATCTGTCCCTTTGACCTGCTGTTCCCCTGCACCATTGAACCTGTCCCATAAGCTCACTTCTATAAGCCATTTGCTTCTTGTATAATGCATCTTTTGGGTTGATTCTTGGTTCCTTTGTAAGCTTCTAGTTTCAGCGTAATATATGTGAGCTTATCTTGCTAGCTGTAGCTTATTTGGTTGACTTAATTTGTATCTGCTAGTTTGGCATTTAAGCTATTTGTAGTAAGTTTGTTTGAGATTAGCTTATTGAGTATTCTATTTGCTTTAGCTTGTTATTGGATTGTATTCAGCTTATTTAGGATAGCTTAGTATAGTTTAAGCTTTTAGTACCTAGCTTGTAGCTTATTCCCCTAGCTTGTGTTTTCATAAAACTCCTTTTGGTGTTGCATGATTGCTGATGTAGCAAGCTGTGCCAACAGCCCACCTTCAAAGCACTTTTATAGTCCTCTGATTAGCTCCTATTAGTCCCATTTTTGGTTCATAAGCTCTTTGATTAAGGAACTTCGTAAGTTTTGAGCTTTTGTCCCTTTAGCTTTTTGTTTGGGTAGCTTTTTGATAGAGGTAGTTAGGCTGTTTTGACTTCAGTTTGCCCTTTTAGTGTTTGCTTAATTTTATGCTTATTAGTTTATCATTGCTTTATTATTCTGTCCCTTAGGCTCATTTAGGATCTATTTTAGTTTCAGTAGGTTATTTAGTTCTCAGTCTCAACTTTTAGCTTATTCTACAGCTACTTAGCCTTAAAATTCTCATTTTTAGTTTTAATAGTAGCTGTTCTGCTTTTTGCTTATTTCCTAGCTTAATATTGAGTTTTACAAAAAGTTCCAGTTTTATAAAATGCTTATCTTTATATCTTCAAGCTATTTTTAAAACATAAGATGAAAAATTAAATAGCTTTGGCAAAAAGGTCCATGGGACTCAAACCCCTGACCTCATGCTAGCACATCCTACACACCACATTCTGTTAACCAGTAGCACCCTTAGAGATTTTTCTCAAGGGTTTACACAATCTACTCTTTTATACCTTTCATTTTTTCTTTTATTTTATAAGCTTTAACAACTGCCTTAGCTTATTCCTAGTTTATTGCATTTTTTTTTAGTTTTGATATTTTTCCTAAGCCTTGCATAGCATAATTTAGTTTCTAGTAAAGTTTCATAATTTTCTCATTCGTTTAACTATTTTTAATCATTTAATTTAGATTTTATAGTTTTTAAATCATTATAAATAAATAAAAAGTCAAAAATATATTTTTCTTTTTCCCAAAATTTTCTTTAGTCATTTAGAACGTAGGCAAATCATTTCCATGCCTGTAGGATTAGTCTAGCCTAGATTTCGCGTTTTATTTCGCGCTCGTACGTAGTTTTTAAATATTTTTCGCGTTTTTAGAATAGGTTGCGTTTTAAGTTTAGATAGCTTTTGCGTTATTGTTTCTTGTGCTTTATTATATGCTTTTTAGTTTCATTTCATTTTCCGTAGTTATAAATTCCATCAAATCACTTTTTACCACTATTCACTTGACGAATCACGATTCCATTCAACCTTCGTTGGGAGAACGAACCTGGGAAATACTTTCACGAGTGTTTCTTTGGAAACTTACAAATGATATAGTTGTTGCTGTAAAACGCATCATATACAGATGCCCAATATTGCTCCATAGTTGATAGAACAGAAGCAATTAACTGAAGCATATATACAGAAGCAATATTGCTGCATAGTTATGCTCTTGTTCAAATTACAGGATTTACAACTTTCCTCTCTGGGTGAAGACAGGTCGACTTTCATTCAACAACCGCTAAATAATTCCGGAGTCCAAATTCATTGACCTTTTAGTGACGAAATGCATTTGATATACACCAACGGTCTAAGCTTTGTGGAAACGTGATCCATCATGTAACATTATACTAGGCACCAAGAAATGTCATACGGGTTCTTTAAAGATTGCCCTTTACTCCCATGTATCATTTCAATGCCTGTAAATTAGGTTGTCATGGTTGACCGATTTATTGCTCTTAGAGTGTTTGCATTACTGTGTTGGAAATGTTGACTAATAATAATTAATTTTTACCTTCAAGAGAAAGTTGACTTTCGTGCCCAATAATTCCTTGACTATATGATGTCCCCGTTTAGTTGGTTTCTATCTGGGTTATTTTAAGGCTTTCTGAATAATCTTTTGTCAAAAGAACAGGATCAGTTCAGGCCAATGTCGATTATGCAGTTAGGGCTGATCTAGCTAGGTTAAGACTGGTAGTGATCGGTTAGCAGGGATGTTGCTACTGTCTTTGATAGATCTACAGCTAATTCTTTGTCCTACGTAAAAGTTTTTATTTTACTACGTAACCACAAGCTGTAGATATGTCAAGAATCTAACTAAAGCTTATTCTTAGTTTGGGACCAAAGAACTAATTCCACAAATTGGGTACTCGTTTACGAAGCCATTGCCACCTGAGCATTGAACAGCCTGCTGAAAGGTTTATGTTATGTAAGTAACATCTTATCAATATGCATTGTAGTTTCCATGATTGTTTTTCCTGTCTTTGTGTGGCTCGATCAATGGTTACGAGTTTGATTTGTAATCAATTGGTGGCAAGTTCTAGGCATGGTATGTGAAGGGGAAAAGCATACATCTTAGGTATTCTAAACAAAAAATATCACTGAAGAGGGAACTAAACTTTCTCCTAATTACATAATTCAAGACCTCCATATTATACAAAACTATCCTACAATTGGTACGAGTCAATTGTATGAAATGAAAGGGATCGACATCGATATATCACGGATGTCTAAACTCATACAATACCTTTGCCAACCCAAATATTAGTTGTCACATAAACATACATATATAAAGTGATTTTAAACATACATGAGATGAACCTTAGCTTCAAACATACTTTTATAATTATCCGGAGCAACAAATTTACTAAATATGGCAGATGGTTCTTTTACAGTGGCCTAAACTCGAGGCCACATACAATGAGGCCGGACATAGTTCCTTCATGGCTTGTAAATTTCATATGCATAGAAAGAGAGTCATCCTTGAATTCATGAGCTGAGTCAAACTTCCACACTTAAATCTCCATCAATCCATCTTGTCTTTGTTTTGGAACCCGAGTGATACCATTGATGTTCAATGGGCTTGGGGTTATAAAATAAACAAATTCAGCCTCATTGTTTTCTTTGTGGAGTACGTCTCGTACTTCTACTGGACATTGCAGCCCCTCGCATTGTTTTGAAAGCTTGAATACAAGACAACATTTGACTTTTGATTGTGCAATTGAGATGAAATACTTGTTTTGGTAAAAGCTCAATCACCTCTTGAAATCTGCATGTAGGATGGATTTAGGATGAAGTAATATATATAGATAGGAAACTAAATCCAAGAAGTTTAACTTTTGTCAGCCATTGATTCACGAATCTTTAATTGTTAACCGTAAAACGAAAAACATTGACCTAGAAATCTAGTTTTTTGTGTGACATCTATATATTTTTATGTACAAACAAAAATAAGTTTAGCGGTTACAGTTAGGGCTGGCAATCCATATGGGTTCGGGTTGGTGGGTCAGGATACCCTAACTCGAACATGACCTGTTTAAATAATTGGGTCAGACATGTAACTTCTATAAACATATTTTCTGAACACGATTCATTAAATCTGCTTATCTAACTGGGTTGGCGGATTAGCGAGTTACACGGATTAAATAGGTTAACTGTGTTGGCAAGTCGACCCATTTATCCCACCCAACCCGAACATGGCCCGAAACTTGTGTACACCCAACCCTAACCCATTTATATCTGTATCGGTCTTGGGTCGTGTTTTCATGTAGCATCACGAATTGTCGCCCCTAGTTTTAGGAAACTGTAAAAAATTTAGCTATAATATAAGAAACGAACCTGGACTCGGCTGATGGTTTTGAAGTAAAAAGATCCACATTAGAGAATTGGTATAAAGCTGCCTTTGCCGAAAGCACAAGAAGTTTCTTTTCGTCGACTTCGCCCAACCAGAACAACTCGTCGTAGTTTCTGTATATCTTGAATATGTCTTCAAAGTTAGTTGGAAGTTGCTGCACCTGATCCACATTGAAGTTTGATTTCAAGACTTGTTGGATTTCCTTCAATTTTCCGATTTCTTCATGTTTCACCTATGCGCAAACCATGTTAAATATGCAACATAGAACATGGGTTTAGTTTAATTTTTTGGCATGCATCCGACCTCTTTGTATAATATAAACAAAAGAGTAAATTATGGAAACAGGGGATGTAATTTCAAACTTACTTTATCAATTGCTCGAAATTCAATGCCTTCAACATAAACCGCACTTTCTCCACAATAGTGTGATGAAAAGCTCTCAAGTAGAAACTCGAAAACAACATCTTCGTTCTGATTCAAGAACTGGTACAACTCAATCATCATCCAGTCCTTGTCTCTCCATGTTGCGAAATATGCATGTAGACTTTCGAGTCCCTTTCTATACTTTAGGTTAACACACATCGGTTTACTTGAAAATTTTCTTGAATCACTAAGTTTGAAGACTAAATAGACCCCATAAACAACATTAGTAGATAAAAATTGAGCTCTTGTCTTGATTTCGATCATCAAACTGGAAATATCTAATATCTCCACCACTGTCCCAAACCTGCGCATATTATAAACATCTAAGTCCAAATTAGTCATAGCCTCTATTCCCATGCACTTCTACTTTTGAATTTCGTAATTTTGGAACAAGAATTTAAATTCCATATTAAAAATGATTGTATCAGAAAAATCTCTTTTTAAATCAAGGGATACCTCAACTACCTGATTAGAAGGTTTTTAAAATTATACTAAGTACTAATTATTTTGTCTTGTACAACATCAGTATTCATTGTTGATATGTATGTATGCAGGACTACTTTGTTATACAAATGGTTTGGGTATTTTTAGTAATTTTTATATTTTTCTTAATTTTCTTTTATGTTAAAGTATTTTTAGTAATTTTTCCAGAATTTTATCTTGTCATTTAGTACTTATTAGATTTAATATTAGTTTTATTAATAATTAATTAATATTTAAGTATTAAATAGCAAAATTAGTTTTTATAAAGTAGTACCTAGTTTTTATATTTTTCCTAGCTTTTATATGTTATAAAATGATTTTAGGAATTTTTCTATAATTTTTACTGTTCATCTTTTAGTTTTTATAATTTAATTAGTTTAATTAATTATTAATTAATATTTAGAATAATAATTTGTAAATTAGTTTAAAAATAATTTTATAAACTTTTTATAATTTTTTAGGATTCCTGTGATGGTTAATTAGATTTATAAATTTTCCTATAATTTTCTAAGTCATTTAGGTATTATTAATAATTAAAAAGTAGATTTAAAATAGTTTTCTTAATTATTAAATATTTTAAATTAGTTTTTAATTAATTAAAAATAATAAAATAATCTAAAAAATAGTTTTCTTTTTAATTTCATTTTCTTTTAATTTTATGTTTGTAAAAGTTTCATTTTCACACCCTGTAGTTTATTTTCCCTAAAATCACCTTTTTCTCAGCACGCAATCGTGTCTGATTTTAATTTGGTTCACGTTTATACATTTCTGTTTCCCGTGATTGTTAATACTGTTATTCCTAATCATTCCAGTAGTGTAAAATAAATCCAAATCTTTATCTGGTTACTTCCCATTCAAATTCACCCGATCACAAACCCGTTTTTTATACCATCACACCTCGTCGGGGCATAACGACCCGGGGAAACCCCTATACTTCCACGGAGATTGACTCTGAGCTGTCTTTGACTTTATTGACCTTGGTCAATAATATATGACTGCTTTCACACCAATCAAAATTTGGCGCCGCTGCCGGGGAGGTTGTGCGCGTATTTTAAACGGTTTTGCGTGTTAGTGATTTTGGAATTCACCTCACTGTATATTTATCCATCCTTGTTCATATTTTCTTATTATTATCTTATAAAAACAAAAAAGTTCCCGAAAACATTTTAAATTAGTTTTCAACGAACACAAAAACCCAAAAAGATTTTCTTTCTTATCTGTACAAAATGTTTATCAAAAATCTCAAAAATATTCACCTTTACCCTCCTACCTTTTGATTCTTTCCTTTACCCTCTAAAATGTTTAATTCTTCTCTTATCACTCTCTCATTGTTTGATTCTCCACAATGATCGATTCCTCGCCATATAATCCCCATGATCCTCGGACCATGGATGATTTCTATCGTCCAACACTTGACAGTAGAGGAGGACCGATCACTCCAACATCAGTCTCTAGAACCAATTTCAGATTGAAAAATCACATGGTTCGACTGATCCGGCAAAATTGCCAATTTCATGGATTTCGAGATGAGGATGCAAACGAGCACCTAGACAAATTCATATCTATCACTCAATCCATGAAACAAAAAGGAGTTTCTCAAGATAGCATTCGTTTGAATCTATTTCCATTCTCTTTATCCCACAACGCTGAATCTTGGTTTTATTCTCTCAAAACCCACTCAATTCATACTTGGGAAGAGATGTTCCTCAAGTTTCTTTCGAAATACTTTCCACGTTCTAAAACGGTGCAGCTTAGGAAAGACATTCTGAATTTCCAACAATTGCACATGGAATCCGTATTTGAAGCTTGGGAAAGATTCAAATCATTGTTACGGAAATGTCCTGATCACAAAATTTTGCTTCTTGATCAAATCCTAACCTTTTATCATGGTATAACTTCAATTGATCGAGACAAAATCATGTTGGTTGCCGGTGGTAATCTTATGCGGAAAACTCCTCAAGAAGCTTATGATTTAATCGAGAATATGACAAATCATCACTATCAGTGGGATACTGAAGTTCATTATCACTCTGCCACTGATTTGAGTGCTCATCATTCCGATTACATTCCCGCTGAGATTGCTCAAATTGAGGTCCTTGGCAATCACAAAAGTTATATAAACCAATATTGCCAACAAGGACTAGATCATCCTAACACTATTCACTTTTCAGACTCTGATGAAAGTGATGAGGATGAACTATTTGAAGAAGTTAACCCTAAGGAACCTTCAGATATCTTGATAATGGGGGACAAGGAAGTCAAAGTCAATCCTCTTGAGGAAATAAATGACCTTGTTCCAATCCCAAAGGTATCTGAGAAGCCTTCTGATTCAACTTCAGTTAAAACTGCTTCAGTAGCATTACAAGGAGAAAAGAATATGACTGAATCACTAGTAGTAGAACAAATGGAACTTGTAGAATCCATGACTGCTAGTCCTTCTCCACTCCCTGAGTATGTTGTTATCACACTCGAGGTTCCCACTCACTCTCTGAGCATGGGGGACGAGCATTTTGACACTGTTCCTGAAAAGGAATCGGACGAATTCATAAAGTCTAGTGTTGAGGACCTTGTCCCAATCCCAGGAGAGTCACAGGGAATTCTTGATCATGTGTGTGATATCCTTCCTCCTCTTGTCTTCCCAATTGAAAATGTTGAGATGTTCTCCGATTCTGATAATGATGATTCTTTATCTTGTGGGGACATCATTTATGTGGAAGAATTACCTTCTGAGCTAGTTAGCTTAGAAGAAGAGAATGATGAGATTGACACGGAAATCCAAGATGAAGCACTTCGTGCAACATTATTGAATGTCAGTCTCCTCATTTCTAAAATCGAGGCTTTCAATATGAAACCTATTTCTTCTCCTATCCCCATAAAGGATAGTGAGATTCTTTCCGATGATCCTATACCGGAATTTGAAGCCTTCAGCTTTGATCATATGGGAGAGAAGATTAGTGGCAGTACCACTTTTCATTCTCATAATTCTCTCCCCATATATGATTCATTCACATTTGAGGAGTTCTCCTGTGAACTCACTCATATCATATCTCCACCGGAGTATGATAACTTTTACTTTGATCTAGACAAAGATGATCTTTGTGTTCCGGAGGGAAATATTCTCAACCTTGAGAATTTGCTTGATATCAAAATCCCAACCCTCCCTCCCATAATAGGTCTAGATCATATGAGCTTAAATGATGAGATTCATGATACACCAATTATGAATTCTCTTACTGGTGATGATGAGTCAATCTTGATTGTCATCAAGATCTTTCTTCCCTTCTTCACCTACCGGGTGACTTCTTCTGTTCTTCACTCATTTGGGAGTGAGGACACTATTTTTGACCCCGGCATTTCCATTTATCATTTTTTGAGCCGGGTCTGTATTTATCTCATCGGTGTGGAACTTTCACGTGCTTCAAATGTTTGTCCAAACATCTTGAATGAAAGTCCGATGGAGATTATTTCTTCCACATCATGCTTCCCCAAAGGACTAATGAATTCGGGGTCGAGTCAAGCTAGCGACTCGGTAAACAAAAACAATAGCATGCATATAGGGTTTTCACCCTAAGTGTGGGGGAGTCCCCCATGCTATGATTACAAAAGTGAAAAACAAAATTATGTTTCCACGTTTAGCTTGTAATATTGCCCTTTTACGTTCCAAGAGTTGGCATAATAGCCGGGACTTTTGAATATTGAGGACAATATTCATGCTTAGTGTGGGGGGGTATTTCGCTATTCTAGCGAATTTTATCACATTTTACTATCTTATACCCCCGTTTTTGACCAAAAATTTTCAAAAATTTTTCACTAAAGTTCAAATTTTTTTGTGGTAATCAGTCCGCCAAAGTCTAAATGACAAATGGATTGGCTAGTCCAGGAGCAAACGGCTCTTGGTAAAGACATCTCAAACCCGTTGATGGCTTGCAATTTGCCAAAAATTGTATGGTTCCTCAACTCCCCATATCCCATAAAGCAAATGAGTTGGCTAGCCCACAAGATTATGGCTTGTGGTAAAGGCCGTGGAAAATCCATAATTGGTAATCAGCTCACCAAGATGTTGACTTAGTCCATCAAGATGCTGGCTAGTCCAGAAGCAAACGGCTTTTGGTAAAGACTAATCAAATCCGTTGACAGCTGGTGGTTTGCTCAAAATCACACGGTTATCAGGTGTGCCACAGTTCTTACACCTGGCTACTCCAGAAGTGATGGCTTTTGGTAAAGAGATTTTCAAATCCATCAGGTTTTTCTCAAAAGATTGCTAGGGACTAGCAATGTTTTAGTGTGGGGGATTGATGAGTGTGTAAATACTCATCATTTTTACCTTTTCTGAGCTGCCAAAACATCTAAAAACACTCAATATTATATCAAAATAGTGAAAATATCCCAAGAAAGTGTTTTACATGTTTCAAATGCAAAATAATCAAAAACAGATGAAAAACGAACAAAGTTTGCATAATTGGCAGTTTCAAGTCCCCCAACTTTCAAAAATTGGCAAAAATAGTCCCTAAGCACTTATTTTAAAAGAAAAGTCACTAAAGGTCCTTTTGAAATCATAAATTGTCATATTTAGTCCTTTGGTGAAAAATTTCAAAAGTTTTGAGAATTTACAGTTTGGTCCTTGGAGTTTCAGAATTTGGCAGATTTGGTCCCTGGTGGGAAATTTTTGGAAAGAAAAATTATTATTGGTCCCTGGAAAGTCACAAGTGTCAATTTTAGTCCTTGGAATGAAAGTTTGGTGAAATTGCAAGTTTAGTCCCTGGATTTTGGAAAATGGCAAGAATAGTCCTTGGAAATTTAAAAATTGGAGAAATGCAACTTCTACTCTTGGATTATTCATATATGGCAAAAATGACCCTTGTGATAACTTTGGCAAAGTTTCATTTTCAGCCCTTGGATTTTCGGCAAATTACATGAATGGTCCTTGAACTAACATTACACCAAATGGACTTTAAGCTTAAAATAAATAAACAAACCAAACCAAACCTAACCCACCCAAAAACCTAACCTGATCCACAAAAACCCCAGCCCACCATCACCAGGCCCAACCCCACCCACGTTTATATTAAAAACGCCAGGGTCAAATACCAAGGTCAACACCCCCTTCCCTCTCCCACTTGGAACCTGCAATACCACATTACCACCCCTGGTATTCACCCCCCACCACTACCACTTGCCCCACACTCTTATCCTCTGCAATTACACTCCCCATGAACATTAAATGCCACCCCCCACCTAGTACACGCTATCAGAGAGCAAATTGGCTTTAAGCCAATTTTCCCGCCAAAAGGATTGAATGGTCAGGATCACTCAAAAGCCATCCAATGGCATAGATTGTTGATGGGAAACACTCAGGGGGACCCACAAACCCTAAAGAGTCATTACAAATACAAAGAGAATGAGCAGAGAAGACCAAGTAGTGTAAAGTAGTTTTTACATGTCGTTTTTAGTATAATTTAATTTCCAAGTGTATTTCTTTGTTTTTTTTAGCTTGTACTCAGTTCTTTTAATGTATTGAAACTTTTATTTCAAGTTAATTTCAATTCTTGTTTACTAAATTCGAATTTGGCATTTTTAAGGGAATTTGACAAATTCCACTAAAATTGTTAAGTGTTGTTGTTTTCTGTTTGTTTAAGCTCAATGGTGCTCATTTAAAAGCTTTGTTAAGTTCCTAAGGTTTTTAATCTATGTTAATTCAGTTTTACATGAATATCTCAAAAAGGCTCAAAAATAGTCTATAAATCAGAAATCATTGTGTGAGAAGATTGAAGCAAGGGAGGTTGTTAATTTTGGACTCTCATGGGTTAGTAGCCTCGTGGGAGGCTGTAGGAAGTCACTTTGGTTCATAGTTCTCAGTGTTGCACTTGCAACCCCTTGTAAGCAATCTTTTCAATTTGTGCATTTTACTGTGAAACTCTTATTAGCTGATCATCCTTGCTTAGTTGTGTTTAGTTAGTGTGAGCTAGTTGGATTGTTGCCAGAAATTGCTTGTTTGATCATTGATTCACAAGTTTGCTCAAATTACCATTTAACTGCCATTTCAGTTACATAGTGATTAATGAGTATTTGTTGTGTTTATTAATGTTTCCGTGCTTTGTTGGATTTATTACATCATGTTTGAACCTTTGGATTCAATATCATGGCATGAAACAATGGGAAGCTTTGAAAATGAGAAATTTGGCATTTTAAAGGGGTGTTTGGATTTGTTCTGTTCAGTCCTTGTTGTTGTTATTGTACTGTCATAATCATTCATACATGTTTACTTAGTTGCATTTAGTCACAAGGAACATAATAAACTTAACCTTGTTAGTTAAAAGTCAAGAATCTATTGTATCACTTCTATTTCAATCACTGTTAGGATTGGTGGATCCCAAATCCTCTTTTTAGTTATAAAAGTTGTTAAGCTCACTTCATCTAGGCCCATATCATTCTATATCATCACAATAATCAGCAGGGATCCCTAGAAACTCAGTTTAGTCAACTTAGTTCATAAAAATCAAAAAGTCAAAAAAAGTTACCAAACTGCAGAAATAGTTTTTGATTTTTCATTTCTTCGTTATAAGTCCGTTAGACCTGAAATTTGGTTTGTAGCTTATTTTATTGCTTATCTACTTGCTGGTATTTTTATTTTAATTTTTAGATTTTTTTTACAAGGCTAAATCACCCTTTTTAGGGCTGCAAAACTTGAAATCAGCAAATGCCTTAAAGGTGTGTTTGGATCTGAGTAGTTCTGTGGGTTTGAGGTTGTTTTTGCTGTTGCATTTGGTCCATTCCACTCATATTAGGTCACAACAGATCATTTCCATCATAAAATCCATAGTTTGTTTGAGAAAAAGTCAAAACACATCTTGAAACTCCTTGGATTTGCTCACTGTTAGGATTTTTAGTAGCATAATCATAAATTTAGTGTATTATTTGTTACAATCACTTAAATCAGTCTCATTTTAGCATAAAATTTCCTTTTCAGTCATTTAAGATCAATCAAAATCACCCAAAGTCAACCTAGGATAAAAATAGAAAAAGTCAATTTTTACCCTTTGTAGAAAATCCAAAAATAGCAAGAATTGTTTAGAATTTTGTACCTTGTTTTAAGACTTGTGCTTTTCAGGAATTGAAGCCCCCCTCCTAATCTTTGTTGTCCCATCTTCACTATATTTTTGCAATTTTTCCTGTGGGCCCCACAGGATCTCAAACACAGCAGCAGCCCAGGGACTTCCCCTGCTGCACAGCTTACCTCCTCCACTGTCACCACTTTGGTGGGGCCCACAGGCCACCTCAGTGGGTCCCACACCCTCCCCTTTGGCTCTTTAGACTCACAAGCTGGCCCTCTATACATTTCAAGCTTTTGTTGAAGCTTAAGCTCCCTGGGACCCACCTAGAATCATCCTTGTAACTTGTCCCATTTTCTGCGTGAAATCAAGGATTCCATGAGCTTATTCTAGCTTATTGGCTTATTCTTTTGTTCACTTTTGTTGTTTTCAACTTATATCAGCCCAAATAACTTATTTGGACCATTTTCCACCTCTGTGGGCCCGACAGAGGCTCATTTCTAGCAAAAGTCAATAAAAGTCAAACTGTCCAAGCTTTTTATGTCCATTTGGCTTAATTTTAAGCTAGAAATAAGTTGTCTTCACAAAAGTTTCCTATTTTTAGTATTAAAATAGATTTCTAAAAGAAAAACCAGAAAAAAACCAATTTAAAATTAAGTGATAGTTTATATTTAATATTAATCATCTTTTTAATTTTCCTTTTTAGCTTTTTATTAAGTAACTCGCATTTTTATATTTTTCTTAATTTTCTTTTATGTTAAAGTATTTTTAGTAATTTTTCCAGAATTTTATCTTGTCATTTAGTACTTATTAGATTTAATATTAGTTTTATTAATAATTAATTAATATTTAAATATTAAATAGCAAAATTAGTTTTTATAAAGTAGTACCTAGTTTTTATATTTTTCCTAGCTTTTATATGTTATAAAATGATTTTAGGAATTTTTCTATAATTTTTACTGTTCATCTTTTAGTTTTTATAATTTAATTAGTTTAATTAGTTATTAATTAATATTTAGAATAATAATTAGTAAATTAGTTTAAAAATAATTTTATAAACTTTTTATAATTTTTAGGATTCCTGTGATGGTTAATTAGATTTATAAATTTTCCTATAATTTTCTAAGTCATTTAGGTATTATTAGTAATTAAAAAGTAGATTTAAAATAGTTTTCTTAATTATTAAATATTTTAAATTAGTTTTTAATTAATTAAAAATAATAAAATAATCTAAAAAATAGTTTTCTTTTTAATTTCATTTTCTTTTAATTTTAAGTTTGTAAAAGTTTCATTTTCACACCCTGTAGTTTATTTTCTCTAAAACTCACCTTTTTCTCAGCACGCAATCGTGTCTGATTTTAATTTGGTTCACGTTTATACATTTCTGTTTCCCGTGATTGTTAATACTGTTATTCCTAATCATTCCAGTAGTGTAAAACAAATCCAAATCTTTATCTGGTTACTTCTCATTCAAATTCACCCGATCACAAACCCGTTTTTTATACCATCACACCTCGTCGGGACATAACGACCCGGGGAAACCCCTATACTTCCACGGAGATTGACTCTGAGCTGTCTTTGACTTTATTGACCTTGGTCAATAATATCTGACTGCTTTCACACCAATCAGTAAACTGCTAACTGCTTATCACTTTCTTCTAGGTGCTTAATTGATAGAATTCTGTTGTTTGGTACTTATCTAAGTTGTTAGAACTATTGAGTATCTTCTGTGCTTAATTAATACACATCGGCTTATTCACAATTTTTGCTTATTCCTATCACTATTAGTCCAAATCTGTGTTCCTGTGATCATTATTGTTCTGATTTGAGATTTACTGAGCTTGTTTGTTCATATTTCACTTGTGGTTTGAGTTTCCATCATTTTTGTGATAAGTGCTTATTAATAAGCACTTATCCAAACTGCTATTTGAACTAAATAGAACTTAAACTGCTTATTTCTTTTTCAAAATTTTTCTCTGAGTTCTTCTTATTAATTTTGATTTTCTGGAATTTTTCCAGATTTTTCTGAGTTTTTTTACTATTTTTCTTATTTTCTTTTGATTTTATTCAATTTTTAATTAGTTTTTAATTACCAAAAAGCCATATAAAGTCATAAAAGGTTCTGAAAAATACAAAAAGATTTTTAGAAATTCTTTTATAGTATTTTAGAATTTTCAGATTTGAATTTTTATTTTTCCACCTTAATTTTCTATTTTTTCTCAATTTTTAATTCATTCTTAATTCAAAAATTCAATTTTAATTCATAGAAAATAAAAGAAAAGTCTAAAAAATATTTTTCTTTTTCTTAAAATTCTTTTTATCAGTTTAAGATTTTTAGAAAATATTTTCAAGTTTGTAGTTTCATTTTTCGTTATACGTTACGTTTTAAATTTTACGGTTACATTTTCGTTTTTACGTTTTCAACATTTGTACATATTTAGCTTGTAAATTCTTCATATTTCATCATTTCTTATCACAACTTGAATTTCAAAATCATTTTTTTTCACTTTACCACTTTTCACGACTCGATAATTCACGACTCCATTCTACCTTCGCTGGGAAAACGACCCGGGAAATACTTTCACCGGTATTTCTTCGGAATAATTATATACCACAAAAAGACTGTATCAGAACCAAACAACACTGTTCTATCTTACTTTTGGCCCACTATCTTTTAAACTTTCCCAAACAATTTTAACTGGGAAATCACTTATTTTACCATTTCTATCCATCCAAAATACTCTATCCTTGCTGTCAGAAAATAAAGGAACATTAATTTGTTGAAGTTCAGGAAACCTACTTTTCCATTCATTAGGCCACATCCACTCACCATTATCAATAAGATCACACACTTTATCATTATTCCTCATCCTAGCCTCATACAATGCTCTCTTATGAACAATGTTGATAAGAGGACCAAAATTACTCCAGTTATCATACCACATAAAGACACTCTTTCCATCACCAATTGAATGCTTGACAAAAGGTCATATCTTGTCTCTTATTAGAAGTAACTCTTCCAACCCCAACTATCAGAATTGTGATATTCAATCTCCCATATACTTTTTCCTTTTAATTTCACTGTATTGACCCATTTAACCCAAAGAGATTCTTTATTATCAATAATCTTCCAAATTTGAGATATCAAAAGAACTTCATTCCACTCTCTTAAAGGTTTAATACCTAAACCTCCTTGATCTTTGGGTTTACAAACCACATTCCAAGCAACTCTAGCTATTCCTTTAGCTGACTTACCATAATTCCACATGAACCTTTTGAAAATCTTTTCAAGATCTTTAATGACAGTTGTAGGAAGCATATATACTGGTGAGTGCTTATTCACTCACATTTTCTTGTCCAAATATAGACTAAATAATCAAAAAACTAACCTAAATTTACCAAAGAAAGTGTGTTTTTGTGATTGTGAATGTGCACGTACGGATATTTCATAAAAGGACGAAAAACAACGAAAAACCGGCAAAAACGAGCATGAGAGTGGAATGAAGTCAAAATGTCAAAGCTGGTGATTTAAAAGTCAAAGAAAAGCTCAGAAAGTCAAAGGAAGTCCTTTAAGTTTCAAAGAGTGACAAATTTGACCTTTGAATGAAGTTTGAAGAGATTGACAGTTTTAGTCCTTCAAGTTTCAACAAGTTGTCAAAAATGGACCTTTGAAGATATCTTTGCAGAAGTGACAATATTGGTCCTTTGAGAATCAGAATATTGCAATTAAAGCCCTTGGATTACAAAATTGGGAAATGGCAGTTTCAATCCTCCAAAATTTCAGTTTGTACATAAATGGTCCTTGAATATTTGTAAGTACAAAAACTGAAAATAAAAATAAATAAACCAAGTCCACAAATTAAATCCCAAAGCCCATTTCCCTTTGGTCAAAATCCACACATCAGGGTCAAACTAATAATAAAATACATTCTAGCCCTTTTACCCGCCCCCTTTTCACCCCGTACATCCCTTTCCCAGAAATCACCATGAACCCTAGTTCATTTTTACAAAAATTACTCCAATCCGTTAATAATTACCCCCAATTGGTGCTTCTAGAAACCACCTCACGTGCACAGGAGCATGACAGGTAAATAACCAGGACACATGGTGGTACATGATTGGGTGAAACACCTCACGTGCTATTAGCTTATTTTATTTGCTTGTCTGCTTGTTTTTTCTATTTCTTTCTGTTGATTTAATCTTAGTTGCTAGTTTGTCATTTGTAGTTATATGATTAAGTTTTCTCATTAAAATCTCACAAAATACAAAAATTCTAGGCATTAACTGTTTAGCTTATCTCCTGCTTATTTAGTGCTTAATTCTGTAAGTTCTGAGCTTATTTCATTTTCATTATCATAGTTGTTCATTAATTTCTAGGTTCCATCGCTTAAATCTAATTGAACATTCAAAAATCCAAAGCAGTTTAGAAATAAGGGGTTGTTTGGTTTAAGACATTTCTTCTAGTTTGGTCATTTTTCATTTTCAATTCAACTTGAATCAGCTTTAATATGTAATTAGTAGGAGATTTCTTGTAATTCTCACTAGCTAGTTTCCATTAGCTTATTAGTATTCGCTTACATTGTTCAAAACTGTTTTCATTAGTAGGTTAGGTTAGGATCTAGATTAGGCCTATTCTAGTTGTTAATTTTGCTTGGAATTAGCTCACAATAGGATACTTCAGTGTTTGATCATCTTGTCAAAATAGTCATTTTCTACCCATCTCCCTTTACTGCATTCAGTAGCTATCTGTCCCGAACACATTTTTTTAGCAACTTTTTAGATAAGCTAGGGTTAGAATCAGTTTTTTGAAATTTGTTGCAATAGTTTTTAGCAGTATAAACTTAATAGGTTTGAGCTTGTATTGGATTTTTGAGCTTAATTGGTTAGCTTATTAGTGGCTGCTAGTTGGGGGGTTTTAGACTGCATATCACCCCTCTTAGTACATGTGCAACCCTGTTCATTTAAACCTGTTCAAACACCGTCTGCAACAGATGAATTTTTTTAGTTCCTAAATCCCTTTCTAAGTACTTAAAAAGAGTTTTGGAGTGTTCATTGGTAGCCTAACTTTAACTCTTTTCAGTTTATATATATTAGTTTTCTCTTTTAGTGTCTAAAATTTTAGCTCAAATCTGTCCCTTTGACCCGCTGTTCCCCTGCACCATTGAACCTGTCTCTATAAGCCATTTGCTTCTTGTATAATGCATCTTTTGGGTTGATTCTTGGTTCCTTTGTAAGCTTCTAGTTTCAGCGTAATATATGTGAGCTTATCTTGCTAGCTGTAGCTTATTTGGTTGACTTAATTTGTATCTGCTAGTTTGGCATTTAAGCTATTTGTAGTAAGTTTGTTTGAGATTAGCTTATTGAGTATTCTATTTGCTTTAGCTTGTTATTGGATTGTATTCAGCTTATTTAGGATAGCTTAGTATAGTTTAAGCTTTTAGTACCTAGCTTGTAGCTTATTCCCCTAGCTTGTGTTTTCATAAAACTCCTTTTGGTGTTGCATGATTGCTGATGTAGCAAGCTGTGCCAACAGCCCACCTTCAAAGCACTTTTATAGTCCTCTGATTAGCTCCTATTAGTCCCATTTTTGGTTCATAAGCTCTTTGATTAAGGAACTTCGTAAGTTTTTAGCTTTTGTCCCTTTAGCTTTTTGTTTGTGTAGCTTTTTGATAGAGGTAGTTAGGCTGTTTTGACTTCAGTTTGCCCTTTTAGTGTTTGCTTAATTTTATGCTTATTAGTTTATCATTGCTTTATTATTCTGTCCCTTAGGCTCATTTAGGATCTATTTTAGTTTCAGTAGGTTATTTAGTTCTCAGTCTCAACTTTTAGCTTATTCTACAGCTACTTAGCCTTAAAATTCTCATTTTTAGTTTTAATAGTAGCTGTTCTGCTTTTTGCTTATTTCCTAGCTTAATATTGAGTTTTACAAAAAGTTCCAGTTTTATAAAATGCTTATCTTTATATCTTCAAGCTATTTTTAAAACATAAGATGAAAAATTAAATAGCTTTGGCAAAAAGGTCCATGGGACTCAAACCCCTGACCTCATGCTAGCACATCCTACACACCACATTCTGTTAACCAGTAGCACCCTTAGAGATTTTTCTCAAGGGTTTACACAATCTACTCTTTTATACCTTTCATTTTTTCTTTTATTTTATAAGCTTTAACAACTGCCTTAGCTTATTCCTAGTTTATTGCATTTTTTTTTAGTTTTGATATTTTTCCTAAGCCTTGCATAGCATAATTTAGTTTCTAGTAAAGTTTCATATTTTTCTCATTCGTTTAACTATTTTTAATCATTTAATTTAGATTTTATAGTTTTTAAATCATTATAAATAAATAAAAAGTCAAAAATATATTTTTCTTTTTCCCAAAATTTTCTTTAGTCATTTAGAACATAGGTAAATCATTTCCATGTCCGTAGGATTAGTCTAGCCTAGATTTTGCTTTTTATTTCGCGCTCGTACGTAGTTTTTAAATATTTTTCGCGTTTTTAGAATAGGTTGCGTTTTAAGTTTAGATAGCTTTTGCGTTATTGTTTCTTGTGCTTTATTATATGCTTTTTAGTTTCATTTCATTTTCCGTAGTTATAAATTCCATCAAATCAACAAAAAAAAAAAAAAAGCATGTCATATCCATAAGTCTTGTGAGGCAACAACTTCAAGCAAAATGAATGGATTCGGACCATGATCACGTCTACAATATTGCTGATTGGCTCCAAACGGTCAACTTATATTGACCAAGGAATGGTCAAAAAAGTCAAACTGCCTAGAGTCAATCTCCGTGGAAGTATAGTGTTTCCCCGGGTCGTTATGTCCCGACGAGGTGTGGATGGTATAAAAACGGGTTTGTGATCGGGTGAATTTGAATGGGCAGTAACCAGATAAAGTTTTGGATTTGTTTACACTACTGGAAGGATTAGGAATAATAGTATTAACAAGCACGGGAAACAGAAATGTATAAACGTAAACTGAATTAAAATCAGACACGATTGCGTGCTGAGAAAAAGGTGAGTTTTAAGGAAAATGAAACTTTTTCAAACTTAAAAATAAAAAGAAAATTTAAAATGAAAATAAAATTATTTATTTGATTGTTTTAATATTTAAATACTAATTAATTAATTAAAACTATTTAAAAGGTAATTAAAGTCTAATTTTAATTAAACTAAAAATGATAAAGACTACAAATTAAACTAAAAACTTGCAAAAATATTTTCTAAACCTCTAATTGAACTTGAAGAAAGTATAAAAATTAAAAAGAAATGTTTTTGTCTTTTTGTGGGATTTCTATTAATTAAATACTAATTATCTTAATTAAACTATTTAAACTATTTTAAATTACTAATAATACTTAAATGACTTAGAAAATTATAGAAAAATTTATAAAACTAATTAACCATCACAGGAATCCTAAAAAATTATAAAAAGTTTCTAAAAATTATATTTTGACTATTTTACTAATTATTTACTTGATTATTAATTTAAATCCAATTTAACTAAATTAATTAAGAAAATTAGAAAATGAACAGTAGAAATTCTAGAAAAATTCCCAAAATTATTTTATAACAAATAAAAGCTGGGAAAAATATAAAAACTAGGTACTACTTTATAAAAACTAATTTTGCTATTTAATACTTAAATATTAATTAATTAATAACAAAACTAATATTAAATCTAATTAATACTAAATGATCATATAAAAATCTGAAAAAATTACTGAAAATACTTAAAGATAAAAGGAAATTAAGAAAAATATAAAATTGCAAGTTACTTAATGAAAATCTAAAAATGAAAATTAAAAAGATAAATAAAATTAAATAGAAACTATCACTTATAATTAAATTTGTTTTTCTGATTTTTCTTTTAGAAATCTATTTTTATACTAAAAACATGAAACTTTTACAAAAACAACTTTAAAGAAGCTTAAAAATAAGCTGAATGGAAGCTAAAAAGCTTGACAGTTGACTTATATTGACCAAACAAGAAAATAAGCTCAAATGAGCTTATGTGGGGTCCACAGGGTGGATTCTGGTTCAAGTAAGCTTGTTGGACATGATTAAGCAAGATTTAAACAAATAAGCTCACAGGATAAGCCAATAAGCAAGATTAAGCATTTGGTTTTCTTATTTGATCACTGAAAATGAGACAGACCTTAGGGGTTAATTTAGGTGGGTCCCAGTGAGATTGAGCTCAAAGGATTGCTCAAACCTTGAAGGTGGCTAGGAGGGGGGTTGAAAGAACCCAAGGTGGGGTTGTGGGACCCACTGTGGTGGCCAGGAGGAACCACTAAAGGTGGTGGTGCGGTGGTGACCTGCTGATGCAGGGGAGAACACTCCCCCTGCAGGTGTGTTTGGAGGGGTGTGGGACCCACAACAAAATTCACAAAAATAAAAGGATGTAAGGACACCAAAGCTCAACTGGGGTACTTCAAGTTCTGAAAAGCTCAAACCCTAAAACTCAATACAAAATTCTACAAAAATCTTACAAGATTTGGAATTTCCTGAAAAATGAAAATTTTACTTTTTGAGATTTGGACACAAGTTGACTTAAATTAACTTTGGTTTCCTCTAATTGACTGTAAACATGTTTATAAACTACCAAATGATGAAAATGGGTTAAACTAACAAGTTATGAATGGAAGTGATGAGGTTTGGGGTCCTAACTTCTATCAGTTAATCAGACAATGGTGGTTAAGTGAGCATTTTGACTTTTGCCTTGTTGAGGACTAAGGGAATGGTTAACCTGAGCCTATATGAACCTAAATAACTTAAAGAGACCAAATGTTACACTAATAATCAACAAGGACAACACAGAATGGCTAAAACCAAACACCCCCTTATACTAACTGATATGAAGATTCATGGGGCCATTTGAGAAATTAAACCATGAAATGGAATCCATAGACCACAATATGATATTCTAAGTATAAATGGACAGAAAAACATCAATAAGAACAACAATTCCCTGGGATTACCACTAACCTAATTTTTGACTGTTTAATCCATTAAATGAGCAACTCAATATTTTAATGAACAAGCATATAATATTAAGCTCTAATATTACTTAATAACAACACTGAAACATAAAAATACAAAAGTCTAAGCAAATCAACAACTAGAACAGTGAAATGACAGAATGAACCAAAATGCTTACAAGAGTCCAATGCCTCAGAACACATGAACCACAGACCAAGTTTACATCCTAAAGACTCCCTTGAGTCACTAATACCATGAAAATCACACAGCCACAATCACACAGCCACCCTGCTCCTTTCTTCTTTCCTCTTCTATAATGATTTTTGAATTTTTCTCTATTTATTTTTGATTTTCTTGTATTTTTGATTTTTTGACTATAACTGAATTAAAGTTTCTAAAAGCTTAATAAGCTTTTGTCAGGAGCTTAAGTGGCTTATAGAGTCCAATAACATCAACTATTTCAATATTTTCATAAACATCAGATTTGTGAAATTTAAAAAATTCATAAACTGAGAATCCAAACAAACCTTGAAATTGATATTGAAAAAAAGTTTACATTACATTAAAGAAACAAGATACAAGCTTTTAAAATCCAAGATTACAACACTAACTACGATTACCTAAAAACTAAACTACGACTAATTACTAACTCACTCCTCCATGTTGCTTTTCTCTTTCTTTTTATTGACCTTCTGAGCTCTGTGGGACCCACTTGAGCTTTCCCATTTTGATTTGGAGCTGTTGGATTACTAGAATTCATCTTGGCCATTTATCTAATATGGCGGGAAAATGTAATTTGGCCAATTGGGGTCTGTGAAGTAGCCATAGGGGGGGGGGGGGGTGGTGGCATTAATTGCAGTTGGTTTTTAGTGTTTGGAAGTGGTGGAGTGGGCGGTGGAGCAAGTGGAGATGGTGGGAGTGGTTTTGCAGAGTTGGGGTGGTTTTGGAGGGAAGGTGATGGTGGTTTTGGGATGGGTTGACTAGTATTTTGACCGGGGGTAATAACGAACGGGGTGGGTTTGTTTGTATAGTGGGCTGGGAAGGGGTATTGGGCCAAGTGGTTTGCTGGATTGGATTATGGTTTTGGATGGGTTTTGTTTGTTTGTTTTAGCTAATAAAACCACAAGGACCAATTATGTATTTATCTGAATTTGAAGAGTGAATTCTGCCAACCTGCCAAAGTTTGTTCAAGGGACCTTTCTTGCCAAATAACACAATGACCAATAATGGTATTTTCCAAAATTTAAATCCGGGGACCGAATGTGTCAATTTTCAAAGTTGAGGGGCCTGTTTTGCCAATTTGTGAAACGTTTATCCAGGGATTAATTTTGAACAAGTTTGATTATCCAAGGATCAAAGTTGACTTTTTATTTATTTTAAACTTTCGGGGACTAGTTTTGTCAATTTATGAAACTTGAGGGACTAAAACTGCCAATTATGCAAACTTTGTTCATTTTTCATCTGTTTTTGATTATTTTGCATCTGAAACATATAAAACACATTTCTGGGATATTTTCATTATTTTGATGCAATTTTGAGTGTTTTTAGATGTTTTGGCAGCTCGGAATAGGTAAAAATGATGAGTATTTACACACTCATCAATTGCGCTTTATTTGCGTTTGGACAACCAAACCACAACCAATCTGTACAATCGAGGCTTCCTAACATTTCCGAAAACTAGTGCGTTTCTTCATGAAATCGATAAAGCTTTTCAACCTTAGTGATTTTGGGTTTTCGTAAATTCTCTAGTTCAAAAATTTCCATAACAGAAGTACAAAAATGATCAAGAGATAGACGAGAAGTTCTCTCGCCTATTTGCAAATATTCATCAAGGGCGTTAGGAATCGTGTTGTATGCCAATTGACGAATTAGGGAGGTGCACTTCATCAATTGAGAAATGCCTTATCTTCCGGTACAGTAAATATAATCACGAAAAAATAAATAATGAATAGTTACTTCTTCAACTATCCTTGTGAAAAGCTCTCGACTCTTTCGGAACCTCTTCCAGGAACGATATGCATCGTATATCGGATTCGCACTAAAATAGGCAGCGACTAAATGATCACGAGCAGTATAACGATCTCGAGTTACGATGTTTCTCATCGGTCGATTTGCTCGTCATCTATTCTTAATAAACACGACGCTCTTCTAAAAAAAATCAAGTCTCGACTAACAACTTCTTCTTATTCTTCTTCTGATGAGTCGGTGAACATGAACGTTTCGGAATTCATTTAGATAATAAGGATAACCTAGTTTACAAATAACGCAAAGTTTGGTAACTTGAATGAACAAAAATAAAGTTGAGTAACTTAGGCGAACATTTTTGCAAAGTTTAGTAACATATTTGTATATTAACCATAAAAGCTAATAAGCTCATAATTCCCCTATATAAGCTTAAACAAACACCCGCTGATAAATTATGGGCAATTACATATATACCCACTAAAACTTGCATATTTGCATATTTTCTCTAAACATGCTTAGACACAATTACATATTATGCATTGAAAACTTTTTATTTTGAAGAAATATGCAAATATATAAGTTACATTGAGTATATATATGCAATTCCCCTTGTATAGACCACAAAGAACATTGTATAATGTAACTTTGGTCATGAAACTCTTTGAATTGTTTTGGTTAATAACAATAATGTAAAGGAAATTTGCAAAACTGTGCCAATGATTACTTATTTTCAATTTGACTCAACTTTCTGGCATATGGTTAAAACTAAAACTTTTTTTGTGAAATAACGAGATTGTCTTCAATTTAAATACGAATTATCACTTGTGGCATTGGCCGTAAAACACACTTTTAAGCACATTACGCAACCATCATCTTTTGATCTCACGTAAGTAACATGAAATTTTGGAAAGCAGTTACCTTAGGTAGCGATGATGTTCTTGAATCAAATTTGAAAAATAAAAGAACATATTAGAGGTTGAAGATGAATGAGGTAAATTGACAAGAATGCCCTCACGTGAAAGTCACATGAAGTGATTTAACAGGCGTTAGTGAAAAATACGGGAAGTGTAACAAAATGTGAACAACAATAACATATTTTGTAATTTAAGTTTGGGAGGACAGGAAGTACGAAAATGACAAAACCATAGGGACAAGATTTATAATTTACCCAACCAGTCCTACGAACCAAGATTTATATTTATTTTTTTAATTTTTTTTTTCTAATTAAAACTTTCAAAATAAGCCGGAAAATAATTAGCTTATTTGGCCGGATTATGGGCTTTTTGAACTTTTGAATTGGTCATAAGCCCAAAATTTTGAGCTTACAAAGCTTTTCAGAAGTTCAATAAGCTGACCAAATAAGCTTAAGCAAACACCCCTATAAGCCGAAATCACGTAAGCCCATAAGCCCTTTATATAAGCTTAAACAAACACCCCCTTAGTAACATTGCTATTTAGTAGGTTATTTGAGTCGTTAGTGATTAGTGGAAGTTGCGGATTCATGTGATACATTAAGTTTTGCACGTTGATCATATGTGCTGTTTTGATTAATCAGGGTTTTGTTTTGGTTTAATTTGTATTATTGTGTTCTATACTGTTTGTAAATGTCAATCATGCGACACTGATGTTGAGTGCTTACTATGTCAGAATCCACCTATTTAAGTATATGCTATTTGATCTGTATTTTTTTTTTTTTGGGTCCTGTTTATGAGGATTTGTTTTTAATGGACTTAGGATATAGATGATGCATTGAGTAAAACAAATTTAAAGTTTTTTTTAGTTTGTTTGTAGTATACGAGTTAATTTCTTAATCTGTTGGGTGTTTCAGCTTTACAGGTTAGGTGAAACTCAAATCACTTTTTTGTATCAGAAGGTCCTACCATGGTGTATTTGAGCAATGGAAAAAGGAAGTGATTATTCAAGGTCCGTGAACTTATTCAAGCTCTATTTATCATATAGTGTTAATACCGGCTCTTAGTTTGTAGTAAATTTCTTTTTCATCACACATATTGACACTAAATAGAAGAGCGGAAATTTTTTTTTACTGTAGGATGGTTATGGTAATCATATTGAAGGAGTAGATGACTTGATCATTTATGTTACTCTTTACAGGATCAAGTTTAGCAAATGGAACAATGTCTTCGTCCAAAAGCAAGTTTGATGATAAAATTGAAGCATTTCTGCTAAGATGTATTACCATTACTACGGGCAACTGCTTCAGCAAAATATGATGCAGGATTATGTGAGGACAGGTGAAATGTATGATTAATGCTGCTTTCTTTTTTAGTTTCCTACTATGAACCAAGTAGATCTTGCTGGACGGGTAGTGGTTGATGTTGGTGCTGGAAGCGGCATACTATTATTGTTTGCTGCACAGGTGTTACTATTGAATACTATAGTGGGTGTTTAGATTTGCATTTTCGGATCCTCTGATTTTTGGGACTTGAAATTGCAAATTACATATTCTGACCCTAAGTATGTTGGGATCAAAATATATTTTCTTAACCAGTTTTGTACCGGCTACATCAAAACCAAACAATCATGTTTTAAATAGAGTTACTTATTTATCTCTTTTTTGACCCAATCTTTGAATCCTTATATATCCATTTCATAAAGCCTACATCCAAACACCAACACAGTATCATGTACTCTTATTGAGAAATGTGATGTCACATGTATCGATTAATCACACAGTTTCTCATCCCTTTTGTTTCATCTCTTGTTCAGGTTGATACAAAGCATGTTTATGCTGTGGAAGCTTCGGAAATGGCTGACTATGCTCAAAAGCTTATTGCTGGGAATCCTCTCTTGGCACAACGAATTCCGGTTAGTGCCCTTAGTACAAGTTTGGTTGCTTATATTGTTGGATGCTTATCATTTGGACTTATTCTTGGCATCGTCATGTAGGTTATCAAGGGCAAAGTTGAAGACGTAGAATTGCCTTAGAAAGCTGATATATTGATCTCAGAGCCTATGGGTAAGCTCATCATGTCATGTTCATATTGTCTTATGCAGGTTTATTTGATGAATAACAGATTACTTGGTTATGCAATTTAGTTGGTAAAAAAACTGGTCAATCTTTTTTTTACAGGCACATTGTTAGGGAATGAAAGAATGCTAGAGTCCTATGTCATTGCAAGAGATTGTTTCCTTGTCCCTAATGGGAAAATGTTCCCTAGTGTTGGAAGGTGATCTTAACTTAATGATGCATTCTCATGTTATCATGATTTAAAGGCATCCTATGAATTTTTGATGTGACGAGTGGTCAATATATAATGAAAAAGTTGCAGTTATTTCTTCAATGATTAACATTTGATGCATTGAAAGCTTGTCAATATATTTTTAAAACATAATATATGAAGTCAAAGTGATATCTTGTACTTGCCATATATGTACGTATACGCCTCTTGACGTAGGCATAATGGTATCTCTGTGTTCGTTTTATTTTGTAGAATTCACATGGCACCATTCAGTGATGAGTATCTCTATGTTGAAATTGCAAACAAGGTATGATCTATTTTATTGCTTGCTGGTTCTCAGACATTAGAGTTGATCAAGAGTATCTTGATTATTATATGCAGAAAGTGAAAGTGTTCTTGATCCTTGTTTGTGCATGCATGCCCTGTTTTGGCAGCAACAGAACTATTATGGGGTTGATTTGACAGCTTTACACGGAACTGCATTTCATGGATATTTTTCACAGGTTTGTCTTGGCTGCATAAATTGCAAAATAACTGAACATGTTCTAGATTACGCATGAATGTTAACACGAGGTTTACGAGAACTTTTATGTTTAATGACACCTTCTGTTCGCAAACAACTATTTCAGGTTTCTTGTATTGTTGTATTGATGTTCCGTGATCGGTTTGAACCCTGATAGGATTTCTGCAGTGTCCTTTTTTCAACTAGGTTTTATTATCAAACGCTTACTACTAGAACCGTTTAATTGAACCCAAGTATTGTGATGCTCTAAATATCAACCATAACAAATGCACCATAACTTAGATAAAATGACTAAAACAGGTTGCAAAAAGCTTAGAAGTGTTAAAACTTTGAAAGATTAAAAGATTGGGGATTAAGAATTAAAGGACCGGAGATTAGAGATTGGATGTATGTATATTAAAAAAAAGAGTAAATTACATAAATGGTCACTATGGTTTGTCGGTTTTTGCACATTTATTCACTGGACTTTTTTTTCACCAGGTCTAGTCATTGAAGTTTCAAATGGATACAGATCCAGTCCAATTTCATTACATAAAATGGCCATTGTGGTTTTGCTAAAATTACATAAATAGTCACCGAGGTTGACTAAATCCGTAACTTTTTGAAACCTTAATGACTGAACTTGGTGAAAAAAAAGTTCAGCGACTAAATCTGCAAAAATCGACAAACCATAGTGACCATTTATGTAATTAACTCTAAAAAATTTAATAAAGAAGGAAGTATTAGGCCTAATTCTAACAGTGTGAAGATTCACTGGGGAGGTATAGGGTATTTATAATATCATCTGTAGCATTATTTGATGCTATCTTAAGAGAAAAAGTATGCAAGAGTACACTCTTCAAAATTACTAGAATATGCATATATATTCAAATGCACAAGTTATAAGGGGATCAAAATTACGGAATTCACTAGTTTTTTTAGTTTATTTAATGGCTTTTTGATGTTGAATTTCGTTCTTGTCATTTCTCTTTCACTTGTTTAAAGTATGGTTATGTTTGATACTGTTTGCAGCCAGTGGTTGATGCTTTTGATCCAAGGCTATTAGTTGCGCCTGCAATTTCCCATGTCATCAATTTTACTACTGTCAAGGTATTGCTCTTTTTAATTGCTAATCATAGTAGATAATGTTACCCTGTGTCCTCCTTGAATACTTCTACGATGTTCTTTCAAAAGATAACTATGTGTTCTAAAGTAAAGCTCGGAGCTAAAAGCATAAAAGAGATCTTGGTGCTATTATGCCGAGACAACTCGAGCTCATAAACATTTTAAAAATCTTAATATAACCTAAAAAGGATATTTATGCTTGATTCATGTCACTAAATGAAAATTCACATCACAATTGCTGTATATTTTCAGGAAGAGGACTTGTACGAAATCAACATTCCTTTGAAATTCACCGCCTCTGTCGGAACAAGAATACATGGTTTGGCATGTTGGTTTGATGTTCTATTTAATGGCAGGTAATAGTTTATATGCTTATGAATAATGAACGGGAATCTTATTTAATATGGATCGAAACAGGGTTCTTTATTGTCGAAAGAATGATAATTATCATTTTAATATTTAGTGTTAAATATGATTAAAAAACAATTGCAATGCATTAAAATCTTTACTTTTGGCAACTTTTAACTTGTTTTTTATCCCTTAAACATATTTGACTCGTTTTTATTACTGGTGTTTTGACTTAGCCTAAGTTTCTTTTATCTCGACTAATTTTGTTTCTACAAAAAATGTTTTGACCTACAGCACGGTACAAAGGTGGCTGACAACGGCTCCTGGTGCACCTACGACTCACTGGTACCAACTACGCTGTGTTTTGTCTCAACCCATATACGTCATGCCCGGGCAAGAAATCACTGGCCATCTTCACATGATTGCACATAGTGCTCAGAGTTACACTATTAACTTAACCATGTCAGGTTGGTTTTCGAACTGCTATTTTCGTTTTTCTTTCATTTTGCAAGTGTATTACGGCTATAGTTGTATTAGTTAGATAGCAAATAGTTGTTTCAAGTGTTTAACAAGTTTTGGTTACAATAAATTACAGAAATCATTCCTGTGGTTTGACGAAATTATGGAAATCGTCCCTCGCTGATACCATTTTGCATAAATGATCCTTAAATGTGGTGTTTATTTTCAGTTTTGGTCCCCTAATGCTGATCTTTTGTTACCAAAAGGCAAAAGCGAATCTAGTTACGTACTCGAGGGACCAAAAGTGAATGCAACAAGCCAACAAGTGCATTGTAGAACTTTTTATATTGGCAAGGGTGATGATTTCTGTATTTTTACTAAACCACAAAGAAGATTTCTGTAATTTACTCTTTCTCTACTCAGTTATCTGAAAAATTAATGCATAAAACGACGAATATGACATCTTGCAAAAGAAAGAGATGGTTTGTGAGATGCATCTAAAAGTCTCTTTAGTTTAGGTTAAATGACTGGTAATTAATTAGTTTTGTAGTTCCTGGTAGCTGAATATGTGTATCTGAATACTAAAAAACTGAATATTGTGGCTTCAAATCACATTAATCAGATCAAGTTACAAATGCAAACACAAACACTCTGTGACCTTTTTTTGTTTTGTGTTGTGTAGCTAAAATGTGGGGCCCAGGTGCTGAACAAGGAGGAATACTACAAACGTCAAGCTGTAGACTGGATCTAAAAGAGCCATATTATCGAATGTCTCAACCACAAGCCTACTCATCTTCCCAAGATCAGCAGCCCAATCAGCTCTTACAATCGCAGGTACCCGTTAGCTTCCTTCATTGAACGGATTATTGATAAAACAACAAATAGTTAGCTTTTTAGTTCTCTCCTAAATTACCCGTGATCATATTTTTTAGACAAGATTTACAGGCTGCACTTAATTTTTCAGTGCTTTGAATAGAAATCTACATTTTTTGATAGTAGAAAATAGATAGTTGAGATCAATTTTCATGCACCTTGCGAACCAATTGGGTCAAGGTGCCCATTTATTAGAAAATGCTTTCCATCATATATGCATGAGTCTATTACAGGAATGATCCTTCCCTTGACTTGTTAGAGAAAAAGCGTCACCATAATTAATCTTTCTCTTACATGAGTAAACGAGTCAATTACAGGAATGATAAACAATTGTTTGGTAGCTTGACTGTTTTTTGTTCGAAGTACAGGATTTACAACTTTCCTCTCTGGATGAAGACGGGTCGGATTTCATTCAACAACCAATAAATGATTCCGGAGTCCAAATTCATTGACCTTTCAGTGACGTAATGCATTTGATATACACAAACGGTCTAAGCCTTCTGGAAACGCGATCCATCATGTAACATTATACTAGGCACCTATAAATGTCAGGCGGGTTCTTTATAGACTGCCGTTTACTCTCATGTATCATTTCAATGCCTGTAAATTAGGTTGTCATGGTTGACCGATTTATTGCTCTTGTGTTTGCATTACTATGTCGAAAAAGTTGACTAATAATTAATTTTTAGCCTCGAGATGAAGTTGATCGACTTTTGTGCCCATAAAGTCCCTAACTATATGATGTACCTTTTTAGTTAGTTTGTATCTGGGTATTCTGTGACAACCGGCAGTTTAGGGAGCTATTTTTAAAACCCGCATTACAACTTAAGTTCGTTTATAATTTTTATTTGAAATTTTCATTTCACAACGAACTTGTAAGACCTATTTATGGATATTTTTAAATGACGTTATGGAATTCGTGAATTATGTTTATAATTCATTTTTGATTATATGATCGGTGATGTATATTTGAATTCTCACTTGGTACTACGTTGACTTTGGCACTAGGATTACCTAACGACAATTTTATGATTCGTCTTAACGAGTTCGGCTATATTTTAATTATTTACGAGACGTCTTTCGAGAGATATTGAAGTTTTAAAATGAGTTCGGGTTCGGGCCATATGTTTTTACAATTACCCGCGTCACCCGCTCCACCGTAATAATACTATTATTATTATTATTATTATTATTATTATTATTATTATTATTATTATTATTATTATTATTATAAATAATAAAAGAGATATAAGGGTTTTGTTGGTTCGGTTCACAACAACACCACACACACTCACACCCACTTATTCCTCTCTCTCTCTCTCTCAAAACTCATTTCCTCCCCATCCTAAAACCTAGCCGCCGCCGACATAAATCCGGCCACCACCGCCGTATAACCGATCCCCCAACAAAACAAATACCACCATTTTGTTCCTCTCTTTCCCCCTCTTTCTTTTGGTATAAGAAACGCACCCTAAAACCATCATTAACACCATCAAATCTATAGTTATCCATTCGAAGTTGTGGTAGTTTTCTAGATCCGAGCATTTGGAGGATTTAGAAGGTGAGAAGAAGCTTTTTCAAGGGTTTTGGGAGCCACGAATTGGTTTTATTCGTGGCTACACGAATGATTTTATGGAGAATCGAATTGGTTTTTGAATGGAAATGATTGTTTTTGTGATTAAAAGATAGTTTGGTATCCGGGTTCATGGTTGGGTCGTGGTTGACTCGGAACCGAGAGCAAAGCTCTCGGCTTATTTTCTTGATTCGAGCCCTTGTGTGGCTATGGTCCTTTGATGATGATTGATTGATTGGTTGTTTGGTTGTCGAGGGTGTAGTGTACCTCGATCCGATGCTAGCCGAGACCATGTGGTCTCGGGGGTTTCTTTTGTGCTCTTTGGCCATACCGAGACCCTCATGGGGTTCTCGTTGAGTGTGGTTCGAGCCTATTGGCTCGTATGGTTAATGTGGTTCGACCCTTTTGGGTCGCGGCTTTTAGCCGAATACCACTTTGTTGCCGAATTGACCTTTGGGTCGTATGGAGTATATGATTTCTTGGTTAAGCTCAAGTGAGCTATATGATACTTGTGTGTTTGGTTCGAGTCCTAATGACTCGCGGTTCGGAGCCGAGACTCAAGTGAGTCGAGGGCTCGGGTCGGCTTGGTAAACCGACCCACACATTAACTTTGTTAATGTTATTATTTGAATAATTGTGAACTTGTTTATTTTGTTGTTGTGGTAATTATTTATCGGCCGAATACATTGGTTGAGTCGAGACCATTGTGGTCTCGACATGGGATATAATATTTGGTAATTGAAGATGTGTTGACGAATTGTGGTATTGGGGGACCGATTGTGAGACGGTCGTTAGATTGACGGAGATAGGTTAGTCGGGTGCCGTAGTCGGACCTTATTGTTGTAGCCCGTGGTTTGAGATTGTGATTGGACGGAGAATTGTTATTTATGACTTTTGCTTATTATTGGACTTGGACAGTGAGCCGAGAGTCATGACTCGGACATATGACCATTTCGTATAACTCAATAACTATTAAAATTGAAACGAAAATAATAAAACTCGTAATAATAATTATTGATAATATGAACGTTTATATGAAAGAATATACGTGAATAACGTATATATAACTATATAAACGCGTATATTAATAATAATAATAATCACGAGTCGTATTATAAATAATACGATTAGATATATATTAGGCTACGAAAGTGGCGTAATATTATTAAACGTATTATTATTATAAAAATTGTGTTATAAACGGAAAACTCCCGACAATTATGGAACGTTTAATAAAATGTTGTTTTGGATATATAACGGATAGACTTATTGAGTTAGGCGAAATTGTTGTCGCTCGGGTCCAGGTAAGTTACTATTTGTGACGTTCGTGTTGTCACGGATATATGACGACTAATATAGACGTTTTCTATAATTAAATAACCACTTAACCGTAAGGTTGAGCCGGGTTATTTAGCTATATGAAACGAACATATTAGTGGGCATCGTATCCTACGACGCCCATAGGTTGTAGTATATGTAAAGTGTAATAGATTGCGAGTGTATATATCGGGAAATCTGGCCAATTTGACGATATATATGAGGAATTTATTAAACTATGATATATACTATATAGTAATTATGTGCTATGTGCTTTATATGCGCTTTAGGTTGGGTGTAATCTTGGAACGGTATATTACGTAAATAAATATGAGGATTATCAAATCGACGGATTTGGTAAACTTTGGCGATTTATTTAAATGATATATTGGGCTAATATTAGATCTATAGTTTATTTTATCTTTCTATGTGTGATCTTGTTGGTTTGTTTTGAGTCGACCCACCACCCGTATGGATACCAAACGCAAATACACCAAACTAATACGAAATGGATTTTCGGAAATAAAACGGATTCTCGTCCGGGTTTGGGAATATTATATACTTGAGGAAATGATTTCTGAACAAGTTAATATTGTTAGGTCGTGCCAAGTCCGTAGTTGCTGTTTCGTGAGTTATCATACATCTTATTTCTATCTACCTCGTCTTGCTATTTTCTGGACTTGAGGTGAGTCATAGCCCCACTTTTTACTCTTGAACTATGTTTTCAATGATTGGGGTGAGAAACGTGCAAATTATTTTACGTGGACTATTATCGCTTTTATATTATTTCTAAACTTGCTATGCGTATGGACTAGGATATATTGTCAGCTTTAGTCACACCTTTGTGTGTACTATTCAAGGTTGGCTTATTTGGTTATTGGTGGATTGTCAGCTTTAGTCACATATAGGTTGTGTGTACTATTCAAGGTTGGCTTATTTGGTTATTTGGAATTGTCAGCTTTAGTCACATATATGTTGTGTGTACTATTCAAGGTTGACTTATTTAGATACTGTAGTGTGCACCTATAGGTTATTAATACTTCGGAGGTTATCCGAGTATTTATTGGTATTGCGGGGGTTACCCGAATATCTATGTTGTTACGGAAGGGTATCCGTGTGTTTTGGTTATTGCGGAAGGGTATCCGTGTGTTATGTTGAGAGCGGAGGGTATCCGCAGGCTTTTAGCGAATCCTTAGTCTAGCTAGCAAGCGTTTTGCGTATATGTCCACTATATTATTAGTTGAATTTAAACCTATGATCTCACCAGCGAAAGCTGACTTTTAGCACGTTTTCTCAGGTAATTAAGTGATGAGATGCATGCTTGGAATGGAAGGCTCGGCCAAGGCTCACGGTTTATGGATCTATTTTTCTAAACTCTGATAACTAAATTTGGACCTATTGTTATTTTATTTTGGGCCTGACTCTGAATGATGTTGGGATAAATGTAAACCTTAAAACCCCGTTTTGGTTATGTTTTTATTATGTTTACTTTATCTCGTTCTATATTGTCTTGTGTTGGATACCAATCCCCGTAGCACCCCGAAAGCTTGTTGAGTCTTCCGCTGTATCAAATTTTGGGGGTGTTACAGATTGGTATCAGAGCCAAGGTTATAGAGAACTAGGTAAATAAACGCCTAAACTATAACCGTATTTTTATAGAAAATGATCCTTGACCACCGCCCGCCAGCCCGCCAAGCCGAAGCATCTTCTATTATTTGAGGTATTATGTGATATTTGAGATGATTGTTAGAATTGGGAGTTATTGAGATGATTTGAGGTTTATGGATTTTAGTAATAAGATGGCGTTCTCGAGGATTTATATGGTCTATATGTTTTATAAACATTTTAGTAATGCGGTGTTTGAAATTCTTTTATTGAGATTATATATGGAATTATTTGATGCGTATATTTGGTATGGTATTATGAGTTGTGATTTAAGTTGTTTTGAAACACTTACACCTACCCTACGCCGTTGTCACACACCATGGCCTCCCATATGCCCGATGTCGTCGAGGATATTCTTACTGCACCGGTTTTACCTGCACAGTTCACTATGGCATCTGATGACCCTTACCAGATGGCCATGTCTTCAGCTACTGTATCACAGGCAGCTTCTACTTCGGCACTACCTGCTGCATCTACGCAGGGACCCTCATCTTCTTTAGGGTTCCCTGGTACATCGAGGCAGCTTACTCTTCATCAGGCTTTGGCTCGTGTGGCCCCGCGCTTTGCCCACCGAGCTACGGCACGCATGTCGGTACGCCCTACTCCATCACCTTTACAGATTGATGCTCATTCCCTTCTGTCTGAGGCGCCACCCACATCATTGCGTCGTCGTCCTAGATCACCTACTACATCTACACATGGTTCACCTAGTAGGAGACGACGATTGATGAGGTACTCTTCCGATGAGGAGGAGGAGTACGAGGGTGAGGATGAGGCTGAGGACCCTGAGCGGGAGGATGACCCTCAGGAGGCTGAGCAGGGTGATGATGATGACCCTGGGGAGGAGGATGACCCTCAGGAGGATGAGATGCCTGATGATGATAATGATGTGTTAACACCACCAGCTCAGGCTGAGAAGCCCGATTCCCCGATACATCCGTTAGAATCGGTTCCACCTGATCATCCGTTTTCGTTTGATACACCACCTGGTAGTCCTGTGGCGTCGGATGCACCTTCTGAGGTTTCTGCTGAGCATGCAGAGTTAGGTGAGACTGGTAGGATGTGGGCTCAGATTACTGCACAGGGCGAGAGGATCTCGCGGATGTCTGACCGACTTGAGATGATTATTGCTGAGTTTATTGCTGAGTTTGTTGTTGAGTTGAGAGTTGATTTGACTACTGTCATGGGCAGGACGATAGTGATTAGGACATGTATGATAGAGATACATGAGCAGATAGAGAGTCTGCAGAGAGGTTTCCTCACGGCTCGCGAGGGAGATCGCAAGCTGTGGCAGAGGAACATAGTGTTAGAAAAGGAGGTTGCAGGCCTCTAGAGGGATAGAGATACACATCGTGTTGAGCAGGGATTGTTATTGAGGAATTTGGATGGTTTGGGATCGGAGTTGAGGAGTCTACGCCAGCATCGTGGGTAGATCGATTTGGGATCAGGTTGTTGTGTTGCTACATAAGCCAAGGAGTATTTGGTTAGGAGAGCTAGTTATTATAGCTCTTATGTCATGATATTCGGATTGTACGTTCGTCTCGTATGGAACGATTAGTATTTATCATGTCTTTGGTATTTTGGAACGAAGTGTCGATCACTACTTGTATGGACGATGGTGATCTCGTACGATATTCTACGGTTTTTGGCGTACATGGAGAATTGTGTTCCTATTTGCGTGGTTGATATTGTCTTGGAATTATATTAATGGCTGTACGATGAAACCCGGTCAGAGCTACCCGAACTGGTACGGCAGCGACTACCCCTGGTCGCCGAGGACGCCGTCCTACACGAAATGTTGAAACCCCTATTCCTGACAACCTGGACACCACTAACCGTAACAACAGGAATCAAAATGTTGATGTTCAGGGAGACAATGGTCATGTTCCACTTAATGCACCTACCGTGGATCAAGCAATGATCAACCAACTCGTGGAGCAAAGAGTTGCTGAACTACTAGCTGAGTCAAATCATTCCAACAATTCTGCTGGAACTTTTCCACCAGTTCGTGCTAATGGATGTCAATACAAGGAATTCAAGATTTGTGGACCCATTGAGTTTGGTGGAACTGAAGGAGTGGTTTACTTAGTCAGATGGATTGAAAAGACTGAGTCAGTGTTTAATGTCAGTGGTTGTGCGGAGAATGCAAAGGTAAAGTTTGCTTCTTTTACTTTCAAGGATGAAGCTTTGACTTGGTGGAACAACTATCGAAGTGCAGTTGGGAGTGATGTAGCTTATGCTATGACCTGGGAGCAATTTAAGTCCTTGCTGATTCAGACTTATTGCCCAAGGAATGAGGTCAAGAAGCTAGAGATTGAGTTTTGGAACCACAAGGTGAAAGGTACTGATATGGCGACTTACAATCGTCGTTACCAGGAATTAGCCTTGTTGTGCCCAGATATGGTGAAAACTGAGACTCAAAAGATCGAGAGGTATACTGATGGGTTGCCTGTAGCTACGAGGAATGATGTGATTTCTGCTAGGCCTGCAAACATCCATGAGGCAATCACAATTGCTCAACAACTTATGGATTCGTTGGAATTAGAAGAAGCTGATAAGGAGAAGAATGGAAAGAGAAAGAGGGACCGTCACTCTAAGAGTAATGATCACCGAAGCAAGAGACAAGCTAAGGCTTATGCTATTGGGAATGGAGATAAGAAGAATCAGAACGGTGATGCACCCAAGTGTGATCGTTGCCACCAGCATCATACTGGATGGTGTAGTGTGAAATGCCAGAATTGCTCAAAGAAAGGACACACAGCTAGGGACTGTAGAGCTAGACCTCTTGCTATGGTTCAAGCTGCTCCTGAGATGAGAAATAAGGCAGATGTTACTTGTTATGGGTGTGGAAAGAAGGGACACTATAGGAATGAGTGTAGAGAATCGCGGAACCGTGGAAATCAAGGCTCGGGTGGTAATGGGTACAATTATGGAAACCGTGGAGCTGGAGGAAACCGTGGACGACAAGATAATGGGGACCAACGTGTGGAAGCTGGAGCTGCTCAGGGAAGAGTGTATGCACTCGGGAACGAGAGAGGAGAAGATCCGAACGTCGTTATTGGTACGTTCCTTCTCAATAATCGTTATGCTTCCATACTATTTGATACTGGTGCCGATAGGAGTTTTGTGTCCACTACGTTTGCACCCTTACTAGAAAAACCCCCGATGGCCTTAGGAATTGGATATGATATTGAGTTAGCTAATGGAAACATAGAGAGGATTAATACTATCATTCGCGGTTGTACGTTAAATTTCTTGAACCACCCTTTCAACATAGATCTTCTACCCGTCACGTTAGGAAGTTTTGATGTAATCATTGGTATGGATTGGTTGTCGAAGTATCGTGCTCACATACTTTGCGACGAGAAGATCGTGCGTGTACCATACGGAAAGGAAGTCCTGAATATATTAGGAGACCGAAAGGATTCTAGGAGCCCATCCCGATTAGCAGTTATATCTTGCACGAAGATACCGAAGCTAATGGAGAAGGGATGTTACCTTTTCTTAGCCCAAATTTCTGAGAAGGGAGAGACGAAGAAAAAGGAAAGGTGCATTGGAGATGTGCCTATAGTTCGTGATTTTCCTGATGTGTTTTCCCGATGATTTACCGGGAATCCCGCCGACTAGACAAGTGGAGTTTCAGATTGAGTTGATGCCTGGTGCTGCACCTGTAGCACGAGCACCTTATCGTCTTGCACCTACCAAACTAGAAGAGTTGTCGAAACAATTGGCGGAGTTAGCCGAAAAAGGATTCATAAGACCAAGTTCTTCACCTTGGGGAGCCCCAGTCTTATTCGTGAAGAAGAAGGATGGATCGTTTCGTATGTGTATTGATTATAGGGAGTTGAATAAGTTAACGGTGAAGAATCGATACCCGTTACCTAGGATCGATGACTTGTTCGATCAACTTCAAGGATCGAGTGTGTATTCGAAGATCGATTTGAGATCGGGATATCATCAACTTCGAGTTCGTGAGGAAGATATTCCGAAAACGGCTTTCAGAACCCGTTACGGGCATTACGAGTTTCAGGTGATGCCGTTTGGGTTGACTAACGCACCAGCAATATTCATGGATCTCATGAATCGTGTGTGTAAGCCTTACTTGGATAAGTTCGTGATTGTATTCATCGATGACATTCTGATTTATTCAAAGAGTGAGAAAGAGCATGAGGAGCATTTAAGACTTATTTTGGAATTGCTCAGGAAGGAGAAACTTTATGCCAAGTTTTCGAAATGCGAATTTTGGATTCCGACGGTACAATTTTTGGGTCATGTGATTGACAGACAAGGAGTCCATGTGGATCCTGCAAAAATTGAGGCGATAAAAGATTGGGCTGCACCTACAACCCTAACCGAAGTTCGTCAATTTTTGGGTTTAGCTGGTTATTACCGAAGATTCATCGAGGGATTTTCGAAGATAGCTAAACCATTGACCAAATTGACCCAAAAGAGTGTTACGTATGAATGGGGAGATAAAGAAGAGGAAGCGTTTCAATTGCTTAAGAAAATGTTGTGTAGTGCTCCTATCTTAGCGTTACCAGAAGGTAACGAGGATTTCGTCATCTATTGTGACACCTCACATAAAGGTTTAGGAGCCGTGTTAATGCAACGAGAGAAAATGATAGCTTATGCTTCCCGACAGCTCAAAAAGCATGAGAAAAACTACACTACCCATGATTTGGAGCTAGGTGCTGTAGTTTTTGCTTTAAGAATATGGAGACATTACTTGTACGGAACCAAGTGTGTTGTGTTTACTGACCACAAAAGTCTACAACACATCTTGAATCAAAAAGAGCTCAACATGAGACAGCGACGTTGGATTGAGTTGCTAAGTGATTATGATTGTGAAATTCGCTACCACCCTGGTAAAGCAAACGTTGTTGCTGATGCTCTTAGTCGAAAGGAAAGAGTACCTCCATTACGAGTTAGGTCATTGGGAATGACTATCGTGTCGCCATTACCGTCTCAAATACTCGAAGCTCAAATGGAAGCGTTGAAGGCAGAAAATTGACCTGCCGAGAATATATTTGGGATGGCTGATAACGAGAAAGGATTTGTTAAGCGTTCTGATGGATTATTATGTTTTCGAGATCGGATTTGGGTACCTTTATATGGAGAAATTCGGGAATTGATTATGCATGAGTCGCATAAGTCAAGGTACTCCATCCATCCTGGTTCCGATAAAATGTACCAGGATCTTAAGAAGTTCTATTGGTGGCCAAATATGAAAGCAGATATAGCATCGTACGTTAGTAAGTGCTTGACATGTGCTAAGGTTAAGGCTGAACACCAGAGACCGTCAGGATTACTAACGCAACCAGAACTTCCAGTCTGGAAATGGGAGCGGATTACTATGGACTTCATTACCAAATTACCGAGAACAGCTAGCGGTTGTGACGCTATCTGGGTAATTGTGGATCGTCTGACAAAGTCTGCTCATTTCTTAGCTATTAGTGAAGATGATAGTGTGGATAAGCTTGCGAGGTTATATGTGAAGGAAATTATTTCGCGTCATGGAGTCCCGATATCTATTATCTCAGATCGTGATAGTCGTTTTACGTCAGCTTTGTGGCGATCACTTCAAACGGCTTTGGGGACGAGGCTTGATATGAGTACTGCATATCATCCCCAAACCGATGGTCAAAGTGAGAGGACCATTCAGACGTTAGAGGATATGCTTCGTGCATGCATCATAGACTTTGGTAAAGGCTGGGAGAAGTATCTACCCCTTGCGGAATTCTCCTATAATAACAGCTACCACACAAGTCTTAAGGCTGCACCATTCGAAGCTTTGTATGGCAGAAAGTGTCGTTCGCCTATTGGTTGGGCAGAAGTTGGAGATAGTCAACTTACAGGCCCTGAGCTTATTTTGGAAACTACCGAGAAAGTAACTCAGATTCGTGATCGGTTGCAAGCGGCCAGAGATAGGCAGAAGAGCTATGCCGATCAGAGACGTAAACCTTTAGAGTTCCAGGTTGGAGACAAAGTAATGCTGAAAGTCTCGCCTTGGAAAGGTGTAATACGTTTCGGGAAACGTGGTAAACTCAACCCACGCTACATTGGACCATTCTTGATCTTAGAAAGAATTGGGCCCGTGGCTTATAGGTTGGAATTACCGTCCGAATTGAGCAAAGTTCACGACGTGTTCCAAGTGAGTAATCTGAAGAAATGTTTTTCTGATGAAATGCCCGTCATTCCAATGAGGGACATTCGTGTTGATGAGAAACTGAATTTCGTGGAGGAACCGATTGAGATTTTAGATCGTGAAGTTAAACGACTCAAGAGGAGTCGCATTCCGCTCGTCAAGGTTCGTTGGAATTCCCGACATGGACCAGAGTTTACGTGGGAACGTGAGGACGAGTTCAGGAAGAGATATCCGAAGCTTTTCACTTCGTAGATAAAATTTTTCCGAGTGAAACCCGGGACGGGTTTCCTTCTGAGACGGGGAGGATGTGACAACCGGCAGTTTAGGGAGCTATTTTTAAAACCCGCATTACAACTTAAGTTCGTTTATAATTTTTATTTGAAATTTTCATTTCACAACGAACTTGTAAGACCTATTTATGGATATTTTTAAATGACGTTATGGAATTCGTGAATTATGTTCATAATTCATTTTTGATTATATGATCGGTGATGTATATTTGAATTCTCACTTGGTACTACGTTGACTTTGGCACTAGGATTACCTAACGACAATTTTATGATTCGTCTTAACGAGTCCGGCTATATTTTAATTATTTACGAGACGTCTTTCGAGAGATATTGAAGTTTTAAAATGAGTTCGGGTTCGGGCCATATGTTTTTACAATTACCCGCGTCACCCGCTCCACCGTAATAATACTATTATTATTATTATTATTATTATTATTATTATTATTATTATTATTATTATTATTATTATTATTATTATTATTATTATTATTATTATTATTATTATTATTATTATTATTATTATTATTATTATAAATAATAAAAGAGATATAAGGGTTTTGTTGGTTCGGTTCACAGCAACACCACACACACTCACACCCACTTATTCCTCTCTCTCTCTCAAAACTCATTTCCTCCCCATCCTAAAACCTAGCCGCCGCCGACATAAATCCGGCCACCACCGCCGTATAACCGATCCCCCAACAAAACAAATACCACCATTTTGTTCCTCTCTTTCCCCCTCTTTCTTTTGGTATAAGAAACGCACCCTAAAACCATCATTAACACCATCAAATCTATAGTTATCCATTCGAAGTTGTGGTAGTTTTCTAGATCCGAGCGTTTGGAGGATTTAGAAGGTGAGAAGAAGCTTTTTCAAGGGTTTTGGGAGCCACAAATTGGTTTTATTCGTGGCTACACGAATGATTTTATGGAGAATCGAATTGGTTTTTGAATGGAAATGATTGTTTTTGTGATTAAAAGATAGTTTGGTATCCGGGTTCATGGTTGGGTCGTGGTTGACTCGGAACCGAGAGCAAAGCTCTCGGCTTATTTTCTTGATTCGAGCCCTTGTGTGGCTATGGTCCTTTGATGATGATTGATTGATTGGTTGTTTGGTTGTCGAGGGTGTAGTGTACCTCGATCCGATGCTAGCCGAGACCATGTGGTCTCGGGGGTTTCTTTTGTGCTCTTTGGCCATACCGAGACCCTCATGGGGTTCTCGTTGAGTGTGGTTCGAGCCTATTGGCTCGTATGGTTAATGTGGTTCGACCCTTTTGGGTCGCGGCTTTTAGCCGAATACCACTTTGTTGCCGAATTGACCTTTGGGTCGTATGGAGTATATGATTTCTTGGTTAAGCTCAAGTGAGCTATATGATACTTGTGTGTTTGGTTCGAGTCCTAATGACTCGCGGTTCGGAGCCGAGACTCAAGTGAGTCGGGGGCTCGGGTCGGCTTGGTAAACCGACCCACACATTAACTTTGTTAATGTTATTATTTGAATAATTGTGAACTTGTTTATTTTGTTGTTGTGGTAATTATTTATCGGCCGAATACATTGGTTGAGTCGAGACCATTGTGGTCTCGACATGGGATATAATATTTGGTAATTGAAGATGTGTTGACGAATTGTGGTATTGGGGACCGATTGTGAGACGGTCGTTAGATTGACGGAGATAGGTTAGTCGGGTGCCGTAGTCGGACCTTATTGTTGTAGCCCGTGGTTTGAGATTGTGATTGGACGGAGAATTGTTATTTATGACTTTTGCTTATTATTGGACTTGGACAGTGAGCCGAGAGTCATGACTCGGACATATGACCATTTCGTATAACTCAATAACTATTAAAATTGAAACGAAAATAATAAAACTCGTAATAATAATTATTGATAATATGAACGTTTATATGAAAGAATATACGTGAATAACGTATATATAACTATATAAACGCGTATATTAATAATAATAATAATTACGAGTCGTATTATAAATAATACGATTAGATATATATTAGGCTACGAAAGTGGCGTAATATTATTAAACGTATTATTATTATAAAAATTGTGTTATAAACGGGAAACTCCCGACAATTATGGAACGTTTAATAAAATGTTGTTTTGGATATATAACAGATAGACTTATTGAGTTAGGCGAAATTGTTGTCGCTCGGGTCCAGGTAAGTTACTATTTGTGACGTTCGTGTTGTCACGGATATATGACGACTAATATAGACGTTTTCTATAATTAAATAACCACTTAACCGTAAGGTTGAGCCGGGTTATTTAGCTATATGAAACGAACATATTAGTGGGCATCGTATCCTACGACGCCCATAGGTTGTAGTATATGTAAAGTGTAATAGATTGCGAGTGTATATATCGGGAAATCTGGCCAATTTGACGATATATATGAGGAATTTATTAAACTATGATATATACTATATAGTAATTATGTGCTATGTGCTTTATATGCGCTTTAGGTTGGGTGTAATCTTGGAACGGTATATTACGTAAATAAATATGAGGATTATCAAATCGACGGATTTGGTAAACTTTGGCGATTTATTTAAATGATATATTGGGCTAATATTAGATCTATAGTTTATTTTATCTTTCTATGTGTGATCTTGTTGGTTTGTTTTGAGTCGACCCACCACCCGTATGGATACCAAACGCAAATACACCAAACTAATACGAAATGGATTTTCGGAAATAAAACGGATTTTCGTCCGGGTTTGGGAATATTATATACTTGAGGAAATGATTTCTGAACAAGTTAATATTGTTAGGTCGTGCCAAGTCCGTAGTTGCTGTTTCGTGAGTTATCATACATCTTATTTCTATCTACCTCGTCTTGCTATTTTCTAGACTTGAGGTGAGTCATAGCCCCACTTTTTACTCTTGAACTATGTTTTCAATGATTGGGGTGAGAAACGTGCAAATTATTTTACGTGGACTATTATCGCTTTTATATTATTTCTAAACTTGCTATGCGTATGGACTAGGATATATTGTCAGCTTTAGTCACACCTTTGTGTGTACTATTCAAGGTTGGCTTATTTGGTTATTGGTGGATTGTCAGCTTTAGTCACATATAGGTTGTGTGTACTATTCAAGGTTGGCTTATTTGGTTATTTGGAATTGTCAGCTTTAGTCACATATATGTTGTGTGTACTATTCAAGGTTGACTTATTTAGATACTGTAGTGTGCACCTATAGGTTATTAATACTTCGGAGGTTATCCGAGTATTTATTGGTATTGCGGGGGTTACCCGAATATCTATGTTGTTACGGAAGGGTATCCGTGTGTTTTGGTTATTGCGGAAGGGTATCCGTGTGTTATGTTGAGAGCGGAGGGTATCCGCAGGCTTTTAGCGAATCCTTAGTCTAGCTAGCAAGCGTTTTGCGTATATGTCCACTATATTATTAGTTGAATTTAAACCTATGATCTCACCAGCGAAAGCTGACTTTTAGCACGTTTTCTCAGGTAATTAAGTGATGAGATGCATGCTTGGAATGGAAGGCTCGGCCAAGGCTCACGGTTTATGGATCTATTTTTCTAAACTCTGATAACTAAATTTGGACCTATTGTTATTTTATTTTGAGCCTGACTCTGAATGATGTTGGGATAAATGTAAACCTTAAAACCCCGTTTTGGTTGTGTTTTTATTATGTTTACTTTATCTCGTTCTATATTGTCTTGTGTTGGATACCAATCCCCGTAGCACCCCGAAAGCTTGTTGAGTCTTCCGCTGTATCAAATTTTGGGGGTGTTACATATTCCGAATAAGGTATTGCCAAAAAAACCGGACAGTTGAGGCCGTTGTCAATTGTGCGGTTAAGACTGATCTAGCTAGATTGAGACTGGTAGTGAGCAGGGGCTGCTACTAGTATCTAGGAAGGTCTTCAATAAATCTACAGCTAGTTCTTTGTCGTTATACAAATGTTAAATGTATGTTGTCCATGGTTCTCTTCAGGTTTGCTTCTTTTGTTTTGTTTGAAGAAAACTTAGACTTTTGGTCTTCACTTGTAAGTTTTAAGATTTTACAGCGTAGCTAAATGTAAATATGTCAATTTTGTATCACAAATTTAGTCTAGTTTGTGACGCGAAAGAACCTGACTTTACGATGTTGCAAACAAAAATTAAAAAAATAATGATAGGTTTTTTTGCTACAAGTCAATTAGATAAAAAAAAAAAAAAAAAAAAAAAAAAAAAAAAAAAAAAAAAAAAAAAAAAAAGAGATATAGCTCTGAGTAACCGTTACTAACAAAAGGTAAACTTTTCGGATTATGCTGGTTTTGTCGTGATGATTTTTAATTGCTGTTGAACTATTTATCAATGACTATCTTACATACGATAAAAGTTGTACATGCTTTCAAATGTAAGGAATATATCTTTTTTATTATATTTTTAAAATTTTCCATGATTAGAGTTCATGATCAATAAGCATTCTTCTCATCTCATTCATTCTGACCCCAATCTAAAAAATTTGGCATTTTGAAGAAGTCTCCGAGTTGGTTGCTTGTTCAGTTAGGCATTGCCGCCCAACCATTTAATAGCCTGCCAAAAGAGCTTAAGATTGACTATATTTATCATAAAAATATAGTTCACCCAATCACCCCGTCATAAAGAGTTCAATTTATAGGTTAACACATACAGAGGATGTTATAGTTTGCGTTTTTGTTCACTTTAGTTTAATTTGAGTAGAGTAACTGAGTGAACAAAAATGTCATGTACAGTAATGACAAGGATTGTATTGATTCAAAATGATAGTATTTTGCATGTGGAGAGTAACTTGTGTAGCTAGTTGAAAGCCCAGATTATGTGTCCAACACAATCCTTGATAGTTTTATTTGTCTTATTAAAAAATTTCGCAAATAGAAAATGAGCTTTTGTATAATATATGAGATGAATGAGATTTTCATTTATATATCATGGACTTCAAAGGTTAGACAGTACCTTTGCCAATCCTAGAAGTTTATAAAAATGTTTCTAATCATATACTATAACAGGGTGAATGTACTGCTATATATACTCTTGGTGAAAGCCCAGATTATGTGTCCAACACAATCCTTGATAGATGTCTGTTTGCATTGATGAAGCCTTGTTGGATGGCCACTCTGAACTAGACTCGGTGAGTCTTCTAGAGTGGACTATTATTCTGGTTTGGCTTGTGCTATTTCAATCCATGGATATGTAGTCAGTACTTATAGTTTTTCCTATCAGTATGGTGGTTCAAAAATTAATATTATTTGGCTTAAACTTTCAAGTTGGTGGTAGTCACATCCTCTTCATAGCCCAACATTTGGTGATATATATTCTTTCCAAGAACCTGAATTATCATGGTAATAAGTGGACATTAAAGGCCTACCACGCAACAGAATTCTCAATGCATCGGATACGGAGGTTGGCTCAATCCGAAATGAATGTTAACCAATAACAAATTAGATTTACATAACTTGATTTTGTTAGCGAAAAATGAGAGTACAAGAGATTAAATAGAAAACTAACTTACAAATTTATTATGGGTAAACAAACCTTTACTAAGCTAACATCCGCTCAAACTCACAAATGCTACACTAAGATGTATTGATAGGTTGACAAATAAATCTACAAAATATGCACAAGCAAAATTAAGCATATGTAGACGAAACCTGAGCAGAATCAGAATGATGCAAACTGAATCTGAATCATATGGAATCGGATGCAGAACCGAAGTAAATCAGATGGAACATGGTAGAATAAGACATAACAAACCAGATGCAAAGCCATATTGTAACCATAGCGAAATCAGGTAGAATGAGATGCAGAACCATGCGGAATCATAGCAAAATCGGACATAGTTCTGTCATCTTTCGTCTTTTTTAGGCTGAATGTGCGGGTTTGGGAACTTCATCCTGCAGCCTCATCTTCTTTTCTCTCTGCCTTTGAATATCATTGCTTTTTCCAGAAAACATTGGTCGGAACTCAAGGCCACATACAATGAGGCCAGACATGATTCCTTCATGACTTGTAAATTTTATATTCATAGAAAGAGAGTCATCCTTGAATTCATGAGTTGAGTTAAACTTCCACAGTTGAATCTCCATCCATCCATCTTCCCTTTGTTTTGGAACTCGAGTAATGTCATTTTTATTCAACGGGCTTGGGGTTATAAAATAAACAAATTCGGCATCGTTGTTTTCTTTATGGAGTACATCTTGTACTTTCACCGGACAATGCAGACCTTGGCATTTTTCTGAAAGCTTGAACACAAGGTAACACACATATTCCGTAACCGGTGACAACATTTGACTTTTGATCATGCATTTGAGATGAAATACTTGTTGTGGTAAAAGCTCAGTCACCTCTTGAAATCTGCATATACGATAAATTTTATGATTACATACTTCTCAAGAACAGGAAACTAAATCCAAGAAGTGAAACTTTAATCAACCATCTATTCACGAATTTTAACTACATAACCAGAAAGCAATTAAGATTTGGACCTTGAATAATCAAGTCTAGTTATTCTTGACCATAACAAATTCGTTATATAACAATAAAAAAAAAAAGAAGCAAACCTGGATTGGGCTGGTGGTTTTGAAGTAAAAATATCCACATTAGAAAATGTGTATAAAGTTGCCTTTGCCGAAAGCACAAGAAGTTTCTTTCCTTTGACTTCGCCCAACCAGAACAAGTCGTCATAGTTTCTGCGTATCTTGAATATTTCTTCAAAATTAGTTGGCAATTGTTGCACTTGACCCACATCAAAGTCTGATTTCAAGACTTGTTGGACTTCCTTCAATTTACCAATCTCTTCGTGTTTCACCTGTATTCAATTATCAGTTATCTTAGATATGCAACTTATAACATATTCTTTTTGTTACCGTGCATTCATATCCCCCATATACAACTTAAACAAAAGAAAATATAATGGACCCAAGGGATATTTTCAAACTTACTTTGTCAATGGCTCGAAATTCAATGCCTTCAACATAAACTGCAGCATCCCCACAATAGTACGATGAAAAACGCTCAACTAGAAACTCAAAAACGACATCTTCATTCTGATTCAAGAAACGGTGCAACTCTATCATCATCCACTTCTCATCTCTCCATGTTGCGAAATACGCATGCAGACTTTTGTGTCCCTTTCTATACTTTAGGTTAACACACACAGGTTTACTTGAAAAGTTTCTTGAATCACAAAATTTGAAGACTAAATAGACACCATAAACAACATTAGGAGATAAAAAATGAGCTCTTGTCTTGATTTCGATGTTCAAGTCGGAAATATCTAATATCTCCACTGCTGTCCCAAACCTGCACATATTATAAACATCCAACTCCAAATCAATCATAGCCTTTATTCCCATGCACTTCTACTTTTGAATTTCATAATTTCGGGAACAAGATTTTAAATTCTATATTAAAATTTATTGTATCAAACAAATCTTTTTCTAAATAAAGGGAAGAATATTATATAAACACTATCAAGATGCTAGCAAAATTGAAAATTCACGGCCATGAGAACAGACCCACAACACGGGCATACCTCATCTACCTGATTAAAAGGTTTATAAAATTATAGTAAGTATTAAAATTAATTTTGTCTTGTACACCATAAGTACTCATTGTTGATATGTATGCATGCAGGACTACTTTTGTTATTAACCTGATGAGACGAGGTCCAAAGTTTAGTCATACAGAAGGTTTGGAGATGAAGGGCTATTGCTCTGTTTGATCAGTGCAGTGGGATTTAAAGGAATTCAAATACGGAGTATGTTTTATGTAAGTTCAGGAAGTCATTGTGATAAGTAAGTGTAATACATAGTCAAAGGGGTTCTTAAGTTGATCCGATTGGATTATAATTATATAGTTAGTTATTAAAAAAGCATAAATAAAATGTACTTACGCTTAACACTTAATATTAACAAAAAGATAGAGAGTTAGAGAGAATAACCTTGATTCTGGAAGAGATTTCCGCTCATGTGGACAAGTGTTTTTGTAGGAAAACATTGTTGCTGAAACCATTTCATTTCTTTCTCCATGACCATCGAATGACAACAACTGATATATAACAAAACATAAATCAGGATTAATTTTTATGATGTGTGGTATTGAATTATCCCTTAAAAAGGAAAAGATGTATAGAAAACGGAAAACACCAAATAAACTAATTACCACTTTGTCTTGTTGAAGGAGGATTCCCTTAGAAAAAATGTTGTAAAGATCCTCTTTTTTGATGGTGGAATAATCATCAGGGCACTTTGACATCTCGATTATTTCTTTATAGTCTTTTGGCAATTTGGGTTCCCATTTCTCATAGTCCTCCTGTATATACATTAACCAATTAATAAACTCATGTTTCATACAGTTACCTTCTCACAGTTTATAAAATAGTTAAACGCCATAGTTTAGATATATATGAATCAAAAGTTTACCACTGTTGTCAAACTATAAAAACTTACCTGAAATTCCAATGATTTCTTGAGTTGTGTGACCACTTCATCAGCTGTTGGCCGTCTTTCTCTCCTGTGATGTAAGCATTGGAAGGCAATCCTGGTAAAGGTAATATATGAATGTGGCACAATTTGTTCTTTGATACCCTCAAACACTAACTTATCAAGTTTTCCTACATGATAGTAGTGTTTAGCCAAAAAGGGTAAATAAAGATACTCATCATCTAGCTCTTCAGATGATAGTTTCCCACACAATATGTCAAATAAAATTGCACCCAGTGAGAATATATCAGACTCTTTAGTTAAAAAGCCTGTTTTTAAGTGTAGTGGGTCACGATAGCCAATTGTGCCTGTAACATTGTCGATGACATACTCTACATTCTGATTTGTTGGACATACTAAGGAACGCCTAAAACCGGTAATTTTTGCTTTCCAGTCATGAAATAGTAGAATGTTGCTGCTGCTGATGTTCCCATGTATTACCATTCCTCGACTTGAAACAGTTCGATGAAGAAACTCCAACCCAATTGCAATATCGATGCATATTTTAAGCCGCATCACCCACGTAAGACTATCAACGCTCAAGTATTTATCAAGACTACCTCTGGATGCATACTCACATACAATAACTTTCTCATCCTCTTCATCACAGTAGCCTTCAAGAACAACGACATTTTCATGTTTATACTCAATGAGGATTTCCAGCTCTGTCATAAATTCATCATCTTTTGCAACAGACTTCCTATCAAACCGCTTTGCCACAATGATATTACGTCCATGAGCGTCTCCTCTGTAAACCTTACCAAAATCTCCATGTCCAATGATATTTTCTTGACTGAAATCTTGCATGGCTAACTTTACGTCTTCAAGTGACAGTTTAAGGTTGTCCTTATGGTTCTCCTGTGAATCATGGGTCAGTAAGTTGATTTGATAAGTAAAAAATAAACTGAAACTACTACCTGCTATCTAATTTTTCATTTTGACTTACCTGACAGTTTAACGCTTTTTTGAGTTCTCTGATGACAACTTCTATTGTTGGACGTTGCGCTTGAGTTTCTGCCACGCATCGAAATGCGATTTCTATGAATACGTCCAAAGACTCTTTATTGGGTCCTTTGCTTAAAGAAAGAACATGTTCATCTATCTCCTCCTTTATCTTGTGATCAACAATCTCCATTATTGTTCCCTTTTTAAAATGATCTCTTGCAATGGGTGCAATTCCCTTCTCATTCACCTTGGTGTATACAGAATCATAGGCCAACCTCCCGGTCAAGATCTCAAGCAACACTACTCCAAACGAGTAAATGTCTGATTTCTTATTTAATCTACCATCCTTCTGATATTCTGGATCCAAATACACATATGTACCTGCAATAATATTGGTATAGATAGTGCTGGCCGTTTGATTTGCTGGGTGGAATTTGGAGAGCCCAAAATCCGCAATCTTTGCCTCCCAGTTATCTCCCAATAGAATATTATCGCTTTTAATGTCACGGTGTATCATCTTTTGTTTGCCATGATCTGTGTTGTTGTGAATGTAGTTCAACCCATGTGCAATATCAAGACATATTTTTACACGTCGCACCCAAGTAAGATTAGTCATAGTATCACTCTTTCCCAAATAGTGTTCAAGACTTCCTTTCGAAGCATGCTCATACACTAGGATCATTGAATGGTTACCTTCAAAACAAAAGCCAAGAAGAGAGATTATGTTGTCATGCTTACAAGTAGTTAGAGTTTCAATTTCTGCAATGAACCCTTGTTCTCCTTCTTGATTGTTAATGCGCTTTATGGCCACCGTGCTTCGTTTTCTCGGTAAATCGCATTTATCCACCCCTTCTATCGTCAAGGAATCTCTGCTATCAAAATGTTCAAGATCCGCTTTGTATACTTTACCGAATCCGCCAGACCCAATGCTGTACGCGTCATCAAAATTCTTAGTAGCCTTGATTATTTCGTTTAGTCCAATCTTCAAGTGTTCCAAGTTCTTCCCCTGCAACATTATGAAGTTGTGCAACACCACATTAATGCTAGTAAGGATTCAAGTAATCTTAAGATAAGATAAGTCTTTATAATTGAGTGATATTTATTAAACGGTAAATAATAATGGATGTATCTATAAACTTTGAGTTGCTTTAATCACCTAAGTTTTTTGAAAATGTTTCTATATTTAACTTTCTCTATCCCTAACTCAAACCAATTTAATTTGATGCCGGTTTTGAGTCGTATTTTGTATCGTGTCTAGAATTGCCTACTTGCAACTTTTCTCATTTTCAGATTAAGCAGTCCAGTTCGGTTCTTTCGAGCGCGGTTATTTTAACACCCGTAGTCATGACGTAATATTCTTTATTCAAACCAGTAACCTAGTATTCTTTATTCAAACTAGTAACATGTAAATTTAGGGGAAAAAAAAAACCTTGCCAATAAATAGTTAAGGATTTATTAAATTGTCATATAAATAAAAAAATCAAATGGACATTCAAACGTAAGATTATTAAAGAAACATGTGAAGTTAATGATAAAAATGTGGCATCAAGGTTGAAAACTAAAACATTGCCAAAAAAAAGTTAATTGGTTAAACTATACATCAACACATAATAATGGATAAAATCATAACTTCACCCTTTAGGGTATTGGCAGTGGTCACGAGAGAGCACCAGACGGGATCCATCCTGTGCGGGAACACCGCCACTGGTATAGCGGTACCGCACGGGATTCTTCTCTTGCGTGAAAGTTTACCGCACGGTATAGATGGAAAATTGGAACGTTGGATGTTTAATTTTGGACCGTTTAAGGCTTTAACGGTTACTTTTTTTAAGTATATATTGGACAACAATGAGCAACATGATGATACAACAAAAAAAAGCCTACTGCCAAAAAAAAAAAAAAAAAAAAAAAAATTAAATTATACCGATCCAAAAAAAATACCAAACTAAAAAAAAAAAAAAAAAAAAAAAAAAAAAAAAAAAAATCCTCAACCACATGGAGCATAAAAGATTTGATTCGACTATATTGTTAGATGAGCAGTTTGAGTGGTCTAACGATAGTAGTCTCGAGGTTTTTGCTAACGCGATTGACGAAGATGAGGAAGATGATACGACAAGGTCGACACAAAAATCAGTAAAACGCAATCGGATCAAAGCTGCAGAAAGATTGCATCGTGATTATTTTTGTGAAGATCTGAAATTCGACGATTAATTTTTTGAAGATAGGTATCGTATGCCTAAAAGTTTATTTTTAAAAATCACACATGCTGTTGAGTCTAGATTCGAGTATTTTCAAGAAGGTTACGATGCTAAAGCGAAAAAAAGTTTCACAGCCATACAAAAATGTTCGTCTGCCATTAAACAACTCGCAACCGGTAATCCACCGGATGAGTTTGACGAATATTTAGAAATGGCACAAAGAACGTCACGTGAATGCCTTCAATTTTTTTGTGGCGCTATTATTCAGTTATACGGTCGAGATTTCCTATGTAGGCCAACAAGCCATGATGTTGCACGTTTGTACGAAGCACACGAAGAGAGACATCACATTCCAGGTATGATCGGTAGCCTAGATTGCACACCTTTCATTTGGAGGAATTGTCCAAACGAATTGAGGGGTCAATATAAAAGGGGTGATCATCAATACCCCAAGATTATGATGGAGGCAGTGGCATCTTAAGATTTGTGGATATGGCACGCGTTCTTTGAACCGCCGGGTTCAAACAATGATGTGAATGTTGTAATGCAATCTCCGTTATTCCTCACCAAGCGTATAGGCTACAAGTAGTTTGAGGGAGGCGTATGTTTTTGTGAAAGGCGGATTAGGAAGAAACCTAAGATAAACCCACGAATCACAATACAAACAACCCAAGAACCTTGCGTTCAAAATAAGTTTCAACCCTTCTTCTTCCTTGATCCAAGAGAGCAAAATAAAAAGGAGATATGGCTGCTAGAGTTTTCGGCATGGAACATAAATAAAGTGCCGTAACGATCCAAGCAAAAACCCCACAACAACTCCTTTGTTTGATCAAGAAGATAGCATCAACAAGTTGTTTATTTCTGGCATCAGCAATTCGATTTGAAGCAGCAGCAATCGATTTTTAGTGAGAGTTTGAGAGAGTTTTCGTATGTGTTTGTTTTGTTATAGATGGTTCGATCACAGAAATAACATGGAACGTTTCTTTTAAGCTATCTTAGGAAAGGATCGTGTAACATTTAAAGGGTTTTAATTGATATCAATTTGTTAAACGTAATCATCAATTTCGGTTTCAAATAGGTGTGGTCAAACAAAAATAGGGCAAGAATTTCGGGATATCATATTATTACCTAATTAATACCAAAGTTAATTAGAGAACATTTAGGGGCTGTTTGATAAAACTGAATTATTCAGCGCTGAATGAATCAAATATGATGAACAATTAAAGGTGCTGAGTGAACGTGATTCTGAATAAAAAAGACTGTTTGATGAATAACATGAATACATCTCTGAATAAAAAGATAATTACGATTTTAACCTTGAGTGTGGTTTAAAACTAAATGAAATATGTTGTTGATAAATAATTATTATTTATTGAACTTACATCGTGGAAGATAAATTTCAATAAAACACAATATTATAAATTAAAAATAATATTGTCACAAAATTATAAGTATCTAACACATATTTTAAAAATCACGTAATTTCATCCGGTGTAATAATGCATAAATAATTAGCCCAATTTTATGTTATTTAATTATATAAAACATGATGATAATGTGATTGTTGGTGCATCGTTTCTATCACCCTGATATCTTTCAAGTATATGAATTTCATCTATTCTAAACCAAGACGAAGTTATATATACGAATGCTAAAGTTATATGTACGAATGATTGGGAAAATATTCATGTTATAGGATATGACCCATTATAATAAACAGTATTAGCATATTATAAGAGATGACCCATGAATAAAGATGAATAAGACGACGATACATATAGCCTTACTGTTGACCTATACTACTATGTAACAAAAAGTAGTAGGAAGACATGAAAAGTGTAAGGGGTCTATTGGTAAGTATAGTAGCATTGTAGTCCACTGTATCATTTTGTGTAATTTTCCTTGCAATATCGCTTAGTTGATAATGTACCATTGAGTGGCTATTTTCTAATAAACCAAACACGCTGACCGATTTTTTTTAACAATAAGTGCTTAATTATTTCACTCAGTAGCAATCAAACAGCCCCTTAATTTGTACATTTTAATTTTATTTAGGGTTTTGCTAAACAATGCCCGATGGGCAATGTTTAATATGAATATAAAAGGAAATTTAGACTTTATTAAATCAAAAATCGCATATATTTAAGTTAATTTTTATGTTCATTTATTATGCATTAAATGCATAATTACTTTAAACATGGAAAGAACAGATTGTTTAATGTAGCTTAAACATTGCCAAATGGGCAATCTTTAGCAAAACCCATTTATTAAAAGCGCTAGTATTTCTAAGCTATGAAATTATATTCTTGATCAATATATGTTTTCTCGGGAAAGATATTAGAATGCTTTGTGCCAAAATATAATTTCCTGTGCCGTTAAGAACTAAAGATTAAAATGCCCCTAAGAAGGTCTTTCAGGGACTTGATAGTTGATAAGTTTAATACCAGTCAAACCCATGCCAAAATGATTGCAACTTTAATACTTTTCATGTAAATGATACTGTATAACTTAATTTATAACTGATGATGACTTTGTATATATGAATATGGTATTTAGTTCATGCACATTACTATATGATAGCTCCGAGTAAGTTTCTGTTATATGTATTTTTATTTTTTTATTTTTTTAATGGGTTTCCTAATGAGTTTGAATCATCTTTTAATGATAAGAAAACTATCTTCTAAATAATTATAAATGCAGAAAGAAAGGTGGGTCATGCATATGTGACAGTTCTACATGATCATCAGGTTAGGTTTTTGATATTCATGTTAAGAGGAGACCACAGGGGTATCAAGATTTTCAAATATGTTTTATGGTACAATGTTGTTAGTGTAAATATTGTGTGTAAAGTGACCTCCTTTGATATGGAGAATGTGAAGCCATATGCTCATTCAATCGTCTGCACCAACATTATGTAAAAAACACATAGATATTCAACTAAAGACCGTGCAACGCACGGGTTGGATAAAGCCTCGTTACTTAATAATTTTAAGCATATTAAGATTATTGGGTATTGTTTTCGTTGTAGGTTCAATAAATGTATAATACTTAATCAAGTTTAGTCTAGGTGTCATTTTTATTGGTTTTTTTAGTTAGTTTGCTTAGCTATATAATAGGGGAGGAGAGAGAGAGTTTATTTTTAGTCAAATCGTTCTCCATTGGTTGACAGGGACTGGGCACTGGGGATCTTGAACGCGACTGGATGTTTACCCTAATTAAGGTCTTTTTTTTTTTAATGGGCTGTTAGTTTAAGGGGACGTTTATTTACCTTTGTTCTCCTAGCTTTTAGATGACTAACTCTCATGTTGTGTTTGATTTAAGACTTTCGGATTTAAGCAATAGAATAAAAGAGAAGATAAATGTTTGGAATACTAGATGAATACCCGTGCATATAAACGAGATTTTATAGCAGCAGATAGTCGTAGTGATAATAAAAGTTTATGAGTTATAAACGAAAAATAATAAAAGTTTAAGAATTTGAGGACTAAACACAATTTAAACTTAATGAAAGTAATATTGGTTATAAGTTATAAATGAAAATAATAATAAAAGTTTGTGTTTTGCAAAATATGAAATGAATTAATACATTGGGGTTGTTTATATAGGCAATAGAAAAATTGAATACACAGTAAGTATGGTGGGTCAGGTAGGGTAAGGTCCATATTAACAAAGGGGTGCCCAAAAAAAAAAAACTATTTATTTAATAGCAAGTACTCAGAGTGTTTACTGTAACTTCCTCGTAGCTTATTGGCATTCATGACTAAATCGTCGATTGCTAATACCTTATGTTCAAAAAAGGGATAATACGACAGTCGAAAATCAAGTATAAAGCCATTACCTATTTTGAGACGTCAACATCTTCGTTTCAAGATATAGCATTTAAACTTTTAGCCGAGTTTAGCTAATACGAAACCTCAATTTATATTTAAAAAGGCACATTATAGCATCCCCACTATTTAAAGTTGTAAATAAGGTTTAATTATCTTAGGCATTATTTTAAGTTTTAACGATAACGTGAATACTTGACTTCATGACTATCTTCTGTTGTTCTTACTAAGAGGTGGTATATCTATTATCTTTCATTGAGCTATTGACTTGTGACATTTAATAGCTGCAATATCTATTTATACTGGTTTTATTAAAACAATGTGCCATTTCAAAAGGTTCAAAAGGAATACTACTATTATCTTTCATTGAGCTATTGACTTGTGACATTTAATAGCTGCAATATCTATTTATACTGGTTTTATTAAAACAATGTGCCATTTCAAAAGGTTCAAAAGGAATACTACTACTTAATATATTATCTGCTTTTGACCTGTTGTGAAAGTGTGAGGGTTAAATTAGCAACTTTAGTTAAAAGTAAAGACTTTGAAAATATAATTATGTAAGGCTTTGTATAAAGAACGATTTTGAGATTAGTTTTCTCTTGTGTTTTTAATCTATCAAGTGTCTTTCTTTCTTCTTCTTTTTAATGTAAAGTGGTTTCTAAATTCAAAGATAGATCCTAAATTCATTTGTTCATCGCTTCTCAAAGATTTTGATTTCTAAGGTGGTTTGTGACCTTCATACAAGGTAGGTCCGCCCCCGGTAACACTCTTGTAGTCTTGTTTATTAATTATGATAGGATGATCGGTCTTAAATTAAAGTTCAAGTAAATTAATTACTATACGTACCTCAAATTGATTGGATGATGTTATGTTGACTGGATTCTCATGTTTCCACTGAAGATCCATAGCTTTCTTAAGTCTTTTGACAACTTGATCTATATATGGACGATCTGCTCTATCCTCTTTTATGCAGTAATATGCTGTCTCTGAGAAGATTTTGAGTGATTTTGGGTCCATTTGTTCTCGTAAATGCGGCATGATCATTTCATCCAAATTAGAGCTGGCCAGCTGACTTAATAACCCCTCTCTCAACTCATTGTCTTCGTCTTCGTCATCGTCTTTGTTTTCGTCTTCTGCACTCTTTCCCACTACTGCAGAAAGTATTATTTGGAACGTATTTTTTAGAACGGTTTCTAGTTGAAGCGTTCCAAAAATCCAAAAAGTGGCCCCGAAAATCAAAATGACTTTTTGGAACACATTTTTTAGAACGGTTTCTAGATGTGGTGTTCCAAAAATTCAAAAAGTGGGCCAAACTATTTTATGGATCGCTTGTTTGAGAATGAAAAAATAATAATAAAATAAAATAAAAGCAACAAGTTTGTTCCATATTTTATGGATCGGTCACACATATAAATCATTCTTTAATTACGGAGTATTTGTTATCAAAATTTCCTTTCAACTTTAAGTGTTTAGTCTTGCAATTGCAACGGTACTTTTAATCATTTTCGCCGCCAATCAAGCCACTTGATCATATGAGATACTTCGAAGAAACCAAAGTTCTCAAAACATATGCTTGGTTAACTTCGAATCTAAGATGGTAAACTAATATACTTTATTTATGTGTGAATTTTTACTTTTAGTTGTATATTACATATATAGGTAATTGATATGTTTGTGTTTTTATATATTAGTGAATGAGTTGACTACAAAGCAATATACATTGTATATTTTTTAGAGTTAGAATGCTACTAGTCATTTGTTGTATAGACCGAATTTTGTTAGCCATTTATAAAAATAAAAGAAAATCAGTATAAGGAAAGTTTTTCAAAAATAAAGAAAATCAATAGTATAACTCATTTATAAAGAATATTATATAAAATTATAGATGTGTTTTTTGATTAAATAGTGTGGTGAAATTGAGCTTCATTAAAAACATATGTAAATCATGCCCAACTTTTAATTCTTTTAGCTTTGATTAAAAAAATGTTCAATTTCCCTTGCTCGACAATATTCATTTTCCTTTGCTTGGCCCGAAAGTGAGACCTTTCGAGGATAAAGACCTTAACCAATTGAGCTCCAATTAATTGTTTCTTGCCTATTTTTATGAAAGAAAATACGTAAACTTTAACTTATGCATAGCTTAAGAAGACTTGATTGTATAATATAATTGTTATATTTGTATATATGATAAATAAAATGTATATGCGCTTTTCCAAAAAATAAAATAAAAATATATATGCAAAAAAGACACACAATATTTAAAAAGTAGGTTAGTGACAACTATAACCACCTTTATTCTTATTATCCGTACAACACATGCATATTATTATTATTATTATTATTTTCTAATTTCAGATGGATCGTAGTTAATTGATGTACGATATTTGACGTTCTGATCCAACTTATTTGTAAGGCGTGGAAAAGTTTCTTAAATTTGCTGAGAATAATCGGGTGAATAGTGGAAATGTTGGTATTTATTGTCCTTGTATAAACTGCAAAAACTTTTGTAAGAATTCATGATATCAAAGATATCGAGTATCATTTGATTACATGTGGTTTTGTGCAAAAGTACACATGTTGGTCAAGACACGGTGAATTACCAGTTGATAATGTCACGTTAGTTCATATCCATTAATAATGAAAATGGTGATTCGTACATTAATGATGACTACGAAAATGCAAATGAGATGTCTAATAATGTGGAGGATACGATTGGTGACAATGATCAAGAAAAATTACAAAAATTGCTTGAGGCATCACAAAAACCATTGTATATTGGTTGTACAAAATTTTATGTTCTTTCTGGTGTTTTGAAGTTGTTTAGTGTAAAAGCAAAATATAGATGGACGGGTACAAGTTTCACAAACCTATTCGAGGATGTGAATGAAATGCTTCCTCGAGATAATGAATTGCCTCTTTCGCTATATCAAGCCAAGAAAATGATGTGTCCAACGGAATTAAAAATTGAAAGAATACATGCGTGTCCGAATGATTGTATATTATATAGATGTACGTATGCAAATATACACAAATGTCATATTCATAAGGAGTCGAGGTATAAAACTGGAACAAAAATAACTGAGAACGAAATGAAATACAACCATAACCCCCCCCCCCCCAGGCGGAAAATTATTATGGTATTTGCCCATCATGCCAGGACCGAAACAATTATTTGCGAAAGAGAAAGATGCAAAACTGTTGCATCGACATTCCAATTAGCGTAAAAATGATGAAAAATTACGGCATGTGGCTATTCACCCCAAGGAGAAAGATTAATAATTAATATGACGATTTTGGTAGCGAGATTAGAAATATACGTTTTGGTCTTAGTTCGGATGGATATTAATCCGTTCAGAAACATGAGCAGTAACCACAGTACTTGGCCGGTTCTTTTATGAGTTAATGTATATGATGCTTATAAAAAGGAGAACTTCTAGTTACGAGCAATGATTTTTTGCACCATAAGTGATTTTCCAGTATACGACAATCTTTAATAGGATAGTACAAAAGGTAAATTTGCATGTCCTGTTTGTGAAGATCAGGCGTCGTCGAGGTGGTTAAGTAATTGCAAAAAAACCCGTTTTCACGGGGCATCGAAGATCGCTTGAGAGAAATCACGCTTATAGTAAAAAAGATAAGGGAGTTTGATGGGACGATGGAGTATGGAAGGGTAAGGACACGACTTGACAAAAAAGATGCATTTTCTCGAGTTCAAAATGTAAACACCGTTTTTGGAAAATCAAAAAATAGTTGAATCCCAAAAGGAAGTGGAAAAAAAGTCAATATTTCGGGACACGACTTGACGATGGAGTATGGAAGGGTAAGGACACAAATTGACAAAAAAGATGCATTTTCTCGAGTTCAAAATGTAAACACCGTTTTTGGAAAATCAAAAAATAGTTGAATCCCAAAAGGAAGTGGAAAAAAAGTCAATATTTCGGGAATTACCTTATTGGGAGTTTTAAGAAGTTCAAAATTGCCTAGATGTTATGCATATCGTAAAAAACATCTACGACAGCTTGATAGGCTTATTATTAAGCATTCTCGGAAAAAAAATATGGGGTTGATGCTCGAAAAGACATGGTTAAAAGGGGTATTCGATTATAACTTGCGCCCAAAGAAGGGAAAAGGGGCACATATCTTCCACCTACGTGTTATACTATGTCGAAAGCCGAAAAAACGCAATTTTGTCAATGGTTACATGGTATTAAGGTTCTGTCAAGCTATTTTGCAAACATTAAGAAGTTGGTGTCCGTTCAAGACTATAAATTGGTTGGTATGAAGTCACATGATTGTCATGTGTTCATGAAACATATGATTCCTATTGCTATTCGTGGATTATTGCCACACAACATCCGACATACAATAAGAAAAAATTTTGCTTGTTTTTTTAACATGATTCATTCAAATTGAAAGTGATTGACCCTGAAATGCTACGTGCAAAGCAATATTATCTTTGCACTCTGTGAACTAGATATGTATTTTGAGCCTTCCTTATTTGATGTCATGTTTCACCTCGTAATTCACATTGTAGGAGAAATTAAGGCTTATGGTATAGTATTCCTACGTCATATGTACCCTTTTGAGAGATGGGTGTATTAAAAGGATATGAAAGGAATCGGGCGGAGGGTAGTATTGTAAATGGATACCTTGCTGAGGAGTTAATTGAATTCGGTAATGATGTTGTGAAAGGTGTCGAAAATATTGGCATTACACATTCTCGTCACGAGGGTAGACTTTTAGGGGTTAGGACAATTGTATTGAAAATGATTGACCCATACATGATCTCATTCTAGTCCTACAAAACATGACATGTCTTACTCCGTACACTGATCAACACATACAAAATTTATGCACGACGTATTGCGGGAGAACCAACAAATGGTATCAAACTAAGCATAACGAAGAGTTTGCATATTGGCTTAAAGACACCGTGGTGAAAAATCTAGATCAACCAAATGTTGATAAAACAGTGGAAAGGTTGGGAGAGGGCTCAAGATGTGTAGCAAGATCTTATCAAGGATACGATATTAACGGTTATACGTTCTACATAGGAATGCAAGATGAAAAAAGTACGGTGCAAAATAGCGGAGTTATAGTAATAGCCTCAACTATGAGATTCGATAGAAGTAATCCTGATGTATGGGCTATAAATACCAAAAAATCATTTTGCAGTGTTATACAAGAAATATGGGTTGAATTTTCACTATACCCCTCTTCAAATGTAAGTGGGTGGCTAACAACTCAAAGAATATTTTCATTTTATTTAATTTAATGTAAGTTACAATTGTAACTTCATTTAACGTGTTAGATTTCAATTTAGTGATAATAGTATTAATAATTGAGAAATGCTAGACTCACATAATAATTACATACGAAAAAAACCTACACGCTGATATGTCAAAAAGTGATTGGTCTATTTTGCTATACTTTCTCTCTTCTCTTTGATTAGACCAATCATTCACTGACATATCAACGTGTGGATTTTTTTTAAGTAATTCTTATGTGGTCTAGCATTCCTGTTAATAATTAAAGTCACTTGACAAAGCTGGAAACTTAAAGTATTTTAAGAAGTCCTTACACTATTTTCGAAAATCATATACAAAGCTAGAAACTATTAACACACTATTAATACACAACGAAAACCGGGTTGACCCGGGTAGCTTCAAACCCGACGGGTTGACCCGGTTTAATTTGACCCGTTTTTTGACCCAACCCGGCAGGTTGATCAGATTAATTTGACCCGTTTTTCGACCGGAACGGTTGAACTGGTTGAACCGCTCCGGTCAAACCGGGTTTCAAAACATTATGTTTAATTCTCAAATCCTCCAACTTTTATTATTTTTGTTTATAACCCATAAACTTTTTTATCAATAAGATATCTGCCGTTATAAAATCTCGTTGCTATGCATGGCTACCCGTCTAGTGTTATAAGATTATTTATATTTATATAATATGATTACTCAAAATAATAGTGTCAATCGGTCCTTAATAAAATTAATGGCGGTAAAATTGGCAGGTTAATCTCCCACTTCTCCTCTCCTTCACATTGAAGAAACCGCCCACAATCCTACTACCTACATCTTCGCATCAAAGGGTTAACCACTAGATTCATCCTTCATTTTTAAACAACTTCTATATACTTCATCAACACCCAAATTCCATAAACACAAAATTAAGCTAAATCTTCCATTCTTTTTAGCAAATTCGTACTTTTAGGGGTAGAGTTAGGGTTTAAGGTTTGAAGCTTTTCACTCAATATTGTGAGGTAAATATTCTATATACTTCTTATTTTATTAAACAAATAGTGATATTTGTCAATTAGTGATTTGTTAATTCTATCGAATGATGAGGTTAATTTCAAGTGTTTGTCTCCAATGTTTGTACTTATTTTTTTAGTTTAACAAGATTGTTGTATTAAAAAAAGGAATCGAAAAAATGATGTTCTACGTTATGTGGATTATTTTATTTTGTCCTTGTATATGTTATCATAAAAAAAAAGCCTATATGTTTGAATTTGCACATGTGTGGTTGAATGTCAGTAGCGAAAAATTGATAGTTTCATAACCAAATGATAGTTTCATAACAAGAGACTTGAGATTTAGTAAATACTAGTACTTTGGCTGATATGTTAGGCTGTTAGCACCAAGTTCAGTATTGCAATATAATGGTACCCTGTTATGTTGTCAAAATTTAGGTAATACAATGTCATGAAGAGGCAAGCTAGGTAAAGCTAAGGGTAAGAAAATATATCCGCCTGAGTCGTTCTATATCGATTTCAATGAGGATGGACTAGCTATTGGACACACAGCCAATAGTTTTACTTCATGGTTCTCAGTTAGTTTTCTGCTTTCAATTTAGTTTAATCGCTTCCAACTGATAAAATGCTAGTATTTACTGAAATTGACGTTTTATCGAGTATTGGAACTAGGTGGGTATATATGTAGACTTGTCTAAGAAATAAATTATGAAGATAATTAGTTTGTGAACGAGGTGTAAAAGTAAGAAAAAAACTAGTTTGTGAATGTGGGAAGCTGTCTTGTTTGTTTCTACATAGATTAGAAGTTTCATCAACTTGCAAGCATACTATTCCTGTCTAAAAATATAACTGATTGATATCAGTAAATGTTTACTTTGAAGCACATAAAGAAAAAGACAATTCCTTGCACCTTATTTGCAAGAGTACGTCCGAATCTTTTCCTGTAATAATATAGTTTTAAACTTTTAATTAGCATGCATTGTTTATACTAATATGTTTAAACTTTCTGTGTAGTTCTCATTGGGTGTTATTTTTAATTAGCCCTAAGATAAGGATGGGAAACATATTCGATTCATACAATCGAGATAAGAAAAAGACCTCGAAGAGTTTCTATTTGAGCAACACAATGGACAGGTTAGTAATTTCTAATATACACATTGCATTGACAATGAAAGCGTATAATATTTTAACTTAACACTATTTCTTGTTTAGGGCTTTTGACAACTCATTCAAGTGGACTATACTAGAGATAAATCATCTTCTATTTGCGTGTATACTAGTTTTTAATATATACATATAATATAATGTATAGTTGTTATTTTATCATAGTGTAATTTAACCAACAAGTAGATTTGTGGGAATGCGGCTACAATGTGATGAAGTTTGGTTTTGAAACTATGTATATAAAACAAAGAACCTTCCCGGATCAGGTAAATATTTATACACTTTGTTTATTTGCATTTTAATCCAAGCGCGTATGTGAAATTGTTAACGTTTTATCTTATTATGTTTATGTTTATAGATTCATGACTCTAGAAGAGCTTTAAGGCAAGATGAGTTGGACGGGTGGGTACTCAATGGGGGAGCAAAGTTTTTCGTGGATTATTGCAATGACGAGTTGATGCTATTGGTTTCTTAGCGTGTATGAAGGTTTTAGTTGCCTGTGTTAGGTATTTGTCTTTAGTCGGATGCTTGTTTTCATTTAAGTAGGATGTTTCATACAAGCTCATGTCAAATGTGGATCTTTTGTTTGTTGATGGCTTGTGTCTCTTTGTATGGCTAGACCATTTTGTTTATTTAGTAATATATATGTTGCTTTTGAATTGAATTTGTTGCAGTACTTTTTCTTTTTTGTGTTGTGGTTGTTTAATGCTATAATTAATTCTCTAAGCATTATTGTTCAATTGGTAATACCAATTGTCAAATGTAACCCATTTTATGGAACGCTCCAAAAGACAAAAGAACCTATTTTAAGGAACGATCCAAAAGTCGAATTGAAGTTCAAAAGAAACCATTTTAAGGAACGGGCTTAACAAACCGTACCTTAAATTTTATTTTTAGGAACGGTTAAACAACCGAACTAAAAAGGAGGTAGTTTTTTGGAACGCTGTTTGTTAAGACGGTTCAAAAACCGTTCTTAAAAATCTTTTTAACCGAACCAAATAATCATTTTTCCACTAGTGTCCGCACAAGACTTCGAATAATACAACACCGAACGAATACACATCTGACTTGTGGGTCACACCGCCAGTCTTTTTATATTTTGGGTCCAGGTATGCATTCTTAACAATATCACGAGTAAGAAAAAGACGGTGCCTCCAAGCTACTTTATTTTTCAATGCAAGATCAAAACCAGATAATTTGGGTTCCCATTTGTCATTAAGTAAAATTTTCGAGCTCCTGACGTTGCAATGTATGACACTGAAATCGCGTCCAACATCATAATGGATGTAACTCAATGCATTTGCCACGCCCAGACATATCTTCAACCTTTGTATCCATGTGAGGGTCTCGTCACTTAGATATTTGTTGAGACTTCCGTTGGCCTCCTTCTTGTATATGGTAATCCTACAGTCATCATCACAAAACCCAATAACAGACACTAGATTCGTATGACTGAGACTAGAAAGCATGAACTTCTCCATCCTAAACTTTTTGCTCTCATCTTTTTGATATTCAGGATAGGTCCCCCGTGCAACAATATCGATGAACTGTCCGGAATGCAACATACGGCCTTGGTAAACATATTTCACTGTTTCGTCGTATCTGATCTTATTCTCAGGAGCAAAGTTGTTGGTTGCGGATTCTATATCTTCAAAGCTGAACTGTGAGTGAGAAGGGTATTTGAGGGAAGACATTGTCTTTTTGCTGGAATTGGATTCAACGCCTGTGGATGTGGAGTGACTCGCTAATCCCTATATGTACCAAAGAAGACAACATTATAAAGTGTGCAGATTTTCAGGGTGGAACACTTCAGTGAGGTTAATCATTGATTTTTAACATTCTTCAAAGAGCTAGAAAATATGGTGAGAAGCCAAGTATAAGAGGGGGATCTTGTGTATTCATTCTGAAGAACAGTTAGATTTTGCAAAAATTGTTGGCAAATGTGATTTTCAGTCAACATGGAAAAGATTTTGCATGTATAACTTGAACCTCGATTTATCCATAACTCACAACCACCACCTTTAATACAAATATAGTAGTAATAGTTTATAGGAGTGATATGCGAACGGAGTGTATTTATTTGTACACAAAATATTAACTGGAAAAAACATCTATATCCTTGTCCAGTAGTACCCATTTTTGTTTTGTTTTCTTGTAAACCTCAATAAGAATAAAAAATATAGTTAAAAATATAACTTTGAGCATCATATCTTTTGTGAATCCACCCTGTGCGTTCTTATTATTCAGAGTCAATAAAAAAACTTTGAAGCTGAAAATTGCATTATAAAGTATCATCACCTAACAGTTTATAGTTTATTTCAAATTCTTGTTCTGTGTCCAAATAATTCTGCCCCTTTTCGCATGTTTGTTTATCCTTTCTCTCGTTCTGATATTTTCCTCTTTTTAATGATTTTAGTGGCTTACAACAAAAACTAAAAAAACTTAATTACCTCCTCATGACGGGATGATGTCCCTCCAACTTCATCCACAACTGATGATGAGTGTTCCTTTAATGGCAACAAATACAGGAAAAAGTAAATTAACGTTGCTCGTATTATAGAGTAGTTATTGTGATAGAAATATAAAGAGAGAAAACCATCTTACAGCATTTTCACGTTCCAATTGAAGTTCCAACGCTTTCTCAAGTCTTGTGACAATCTGATCCATATTTGGGCATTGCGATTGTTCTTCATTCAAGCACTCATATGCCGTTTTCGCGAAAATGTTCAATGATTCCGGATCCATTTGTTTCAGTAGATCCGGATCGATTATACCATCGAGCATTTTCTCTCTATGATGAAAAATTGCCACTGGAGCCAAATACTTATTATCTTGATCTTCACTTACTGATTTCCTACCACACAATAGTTCAAACATTACTATCCCAAAGGAGTATATATCTGACTTGAGGTTCACAATGTTGGTCTCTAAACATGTTGGGTCTGTATACCCCTTGGTAGACCATACTGAATCAGTATGAAAAGTATGGTGCCTTTCAGATGCTTTTATCTTCATGGAATGCTGAAATTCCCATAATATGGGTTCCAAGTATTTATTTAATAGAACTGTTTCACTGCTGATGTTCCGGTGTATAACGCTAAAATCACGTGGCTCATCATAATGAATGTAACTCAATGCATGCGCAATACCGACACATATCTCCAATCTTTTCACCCATGTCAACAACATCGAGTCACTTAGATAGGTTTCGAGCCTTCTCCTGGACACGTCCTTGTAAATTATGGTCTCTGCACCAACCTCATTACAAAACCCAACAATAGAAACAAGATTCTTATGCTTGAGTCCGGATAGCATCCCAATCTCCGTCCAAAACTGTTGTTCTTTTTCATCCCATTCTTTATTAGTTAACCTCTCAGCAGTGATATCTATCAACTCACCGGACCAAGAGAGTTGTCCCTTGTATCTCTTTCCAAATACACTTGTGCCGATAACATTTTCTTCATCAAAGTAGTTGGTGGCAGATAATATATCTTCAAGGGGGATTCTGAGGTGAGCAAGGTGGTTGGGCGGAGAGTGAATCTATTACAAAAACAAGCAGGTTACAAAAGGATGTGAGATTACGATATTCAATTAATACACAAATTAACAGCAAATGATGCATCACCCGTATATATGTATAGTTGGCGATCTCGACCGAACGTCCCTTTTTTAATCATTATTTTTAATCCTAATTGATATCAATAAAGTTGGTTTTACTATATTACATTTCTTATTACTTAGACTACCCAACACAACCCATGATACGTCGGATTTTGTGGATTTTGGAGCTTAAGTTATCAATTCTTTTTTAGTGAAAGGGGATTATTACTATTAAAATGGGATTGTCTAACCAATGCCTTAAGGGCATTGGTTAAGAAGGCATGAAACTTCACAAAATAATTCAAGGACCCACACACAAAGTACTCTTTTTAGATTAAAATATGGTTTTTTAATCTTTTTTTGTGGGTCCATACCTTTCTTAACCAATGTCCTTAAGGGCATTGGTTAGACAATCCCAAGTAATAATGGTCAAAATAAACTTACGTTCCCCTTGATTTAAACACAAGAAAATTATTAACTTAATAACTAAAAACCGCAAAACGCGACGTATCATGTGTCGGAACAGGTAATCAATATGGTCATTTAATATAATACATTAAAAAGGTTATCGATTTTAGTTAAAAGATTTTGTCAAATGGTTGTCCAAAGTTATGGGGTTATATCAAACAATCATTAAAAGTTAAGCGGTCTTTTTAAATGGTCAAAGAAAGTTAAAAATAAAAACGTTACGAAAAGAGGTTAAATGGTTAAATCAATAATTGACCAAAACTAAGAGATTAATTGTTGAATAATAATTGACCCGAAAATTTACAACCATACTATCAAGTAGTAGTAAAATATATAAATAAAATATGAAGTGTTAAATACTAAATATACCATTAAAGAGAAAATATAAAGTTTTTACCATGTTTTCTCGTGCTACTTCCAAAGCTTTCTCAAGTCTTGGAACAATGTCAACTATATTTGGGCGTCGCGATCGTTCTTCGTCCAAACACTCATACACAATTTCCGCGAACATGTTAAGTGAATGCAAGTCTATTTGTTTCCACAGTTCCTCATCAATTACATTATCGAGTTTTTTCTCTCGATAATGGGTAATGATTAGCTGAGCCAAATCACTTGTATATTTTGGTGTCCTACCAGACGACAGTAGTTCAAACAAAACTATCCCAAACGAGTACATATCCGACTTGTGGCTCACATTGTTCGTCTTTATATATGTTGGGTCTCCATACCCATTCACATACTCAAGTTTATTAGTATGAAATGAATGGTGCCTCTGAGACGCTTCAATCTTCATGGAACATTCAAAGTCAGATAACTTGGGTTCCCATTCATCATTTAATAGAACAGTGGAGTTGTCAATGCTCCGGTGTATCACGCTAAAATTCCGCTGCTCGTCATAATGAATGTAACTCAATGCATGTGCAAGACCCACAGAAATCTTCAATCTTTGCACCCATGTCAACCTCATTGGAAAACTTAGATATAGGATGAGCATTCCCCTGGTTTCATCATACTTGGTAATGATGATCCTCTCATCTTTTTCATCACAAAACCCAACAAGAGAAACCACATTCTTATGCTTGAGACTAGAAAGCATGGAAACCTCCTTCCAAAACTCTTGTTCATCATCATCATCCCTTTCTTTATCTAACCTCCGTGCATTGATATTAATCAACTCACCGGACCACAAGAGCTGTCCCTTGTATTCCTCTGCAATTCTCCTTGACCTGATGTAATTATCAAAGTTGTTGGTGGCGGATAGTATGGTTTCAAGGGGGATTTTGAGGTGAGCAAGATCGTCCTTTGGTGAAGACATTATCTGTTTATCAAATAAAACCGTGAATTAATACACAAGACAAACTAACACAATAAGAGAGTTTGATGAAATTCCTGAGCCTTTTCAAACACATGTTGCGGTATATACTTGCCTTGTATGTTATATCGATCTTGAATTTGAGTTTAAATCTGTATATAATTTCTACTTTATAAGCTATTATCATATTATGTTTGTGGATAAAAATTAAAGGAGATACTTTTATAGACATTCTAAGAAGATTGAATCTAGCTGTTGTAGATGTACACTGCAAGAAAAGTTTGAGATGTATGCAAGGGTTGACAAGTTGAATATCAAAATGATTGTCCAACTTGTGAATGAAATTGGAGAGCACTGAGATTCATGAGTATGTCGGAAAGTATTGTTCAGGAACTGGAAAAATATTGCAGAATAGGAGCTAAAGATTTTGTCTATCTTTCGGCTAAGATGACTTCCCGCGTCTTGGTCAAAAGATAGGACAAATGCATGCAGTTATGGAATTTAGAAATATGAAGTCAATAAGCACGAAGGAATTGAGATAGTTTGTGTTTCTTGTAGTAGCATACAGGATAGAGTCTTGTTTAGTATCAGGTTATGATGTACTTGGATTTAGGATTGCGTTGTAAAATATATTTTCACCTTTTCAGCAAACAAAAAAAAGTATTAATCTCTTTTACGTTGTTGCAGGTACCATCTTTCATGAACTTTCAGCACCATAAGACCATCTACTACTTCTCCTAATCATGTTGCTAGCTAGCTAAGGTATGACATGCATTTTATCCCTTTTACTAGTAACATGCATGCGCAAGTAAATATTCTACTGATCTGATATAGAAAAAACTGCTTATTATAACTCTTTGATTCTGTTCAAGTCTTTTTAAAATTGCTTTAATCCAGATGTATGTAACTGTGCTGATACTGCTTGTTGCTGTTTGCTGAATGAGTATAGATGATTAGAGTTGTGTTGAGTCAACTAGGTAAACATATTGCTTGATTTTGTTTATTCCTAATTGCTGAATGATTATATTTGATTGATTGCAATTCTGATGAATGAATTGATTAAAAGCATCAAAGGAAGCTCTGGTACCGTAAAACTAATCTATACTACTCCAACTTACTAGAGATTAGAGAGTGAAAGTGTTGTATATTAAGTATACACTACACCAAATGAGCACCTTTGGGACGGGGCAAAAATTTGGAACGACATTGTCGTTCCATTTGGACAAAGGGTCCCACTTTCTTCACCAAATATAGCAGTCAACGCGAATATTTTGGGCCCACACATTTTGGAACGACAATGTCGTGCCAATCGTTTAAAAATCAATTTTATTATATGTAAAAACAAAAGCAACGACATTGTCGTTCCTTCTGTTATTTATTTTTTTTTTCCTAATTAGCTGTTGTGAAAAAATCAAATTTATTTTATATAAAAACCAAAGGAACGACAATATCGTGCCAATGGTTTAAAAATCATTTTTATTTCTTTTTTTCCTAATTAGCTGTTGTGAAAAAATCAAATTTATTTTATATAAAAACCAAAGGAACGACAATGTCGTGCCAATGGTTTAAAAATCATTTTTATTTTAAAAAAAAACCAAAAGAACGACATTGTCGTTCCTTCTGTTTTTTTTTTTTTTTTTTTTAATTTATCTTTTGTATACTAAAATGATTTTAATTATTTAATTAATACTAAATAAATTAAAAATGATTTAAATTATTTAATTAATACTAAATAAATAAATAATGATTTAAATTAATTAAAAAAAATATTTAAATAAATTAAAATTATTTAAATAGATGTTGTAATCTTGTTTTGAATTATTTAATTAATACTAAATAAATACCAAAAACGAGACAATCTTTTTTTTAATAAAAAATATTTAAAATTATTTTATTTAATTTAAAATTAAATCCAATAATCTATGCATAACGTGTTAAACGGATGAGTCGAGTTATTTTGACTATGCATAACATGTCAAGCGGATGAGTCGAGTTGTTATGACATGCATAACATGTTTAGCGGATGAGTCGAGTTGTTATGGATATCCATATATAACAAGTTTAACGGATGAGTCGAGTTGTTATGACATGCATAACATGTTTAGCGGATGAGTCGAGTTATTATGGATATCCATATATAACAAGTTTAACGGATGAGTCGAGTTGTTATGACATGCATAACATGTTTAGCGGATGAGTCGAGTTGTTATGGATATGCATATATAACAAGTTTAACGGATGAGTCTAGTTGTTATGAATATGCATAACATGCTAAACGGATTAGTCGAGTTGTTACGGATATGCATAACACGTTAAACGGATATGCATAACATGTTTAACGGATAAGTCGAGTTGTTACGGATATGCATAACACTTGGCCCATAGTTAGGAGTTGCATCTTTCAAACTAGAACAAGATAAGCTGAAACTTTGTTGTTGAGCACGAGTTCCATAATTGCTCGGCTCATTCGTTTAACATCTTGTGTACAACCATATCATCTCGGCTCATTCGTTAAACGAAACAGGCGAGTTAATAAACTGCTTTACGCATGGTGAGACATTATGGTTAACACTTGGCCCATTGTTTAGAATTGCATATTTCAAACTAGAACAAGATAAGCTGGAACTTTGTTGTTGAGCACGAGTTCCATAATTGCTCACCATGCGTAAAGCAATTTATTAACTCGCCTGTTTCGTTTAACAAATGAGCCGAGATGATATGGTTGTACACGAGATGATAAACGAATGAGCCGAGCAATACTGGAACTCACGCTCAACAACAAAGTTCCAGCTTATCTTGTTCTAGTTTGAAAGATGCAATTCCAAACAATGGGCCAAGTGTTAACCACAATGTCTCACCATGCGTAAAGCAGTTTATTAACTCGTCTGTTTCGTTTAACGAATGAGCCGAGATGATATGGTTGTACACAAGATGTTAAACGAATGAGCCGAGCAATATGGAACTCGTGCTCAACAACAAAGTTTCAGCTTATCTTGTTCTAGTTTGAAAGATGCAACTCCTAACTATGGGCCAAGTGTTATGCATATCCGTAACAACTCGACTCATCCGTTAAACATGTTATGCATATCCGTTTAACGTGTTATGCATATCCATAACAACTCGACTCATCCGCTAAACATGTTATGCATGTCATAACAACTCGACTCATCCGTTAAACTTGTTATATATGGATATCCATAACAACTCGACTCATCCGCTAAACATGTTATGCATGTCATAACAACTCGACTCATCCGTTAAACTTGTTATATATGGATATCCATAACAACTCGACTCATCCGCTAAACATGTTATGCATGTCATAACAACTCGACTCATCCGCTTGACATGTTATGCATAGTCAAAATAACTCGACTCATCCGTTTAACACGTTATGCATAGATTATTGGATTTAATTTTAAATTAAATAAAATAATTTTAAATATTTTTTATTAAAAAAAAGATTATCTCGTTTTTGGTATTTATTTAGTATTAATTAAATAATTCAAAACAAGATTACAACATCTATTTAAATAATTTTAATTTATTTAAAAAAAATTTAATTAATTTAAATCATTATTTATTTATTTAGTATTAATTAAATAATTTAAATCATTTTTAATTTATTTAGTATTAATTAAATAATTAAAATCATTTTTAGTATGCAATAGATAAATGAAAAAAATAAAAAATCCATAAGGAACGACAATGTCGTTCCAAAATTTTTCACCAAAATTTAAGGTACCCGCGCCGTGAAATAATTTATCCCGCCACAATATTTGGAACGACATTGTCGTTCCAAAATTAAAAAAGCAAAAAAAAATAAAAAATCTTACTCCCTTTGGTACGACAATGTCGACCCAAAGGGATTAAAAAAAATCGTGCACCCATTGGGACGACAATGTCGACCCAAAGGGCTTAATAATTGATTAACCCACGAGTCAAACCATATCTGTTCTATCAGAAGCGAAAAAAAAAAAAACCCCACATCAATACACCATCTTCATCTTCTTCGATTCTACACCAACACAATCAAATTAATACCACATTCGACACCACAATCACCTCAAAACACCAATTACACACGCACCACTATGCACAATTTGTTTAATTTTTGTTAATTTGGTTTGTGTAAAGGTATGAATTTTTTGTTAATTTCATTTTGTTAATTAGTTTTGTTATTGATATTCCTAGGTTTGATAATCTTTGTTTCTATTTTGTGTTGTGTTTGTGGTGGCGTTAGATGGCAGCAGCAGCACCACCACCGTGAACCACCACGGCAGCAGCACCACCACCACCGTCAAAGGTATGTTTTTTTTTTTTTTTTTTTTTTTTTTTTTTTTTTTTATTGTTGTTAATTTAAAGGTATGTTTTTTTTATTGTGTTAAAGTGTTTTGGTACGACAATGTCGTTCTCAAAATTTATGGACAGCCGGGACAAAGTTATGGACCACCTCTAGCTTGTGTTTTTTTTTATTGTATTAAAGTGTTTTTTTGGTACGACAATGTCGTCCTCAAAAGTTATGGACAGCCGGTATTAATTTAGCTTGTGTTTTGTTAGACATTGTAGTAAAGCATAAAATCGCTTATGTTGGTTATAGAAGATTCTTACGCGTAAACCATCCAATGAGGAGGAAACATCGCGAATTCCATGGTAAACCTGAAACTGGGCATCCTCCAAGAAACTTTACCAATGAAGAAATCATGATTCAAATTAGTAAAGTCTTTAAACGTGTCTTGGGTAAACATCCACGTATTCTTAAAGACAACCCTAAACCTAATCGAGAAATTGAATTGAATTGGAGTAAGCGTTCTATCTTCTACGAACTGGAGTATTGGCCCGTTCTTAAACTAAAGCACAATCTCGATGTCATGCACATCGAAAAGAACGTGTTTGAGAGTGTGCTTAATACCTTGTTAATGAACGACAAATCCAAAGACACGGTAAAGGCAAGGCAAGACTTGAAAACTCTGGGAGTTCGAAAAGAGTTGTGGCTCGTTGATAAAGGAAACGGGAAGTTCGATAAGCCTCATCCAAAGTACTCTTTCACACCAGAAAACAGAAAACTGTTTTGTCAATTCATCAAAGGAGTTAGACTACCCGATGGGTTTGGATCCAACTTCAAGAAAAAAGTGACCACTGACGATAACAACATAACGGGCCTAAAATCTCATGACTGTCATATTATGATGCAGCGGTTACTTCCTTATGGAGTTCACCAATACTTACCCAAAGACATTTCACCCCCATTAATCGAGCTCTGCTTATTCTTTAAGCAGCTTTGTGCTCGAAATTTGACGCAGCAGGACATGGAGAAAGCTAAAAAACAAATGCTCGATGTTATGATTAAATTAGAGCAAATATTTCCCCCTGCTTTTTTTGACATAATGATTCATTTGGTTATGCATTTACCCGACGAGGCTATTCTAGGTGGCCCTGTTTACTTCAGGTGGATGTATCCATTTGAAAGATACATGAAGAAGCTGAAAAATTATGTCCGAAATAAAGCCAGGCCTGAAGGTTCCATAGCGGAGGGTTATGTTGCAGAAGAAGCATTAACTTTCTGCTCGCGTTATCTTAAGGATGTGGAGACGAGATTTAATCGTCTTGACAGAAATGACGATGGTGCACCTGAACAACCAGATAAATTCCAGGTGTTCCAGTCAGTATGCGAACCAGTGGGTAGATGTGTAGATACTCGGATGAAGCCCGATGTTATGCAGGCAGTTGTATGGTTTGTACTTAACAACAGTCCTGAAATCGACGCAGACATCCAGGCATACAAAGAGTATGTTTCTTCTTTTTTATATTTTGAAGAACCCTTTTTTTGCTAAGTTATTTGTTTTCGATAACTTATTCTAATATCATGAACTTTTACAGTGAATTTCCTAACAATACCGTGGAAACAAGTTTTCCTCCCTGGTTCAATCACAAGGTAAACACATTAGATATATTACCATGTAGTCCAGAGTTTTTGCTCATCTGAATATGTTTGTATCTCTTTCGTAGATCCGTGAAAAGAGTGTGGCAAAAGACCCAAGCTGTAGTCCTGAGTTATTCTCTTTGGCATGTGGACCTTCATCGCGTGCATTTACATACCCCGCTTGCATAGTTAACGGTGTGAAGTTTTTGGTGCATGAGCGCGATAAACTTCATACCACTCAATGCAGTGGAGTTTCAACACCCGGCCCTGATGGAGAAATGTATTATGGTCAACTGGAGGAAATTCTGGAGCTCACTTATTTGGGTGACCGAAAGGTTGTGTTGTTCCGGGTTTTATGGTTCGACACCCATAACCCTAATAACCCTACGGCACGCTCTAGGCGTTCTTACATTAAACGTGGCATACGTCATATTTTGACTGATAAGGATGCTTATAGAAATCAACAATACATTCTTTCGACACAAGCAACACAAGTCTTCTACCTTGAAGACCCTGCTAGATGACCACCTCATTGGAAGGTCGTCGAAGATGTTCATCATCGAAAGATCTGGGATCGGGATGTTGTAGATTCTGATCAAGATGTTATACATGGCAGCAGTTCATCAGATGTTGCATTGTCTGTTGGTTTGCCTGGTTTGGAGTCTGCGAATTTGAGTGTAAATCATGAATCAACAGAAGTGGATGCCCCACCAGAAGAAGAAGATGCTGATTTTGTTAATAATGAAGATGATGTCGTTGCTCATGTCCTTGATGATGATGATGTTGACGTGTCTGATGATGATGAAGTGAACCCAACGATTGTTGTTGAAGAAGTTTTATCTAGCGATGATTCAGATGATGAAAATTGTTCTTAATTTGTAATTTGAATGAAACTGTTACTATATGTTTAAACGTGTAACTTTTATTTGAATGAAATTGCATGTTATGTTATGTTTAAATGTGTATATTTATATGAATGTGTTTATTAGTATTAATTGGTCCATGAAATTGTGTGTTCTTGTACTTATAATTTTACAGATGGCGTGTGTAGGTCCCCAAGCACACGGCGGGGATGCCGGTGGTGATCCACCACCACCACACTGACCCTATTTTACTACGCCGGGCTACTGTTTTGGTAAGAAATTGTGATTTTTATTTGAAGTTTTTTATTAATAAAACTAAATTTTTTTACTTGTATTCTCACGACTCAATAACTTATATTTGTAGCTTCGGTTTCGAGTGTGCCCTCAAATCGGGTCATAAGGAGTGCGTTCAAATCGAACGGTAATCGGCCTTTGCCCATCGGCTTTGACGTTGATGATCTAGGTACCTTTACAGCTGTGGGCACGTGGGCACCGCAGTTCAGTAGTCTTTTGGGGGGACTAGTTAGTCCACTTCCCTTTGACTGCGAGCACTGGGAGGAGATTCCGGAGCCTTTTATGGCTCACATATTTCCCGCACTCGAGGTATTAATTGTTTATTATATTTGTATTCTTATCATTATCGACCGTTTAGATATGCGTGCTATATTTAAATTGTTTGTTTATTTAAATGTGTATATTTATTTGCAGACTTATTTCGAGCTCACGCCCTGGTTAAACAGGAACGACAATACAAGGGTTGGGTACAATGTCTACACGGTTGGGGAACGGATACGTACTGGGATTGGGCTTCAGCTGCGGTTACTATGGCGCAAGCATAGAAACAGGATAAAAACCGCATACTTTGACACACAACCGACACCCGAGACGGCAAAGCAAAATCCGCCGCCGTCGACAGTGTGGGGTAGCAGAAGCCAAGCGGAGTGGGAGTCGTTGGTCAACTGGTTTTCTGATCCGAGACGAATGGCGAGATCTGCAAAAAATGCAGAAAACCGGGCAAAGAACACTGCTAAAACCCACCAAGGGAGGAAGTCGTTCGTACAAGGACGAACGGAGCGCGTAAGACTCATTATAATTTTTTGATTTTCAAATGTCTATATAATGTTTATATATAACTCGTTATTAATTTATTTTATGTTGTATGTATAGCGGGTTGCGAAGAACGGGCAGACTGAAGAACTCGTGGAGACGTATAGGATAGGCCATACAAGAAAAGATGGCGTCTTTACAAGTGAAGAAAACGAGAAGGCTTATGTAAGTAATTTATCTCCTAACATGCGTAATTAATATCAAGTTACTTGTTTTTTTTAACTTGCCTCTTTTTTTTTCTTTTTTTTTTTCTTTTTTTTTTCTTTTTTTTTTGGTTAACATGTATATATATATATATATATATATATATATATATATATATATATGTATATATATATATATATATATATATATATATATATATATTAACTTACCTCTTTTTAACATATATATATATATATATATATATATATATATATATATATATATATATATATATATATATATTTTTGACTTACACAGTTGGCGATGAAGGAGTTGTGGCAACAAGTTAAAGCCGGTACGGCCCCGTTAATGACTGAGAAGCAAGTACTCGATAAGACAGCCCACAGTAACAACCGGCAAAATTATAAGGGCGTTGGCAGGCTAATGCCGGGTAGCGGCAAAGCTTCATCGAGGTACTCTCATTATCCGCTTCAACAAAACAATGCTAGTGAGGCTATTTCGGCGGTCTTAAGACAAAAGGAACAAGAGAATGAATTGTTGAGGAGACAAAATGAAATACTCCTACTTCAGCAGCAACAGATTCAGTCTCGACAAGCCAACTTCGAATCTATGTTTGGCCAGTTTGTCAGCCACTACAACAACAACAGCAGCTCAGGTAATCCGTTTCCTGTTGACTTTTCAGGATTACCACAAAATCCCCCATTTCCCCCATTTCCCCCATTTCCGAGCCCTAATTCCTTCGAAAATTGTTATCGTCCCGTATTTCATAACTCTACTACATGCCCGGGTACTAGTTCTAACCCGGATCATAATGTTAATTATTCCGACCCGACTCCCGACCTTAACCAATATATAAGACAAACTAATCCTCATATGAGCCACATTCCCGAGAATTTTAATGATAGTGGTAGTGAGGAGGATGGGGAGGAGGAGGAGGAGGGGGAGGAGGAGGAGGGGGAGGAATCGGAGGAGGAGGAGGAGTAGGCGTAGGCGTAGTTTAATTTGTATCCTATTTGTTATTAGTTATGTAATACTAGAATCTATATATTGCCGAATCTTGGTTTGTTTTTGTATAAAGTTCGTATTTGTTAGTTTAATTTGTATCGTGTTTGTCGAATTTAAGTCATAGATGAGTAATTTGGTATTGTATCATATTGCCGAATTGGTATTGCGGATATTTGTTGATTTACAGCTTGTGTAATGGTAGGTTTTTTCCGGAAAATATTCCGGGAAAAACCTGGAAATGCAGGCTGCTGCTGCATTTTTTTTTTGCATACCTCACAAAATGGGACGACAATGTCGTCCCAAAATTACAAGGAAAAATCGTTCCAGTTGGTAAAATGTTTAAATATTTAAAAACTTTGGAACGACATTGTCGTTCCATCGGGTATTTAACAAAATATTTTTAGTATTTTAATTTGTAAAACATTTAAAATAAATCAATTTTTGGAACGACTTTGTCGTTCCATCGGGCATTTAACAAAATATTTTTAGTATATTAATTTGTAAAACATTTAAAATAAATCAAATTTTGGAACGACATTGTCGTTCCATTGGTTATTTTACAAAATATTTCATGTATTTACATAAATGATTTGCTAAAAAACAAATACAAATTTGGAACGACAATGTCGTTCCAAACGTAATATTCATTGTTTGACTGGTTAGTGGGTGTCGTGCCATTGGTTTTAAAAATGTCGACCCAAACGTTTTTGGGACGGGGAAATTGGTACAACCAAAAAGGGTCGAGATTGTCGACCCAAATCATTTGGTACGACCCCACTTCAGCCTTTGGGTCGACATTGTCGACCCAAATCAATCCCATTTTTGTAGTGATAATAGATGATACTAGAGTGTTCAATGACACTATATATATGGTAAACTTAAACAGATTCTCATGTGATGCATGTATATAATCGGTAACAGAATCTCATGATACGAAAAATCTCATGTGATACCGGTGCAAAATCATGTGTATGATAAGCTTATGTGATGCAGCAGGTATATACTTTTGAGTATGTCTTTGTTGAAATTATGTACTCGCTTCATGGATATTCTGCAGACTGTATGTTGGTGGCATTTTTACTTTTATCCCAAAAGCTTCTGTCATAAGGCTAGGCTGGTTTATTTTTATACTTAAAGTAGTGCTATTGTCTAAAATTGCAAAAAAGATTGTTGATGAGTTTTCACCAGAAAGAGGTAACTTTATGCAAGTTGTATGTGACTTTTGTTAGGTTCACGTTAACACTCTCGCTAATCTATTTTCTCTGCCTATTCACCAGTTCCTTAACATGCTAGGGTGAGAACAAACCAAAATAAAACTTGATGAATGTCAGGGCAAGCAGCAGATACGTTGCTTTAACTGATGGGTCTAGCCTATTCATCTGAAGAATAAAATAAATAAAAATTCAGTAGACTAATGTTCTTTAAGTCATTTTGTAGTCAAACACCTCTTGAACGCAGTCAGTATCATATTTACACCAGTAATACGTACAATGTATACATTATGCAGAAATCTGCATATATCTTGTACTTTATAATTATTATGTTTGTGGCTAGCATTTGAATAATGTAGTAAATATTTCCTCTCAAGATGCTGATATTTGGTAATCTCAAGTTTCAGATGTATCATGTATGCAAGGGTTGACAAGTTGAATATCAAGATGTTCGTCCAACGCGTGAATGAAATTGGAGAGCACTGAAATTGTATGTTGGAAAGTATTGTTCAGTACAAGGTATTAATGATAAAGACCGTTGGCACAAAATTGTTTTGAATTTGCGAAAATGGGAAAAGATTGCAGAAGAGGAGTCAAAGGTTTGGTCTATATATCATGAAAGACGGAACTACTTCGTTTTGGGCAAAAGATATGACAAAAGGCAGTTATGGACTTTAAAAGTATGAAGTCAATAAGCAGGAAGGGATTGCGTAGTGTTGCTAAAATGGACTGGTTAAGGAGAAAGGATGACGGGTTAAGAGTCTTGTTTTTTGATGCAGCTAGTGGGTCGAATAACCTAGGACACCTGTATTCTTTTAACGCACAAAAATATATAAAACCGTTTTATTAATTACTTCATATGCTAAATATGATCACACAACTTATATCATATATGTACTGGTCAGTGAGGGTTGATAAAAACTAAACATATTTACGTTCTACTAGATACATGCAAGTGAAAGAGGGATAAAAGTCCTGAGTAAATATGGTCTCTTTAATTGGTCAACTTGAAAAACTAGTAGAGATGCTGATAGTATTCTGAAGTTTGTGATGTATGTATCAAGATGATTGTCCAACTTGTGAATTAAACTGGATAGCACTAACAGTTTATTTTTAACAGTTTGCGAGATATTTAATTTTTAAAAAAATGTGAAAGTTTATTTTTTTTGTTTTGATCTTTAAAAACTTTTCGACAGTAAGGTTTTTAAAGCACGATTATCATGAGCTCTATATTAAGATACTTAAAACTTTTCTGACAGTTTATAAAACGCATAAATTGTATAAATATATTGAAAACTCTTTTTTAGTAAGTTATTTTTTTTACAAGACTTTTAGGTAAATAACTATAAAGCAAAAAATGTTTTAGTTTTGATTTTTATGTTTGTAAGGTAAAACAGATGTACGTTTTCTTTGAAAATCACGGTATTTATTCACATTAAATAAATACTTTTATGATTTACGTATATATGGACTGGTCAGTGCGGGTAATAAAAAATAAACATATTTATTAGTACAGTGACTACAGTCTACTACATGCATGTAAGTGAAAGAGGGATAAAAGTCCTGAGCAAATATGGTCTCTTTAATTGGTCAACTTGAGAAACCTTAACTTGAGTTTTGTTAGCATTGCATATATGGGGATGTCATACAGAGTGAGGTCCGGCAATTGAAGACACGATGTTAAAGGGCTATTAATTATGTATGGCCGGGTCAAGCTAAACTGCAAACAGATGGAGGGAAGGTGTATATAATCAAACAAATATGGATTAGTTTATAAAGGGGAAAAAAGGGAGAGATCTTACAGGCCTATTTTCACGTGCGAGTTCCAACGCTTTCTGAAGTCTTGGGATAATCTCATCTATATTTGGGCGTTGTGATCGTTCTTCATTCAAGCAGTCATATGCTATTTCCGTGAAAATGTTGAATGACTGCGAATCCATTTGTTGCCAAAGAACCCAATCAACTATTTCATTGAGTTTTTTCTCTCTATAATTAGTAATGGCCACCGTAGCCAAATACTTATTATAGTCGTCATCGATTATTGAACTCCTACCACATAGTAGTTCAAACAATACTATCCCAAAGGAGTAGATATCTGACTTTTGGTTCACACTCTTAGTCTCAATATATGTTGGGTCTCCATACCCATTCACATACTGAGGTGTACGAGTATGGAAAGAATTGTGCCTCTGGGACGCTTCAATCTTCATGGATCGCTCAAAATCAGATAACTTGGGTTCCCAGTTATCATTTAATAACACTGTGGCATTGTTGATGTTCCGGTGTATTACGCTAAAATCTCGTTGCTCATCATAATGAATGCAGCCCAAACCATTTGCAAGACTGACACATATCTCCAATCTTCGAACCCATGTCAACAAGCTCGTGTCACTTAGATATTTATCGAGTGTTCCCCTCGTCTCATTCTTGTTAATGATGATCTTCTCATCATTTTCATCACAAAACCCAACAAGAGAAACCAGATTTTTATGCTTGAGACTAGAGAGCATGGAAATCTCCATCCAAAACTGTTGTTCATCTTCCTCATCCCTTTCTTTATTCAACCTCCGAGCTGTGATATCAATTAACTCACCGGGCCACAGGAATTGTCCCTTGTATTCCTTACAAAATCCATATGAGCAGATGACATTTTCTTCAGCAAAGTTGTTGGTCGCAGATAGGATATTTTCAAGGGGGACTTTGAGGTGAGCAAATTCGTTGCTGGGCAAAGACATTATCTGTCAATCAAGTAAAACTATGAGTTAGAAAAAGGGAGTATAATAAAGTGCATTAGGCCTACAAAGTGTTTGATAAAATTCTTGAAGACTAAGACATGTTTGGCACAATTCTGCATATATCTTGTACTTTATAATTATTATGTTTGTGGATAGCATTTGAATAATGTAGTCAATATTTCCTCTCAAGATGCTGATATTTGGTAATCTCAAGTTTCAGATGAATCATGTATGCAAGGAATGACAAGTTGAATATCAAGATGTTCGTCCAACGCGTGAATGAAATTGGAGATCACTGAAATTCATGAGTATGTTGGAAAGTATTCTTCAGTACAAGCCTACAAGGTATTATTGATAAAAGACTGTTGGCACAAAATTGTTTTGAATTTGTGAAAATGGGAAAAGATTGCAGAAGAGGAGTCAAAGGTTTGGTCTATATATCATGAAAGACGGAACTACTTCGTTTTGGGCAAAAGATTTGACAAAAGGCAGTTATGGACTTTTAAAGTATGAAGTCAATAAGCAGGAAGGGATTGAGTAGTGTTGCTAAAATGAACTGGTTAAGGAGAAAGGATGACGGGTTAAGAGAGTCTTGTTTTTTGATGCAACTAGTGGGTTGAATAACCTAGGACACCTGTATTCTTTTAACGCACAAAAATATGTAAAACCGTTTTATTAATTACTTCATATGCTAAATATGATCACAAAACTTATATCATATATGTACTGGTCAGTGAGGGTTGATAAAAACTAAACATATTTACGTTCTACTAGATACATGCAAGTGAAAGAGGGATAAAAGTCCTGAGTAAATATGGTCTCTTTAATTGGTCAACTTGAAAAACTAGTAGAGATGCTGATAGTATTCTGAAGTTTGTGATGTATGTATCAAGATGATTGTCCAACTTGTGAATTAAACTGGATAGCACTAAGACACATGAGTATGTTGGAAAGTATTTTGCAGTACAAAGGTATTAGTATTTCAAATATCATAAATTCATAATTCGATATCCTTGACAACTACTGATCGATAATAAAATTAACCTGTGACGTTTGTTTACGTTAATAATTTCTCCTGTTACGTTTTTGGCATATCAAGGTGCTACTTGGGCTCCTGGGTTCCTGATTGTTTTACTTTGTTGTTATTTTTTATTTGTTTCTTTTGGGTTTTTATTGGTCTACCTGCAATCCCATTCATATGGTATTATTATATGTAGGCCAATTTGGTTCATATTTTAGTGGGAAATCCACACTCATTTAAAACTCCCACTTATATGTTTAAAAAAAATTACCGTCGTAAATATCATTTTATCCCGAAAAAGATAAAAATAAAAAATAATAAAAATCGAACGTGCAATTTTTTTTCATTGTTTCGATTAAAAGGAGATTTAAAGTGAAAATAGTCACACATCATACAACTTCAACAATTTTGCCAAAAGTAAGACAACAATGTCTTGAATTCGCTCCTGCCTTTAAAGAAAATGTTGATTGCCTTTGCGCATATGATTTAACTTTTAAGTACAATGTGGTCAATACGTCAAGTATGTACAAAGTATATTGGTATAAAAGAATTAAATAATAGAAACCATTTGATGTACCAATCGGGAAAATATAACAATCTATTGACCAATCAGATTCTTTAGCTTAGCCTTTGGGAGCAATAGATGAAAAATAGCTAAGCAATTTGTGCCCAAACTAAAAATTTGCTAATAAAGCAAATTTGTAAAAGATTTGGGCACGCATTTAGCCTCTTCTTTTTTTGAAATGGTCATATATTGCTCATTTGAAAGTTAAATGGACATAAACGGTTGCATATATTCTCTCAATTAGACAACATTACAATTGTTTTTAAAGAAAAAATTATAAATATAATATATTTAATTTTTTAAATATAAATGACGTGTTACGTTTAAGTAATTTATTTCGTCGTTTTGGGTCTTTTCTAAAGCAATTCGTATAACATGTGCCCGTTTAGCCCATGCCTATTTAGCCCGTGCTCATTTAGCCCGTAGCCCATTTGAACCGTGGCCCGTGCCCGCCCGTTTTGCCAGCTCACTAAAAACAAACAATAAGGTGCTAGCGGCTGAGTGGCAAATTTGTTTTTATCAAGGTTGCTTAAAGCTTTTAACCGAATTTCAAGTCACGACACCTGCGTTTTTTGTGCTTTAAGTGAGTTGCTAAGCCGTTGTTTTATATAATTCATTGTTAATTTAAATAAATTAAAAACTTGGTATAGGTGGCGGATCGAATAATGTGAATTTCAAGTACTTAAATAACCCACAAAAATATGTAAACCGTTTTTATCACATACTTCATGTGTCAAAAATGATTACAAAACTTGAATATATATAAAACTCTCGCTATCATTTATTTATTGATAAGTGACTAATTAAGTATTGAAAAAATATAAACTTATTAACCTTATACTACATGCATGTAAGTAAAAGAGCAGATATAAGAACTTGCTTTAATTTATTTTAGCATTGCATATATTGGGAAGTCATATATATACAGTGAGGTCCAGCAATGGAAGACATCATATCAAGTGCCTATTAATTATATATAAGCAGGTTTATGGGGTCTAGCTAACGTGCAAACTGATGTATTGAAGGTGTATAAAGAAGGTCTTACAGGCATGTTTTCCCGTGCGAGTTCCAACGCTTTCACAAGTCTTGGGACAATCTCATCTATATCTGGGCGTTGCGATCGTTCTTCTTTCAAGCATTCATACGCTATTTCAGCGAACACGTTGAATGACTGCGAGTCCATTTGTGACAATAGACCCCAATCAATTATTTCGTTGAGTTTTTTCTCACGATAATGGGTAATGGCCACCGGAGCCAAATACTTATTATAGTCGCTGTCGATTATTGATTCTCTACCACACAGTAATTCAAACAATACTATCCCAAAGGAGTACATATCAGACTTGTGGTGTGCACTTTTAGTCGCTAAATATGTTGGGTCTGTATACCCATCCGTACTCCACACCTTATCAGTATTGAAAGAATTGTTCCTTTCAGATGCTTTGATCTTCATGGAAAATATAAAATCACCTAACTTGGGTTCCCAGTCATCATTTAAATAAATCGTACCATTGTTGATGTTGCGGTGTATTACGCTAAAATCACGTGACTCATCATAATGAATGTAGCTAAATGCTTGCGCAACACCGACAGATATCTCCAATCTTCGCATCCATGTCAACATCGGGTCACTTAGATGGTAGTAAAGAATTCTTCTGGTCTCATACTTGATAATGATAATCTTCTCGTCATTATCATCACAAAACCCAACAAATGAAACTAGATTCTTGTGCTTGAGACTAGAAAGCATGGAAAGCTCCATCCAAAACTGTTGGTCTCCATCAAGCGATTCTTTATTTAACCTCCCAGCTAAGATATTAATTAACTCTCCGGACCACAAGAGCTTTCCTTTGTAATATTTTTCAAATGCATCTTGTCCGACGAGATTTTCGTCAGAAAAGTTGTCGGTGGCGGATAGTATATCTTGAAGGGGGATTTTTAGGTGAGCAAGGTCGTCGTGATTGGATGAAGACATTATGTTTCTGTTTTATTAAAGGGTGTTTGGGTTACAAAGGGATATGAAGGAAGGAAGAGGTTATTTAATTAAAATAGAGAGTAGTACCAACTGATGCATGTATGTATTATGTATATATAGCCAACCACTTACCGACCATCCCTTTTTTTTAATCTCATTACTAGATCTACAAATTTTGCTATGGCTTTTAATATTTTTACATAAGGTTCTTTTCGACAATTCTATATCCATAACAACCGTTCACACTAAAATTAATTAAACACCGATTTTTAAAACACTTAGAATGAGTTATTTTGTTGATGTTTTTTTTTTTTTTTCGAAAGGCGTTATTTTGTTGATGTTCATATGCAATTAAGTTGTAACTAATTGATCAAATCACTTTGTATTTGAGTTTCTCATTTACTCAGATATACATACTAAAATCTAACTTCGTTAATCATTTCAAATTCAACTTTACGGGTTGGATGGTCCGAAGAGCCGAATTTATGCTTAAAAGGAAAGAACAGGGATTCTTGCAAAGTGAGAAAAATTACAAAGTGTACAAAGCATTCATAGTGTGACACGTGTCCCCCATTTTAAATTATACATAAAATCCTCTCAGGGTTAATTTGGTCTTTTGACCCGTTTTTCTTTTCCACCTCAATTTTCAAACGCATATATCTCTTAAACGACAAACTTTTAGAAAAAACCGTTTCACCATAATTTTTAAAATTTGATTCTCTTTAATTTGGTATAAATCTTTTTAATTTTTTCGAAACATTTTTTTAACATATTTATTGGGTCATGATTTTCTTGATGTCTTTGCTATTTTCGACCCTATTTTTTACTTTAAAAATTGCCGAATCATAATATACTTCACATATTTGTTGCACACAACGTGTTTGATGAAATGTTTAGCTTAGATTTTTTGTCTTAAAATCGAGTTAAATGCACTTATTTTTGTCCCACAACGCATTATTAATAATTTTATTAATGTAACATTCAAAAAGTGATATTTTTTAATCATTATATTTTTAAAATATACATTTAATTCATCAGTTAGGTTATTAGGTTAATCAGTTAGGTTATTAGCTTCATTAGTTATGTTATGTTTTGTTCATCAGTTAAGTTATAGGTTATAGGTTCATCAGTTAGACATTTTGTTCATCAGTTAAGTTATAGGTTATAGGTTCATCAGTTAGACATTTTGTTCATCAGTTACTTTGGTTCATCAATTTTTTCAGATTCATCAATTTCAGGTTCATCAAATTTGATCAAATGTTTGGGTTCATCGGTTATTGACTAACTGATTGTGACAACCGGCAGTTTAGGGAGCTATTTTTAAAACCCGCATTACAATGTAAGTTCGTTTATAATTTTTATTTGAAATTTTCATTTCACAACGAACTTGTAAGACCTATTTTATGGATATTTTATTTAGTGACGTTATGGAATTCGTGAATTATGTTCATAATTCATTTTTGATTATATGATCGGTGATGTATATTTGAATTCTCACTTGTTACTACGTTGACTTGGTCACTTTGTTTTGGCTCTTGTGAGCTATATGTTACTTGTGATGTTTGATTCGAGTCCAAGTGACTCGCGGTTCGGAGCCGAGGCTCAAGTGAGTCGAGGGCTCGGGTCGGCTTGGTAAACCGACCCACACATTAACTTGGTTAATGTTATATACTTGTAATATTAATTGTGAACCTGGTTATATTGTTGTGATATTTATTTATCGGCCGAATACTTTGGTTGAGTCGAGACCATTGTGGTCTCGACATGGGATATAATTATTGGTAATTGAGGAGTTGTTGACGATAGTGATTGGGGACCGATTGTGAGACGGTCGTTAGATTGACGGAGATAGGTTAGTCGGGTGCCGTAGTTGGACCTTATTGTTGTAGCCCGTGGTTTGAGATTGTGATTGGACGGAGAATTGTTATTTATGACTTTTGCTTATTATTAGACTTGGACAATGAGCCGAGGGTCATGACTCGGACATATGACCATTTCGTATAACTCAATAACTATTAAAATTGAAACAGAAATAATAAAACTCGTAATAATAATTATTGATAATATGAACGTTTGTATGAAAGTATATACGTGAATAACGTATATATAGCTATATAAACGCGTATATTAATAATAATAATAATCACGAGTCGTATTATAAATAATACGATTAGATATATATTAGGCTACGAAAGTGGCGTAATAATATTAAACGTATTATTATTATAAAAATTGTGTTATAAAACGGGAAACTCCCGACAATTATGAAACGGTTAATAAAATGTCATTTCGGATATATAACGGATAAACTTATTGAGTTAGGCGAAATTGTTGTCATTCGGGTCCAGGTAAGTTACTATTTGTGACGTTCGTGTTGTCACGGATATATGACGACTAATATAGACGTTTTCTATAATTAAATAACCACTTAACCGTAAGGTCGAGCCGGGTTGTTTGGCTATACGAAATAAATATATTAGTGGGCATCGTATCCTACGACGCCCATAGGTTGTAGTATATGTAAAGTGTAATAGATTGCGAGTGTATATATCGGGAAATCTGGCCAATTTGACGATATATATGAGGAATTTATTAAACTATGATATATACTATATAGTAATTATGTGCTATGTGCCTTAGATTGGGTGTAATCTTGGAACAGTATGTTACGTAAATAAATATGAGGATTATCAAATCGACGGATTTGGTAAACTTCGGCGATTTATTTAAATGATATATTGGGCTAATATTAGACCTATAGTTTATTTCATCTTTCTTTATGTGATCTTTTTGGTTCGTTTTGAGTCGACCCACCACCCGTATGGATACCAAACGCAAAATACACCAAACTAATACGAAATGGATTTTCGGAAATAAAACGGATTCTCGTCCGGGTTTGGGAATATTATATATTTGAGGAAATGATTTCTGAAAGAGTTAAAATTGTTAGGTCGTGCCAAGTCCGTAGTTGCTGTTTCGTGAGTTATCATACATCTTATTTCTACCTACCTCGTCTTGCTATTTTTCTGGACTTGAGGTGAGTCATAGCCCCACTTTTTAATCTTGAACTATGTTTTCAATACTTGGGGTGAGAAACGTGCAAATCATTTTATGTGGACTATTATCGCTTTTATATTCTTTCTAAACTTGCTATGCGTATGGACTAGGATATATTGTCAGCTTTAGTCACACTTTTTGTGTGTACTATTCAAGGTTGGCTTATTTGGTTATTGGTGGATTGTCAGCTTTAGTCACATATATGTTGTGTGCACTATTCAAGGTTGGCTTATTTGATTATGTGGAATTGTCAGCTTTAGTCACATATATGTTGTGTGTACTATTCAAGGTTGGCTTATTTAGATACTGTAGCATGCACCTATAGGTTATTAATATTTCGGAGGTTATCCAAGTTATTATTGGTATTGCGGGGACTACCCGAATATCTATGTTAGTACGGAAGGGTATCCGTGTGTTTTGTTAGTACGGAAGGGTATCCGTGTGTTTTGTTGGAGCGGAGGGTATCCGCAGGCTTTTAGCGAATCCTTAGTCTAGCTAGCAAGCGTTTTGCGTATATGTCCACTATATTGTTAGTTGAGTTTAAACCTATGATCTCACCAGCGAAAGCTGACTTTTAGCACGTTTTCTCAGGTAATTAAGTGTTGAGATGCATGCTTGGAATGGAAGGCTCGGCCAAGGCATACGGTTTATGGATCTATTTTTTTTCTAAACTCTGATAATTATATTTGGACCTATTGTTATTTTATTTTGGGCCTGACTCTGAATGATGTTGGGATAAATGTAAACCTTAAAACCCCGTTTTGGTTGTGTTTTTATTTTGTTTACTTTATCTCGTTCTATATTGTCTTGTGTTGGATACCAATCCCCGTAGCACCCCGAAAGCTTGTTGAGTCTTCCGCTGTATCAAATTTTGGGGGTGTTACAGATTGGTATCAGAGCCAAGGTTATAGAGAACTAGGTAAATAAACGCCTAAACTATAACCGTATTTTTATAGAAAATGATCCTTGACCACCGCCCGCCAGCCCGCCAAGCTGAAGCATCTTCTATTATTTGAGGTATTATGAGATATTTGAGATGATTTGAGGTTTATGGATTTTAGTAATAAGATGGCGTTCTCGAGGATTTATATGGTTTATATGTTTTATAAGCATTTTAGTAATGCGGTGTTTGAAATTCTTTTTATTGAGATTATATGATGGAACTATTTGATGAGTATATTTGTTATGGTATTATGAGTTGTGATTTAAGTTGTTTTGAAACACTTACACCTACCCTACGCCGTCGTCACAAACTTTGGCCTCCCTTACGCCTAATGTTGTCGAGGATATTCTTACTGCACCGGTTTTACCTGCACAGTTCACTATGGCATCTGATGACCCTTACCAGATGGCCATGTCTTCAGCTACTGTATCACAGGCAGCTTCTACTTCAGCACTACCTGCTGCATCTACGCAGGAACCCTCATCTTCTCTAGGGCTCCCTGGTACATCGAGGCAGCTTACTCTTCATCAGGCTTTGGCTCGTGTGGCACCACGCTTTGCCCACCGAGCTACGGCACGCATGTCGGTACGCCCTACTCCATCACCTTTACAGATTGATGCTCATTCTCTTCTGTCTGAGGCGCCACCCACATCATTGCGTCGTCGTCCTAGATCACCTACTACATCTCCACATGGTTCACCTAGTAGGAGACGACGAGTGATGAGGTACTCTTCCGATGAGGAGGAGGAGGAGTACGAGGGTGAGGATGAGGCTGATGACCCTGAGTGGGAGGATGACCCTCAGGAGGCTGAGCAGGGTGATGATGATGACCCTGAGGAGGAAGATGACCCTCAGGAGGATGAGATGCCTGATGATGATGATGATGTGTTAGCACCACCAGCTCTGTAACACCCCAACCCGATAAGGGTAGAGGTATTACATTACAGTGACATATCAGAACAAACACAAGCATATGATTTATACATACAAAAGAAATTCAGGGTTTACAAATGGAAAATCTGATACTACAAGGTTACAAAAATAAATACTAAGTCTAATGAGGTGAAACTTCTTCTAATCATCTCTAGTCCAGCGTAACTATCAAAGCATAGTCTTCTAGGTCCAGTCACACTCTCTTCCCATAACCCAGCTTCCTACTAAAACCTGCCGCAGGAAAAGGAAATGCGGCTGAGCTTAAAAAGCCCAGTGAACAGATACATATACAAAGTAATGATAATGAAACAGAACTGAAATATAGTGCATTGGGGAAATAGAATAAGGAATAGATAAAAGAGTAATAGAATAGAAAGAAGAAAGGATAGTCATCTACCACGAGCCCAGAAACATATCATATCATATAAGCCGTCAATACCATAATTCTTCATAATCATATAGAGGGGAGTCCTCTCAGATAATCAGATAATATGAGGGGTGTCCTCATTCTTCAAATGGGTGGAGTAGCGAACTCCCAGAAATTGTGAAAGGCATGTATAGCACACAGTACCAGTCACCAGACATATATCATAATCATAATCATAGTTAAATCCACTAAACAGAACAGATCTAGGATGCATCCATACGCCCCCGCAGAAATCATAGTGGCCATAACAAATCATATCATAAAGCGCGCATATCATATATCAGAAAGGGGACGGTGTAGCCAAATCACTAGGGCCACACACTAGTCATGCCAGTGGTGCATCACAGACACGCCTATGGTACCTCCATAGGTAGGGAAAACAGAAATGGCTCGGGTATCAAACTAAGAGTCAGGTCTCATATCATACAAAAGGTCATATAGCAAAGGTGTATCTCAGAATCATATCAAGGTTCATAATAGCAATTCATAACAAAGGGTTCATATCAGAAATAGTATTCAAGGTCCAATCAGAGTTTATCAGGTCAAGGTTCATATTCAAAAATCAATTCATGGTTCAGTTCAAAAGTCCGTTTCAAAAGTTTCTATTAAAAGTCCAATTTAAATAATCTTTTAAAACAGTTTTCATAAAAATAGTCTTTCAAAATATAGTGTTCATGAAAGTTAAATAACCTTTCTTTTAAAAAGAAATTTAGCATCATTTATAAACATCTTTTCAAATCGGTTCTTCTCAAAACATTTCCATGGTATCATTAAGAAGGTTTTCATAGCATAGGTTCATAACGGAGGTCATATCAAGTGAGATCAACAGAGAAGGTTCAAGTAAAGGGGATCATAGCAATGGCATCAATTCGGGAACTAACGGATCAGAATATGAAAGAGATCATGAGAAACCTTTTGAGAAAGGTCAGAATATCTGTACCTTAGACCGCAAGTGCAAACACAACAGAAAACATAAAGATCGAAGCAACTCCTTCAGCGAATCTACACGAATTCACGATCGTCTTATTAATAGCTTATTTTAAATCAGTTTACTCATTTTAGTCGGCTTAGTAACTTTCCATTTTTAGTAACCGTCCATATTTAGTAACTTTTCATATTTAGCCAGTTTCACGAATTAATTATTTAATACTTTGAAGGTATAATTGACAATCAATAACATTTAATGGTTAAAATGACATTTATAATAATGTAGGGTTAATTATGACAATTTATAATAGTTTAGAGTTTAAAGTGTCAATATAACTAAGTTTAGGGTCAAAAATGTAAATTATCAAACTTAAATATTAAAATGTCAAATAAAATTATTTTAAAGTATATACTAAAATTCATATTATAACGATAATTTTAGACCCTGTCATTAAATTTATATCGTAGCCTCGACTTTAATGTTTAAACCGCGACGACCCAAAATTCTAATAAAACATACATGACTCGTTATAAATTCGACACCGTTTCATGTTCACACATCTCGACTTCACATCAACACCGAGACCCTTTTTACACAATATTTAACGAGACACACACACCCCTTCTCGACATACACTTGAAGTCACACACATGAAATCATACAAAACTCAACTCACACATTTTCAAACAAAAAGGACACAAAACACCAGTCATATTACGCACCATGAATCAATCTTTACCCCAATTATATGCATGCTTTTTGTATACAGGTCATTTATATTTTTGACTCATGATTTCTATTTTATATTTTACTCGAACATAGATAGGTTGACACCAAAATACAAACTTAACGCTAAGTTTAAACAAGGCATGATGGACCCCCATATTACCATGCATACGATAACAACCAGGTTCTAACTTCGTAGTTTTAAGTTACTAATATGTCAACATGCCAACCTGTAGATTCATGCAAAATAGATGACTAAAGCTCTTATGCCACCTGACCCGCAACAAGAACTCGAACGCAGATTCGGACACATTAAGACTCAACGAGACATGGTTATATTTCCTTTAACATGATCTCGGTACAAGCTCGAAGAAGATTCAACAAGCTTGGTACAAATTTCCAAGCTCGAAACTTAAAAGGACCAGGTTCGGTAATCTTTTATTTTAAACAAATCCAATTCGAAGGCCACATAGAACTCACGCAACTATTATTGCAAAGTTGATTTTATGTTTAAAAGTCGAGGCATACAAAGATCTATTCACGTTATTATCCTGTTTAAAACCTTTTTCCCATTTCAAAAGCCGAACCAACAGATGGTCGAGACACATGCATGCATTCATATATTTAGTTTGAAATAAGATTAAGTGTTGAAACATGTTTAAGTTGAGCCGTAAATGGAACAATCAACAAACACACTCGCACGATTATAGCCGTTCACATATAGTTTAGCATTCGTTATTTTATGTGGTGCATTAGTCGTTTAACATATGTGAGTTCGGTTAAGATTTCAGGTGAGCCTTATTCGACTTTAGACATGCTTAGTCGATTATCCAGGTTACAAAAAGGTGCGACTAATCAAATAAATGAAAAGAGAATCGAGCAAGGTTGATGTGATACCTTCGAGTCGGATATGGGAACGAAGTTACGAATACGAGAACCAAAACCCACGTACGAGCTACCTATTGTCGAACCAAAAGCACACTACGATCAAACCTCCACAACAAGTCATAAGTGACCCTCCTTGTACCCTCTTGGATCGATTAGCATTGGAGAAGAAGAAGCATGCAGCCGCCATGTTTTTGTGTAGTGTTTTAGGGTTTGCAATGTTGAGAGGATATTCGGTATAGGGAGATAAATAGAAACCGTGTTATGTGATTGATGTAAACAAGGTAGGAACCGTGATTTATGGGATTTGGTTTATCGAAAATTTTTACTTGGGCTTATCCTGAATCAAGCCTCATTATTTATCTTAGCTTAGGAATAGAATTTTGGCTCATATGAAATTAATTTAAACATGTGATGATTAACATAAGTATAGGTTTTGGAATTTTATTTATCAAAGTCTTAGAGATTAAAATGTTCAAGTATTATACTTTAAATACTTAGGTTATACTCATTATTCGTTTCTTCAAAAGTTTAAATTTGAGGGGTAAATTAGGTATTTCAAATGTTTATAATATCCGGGTTTTACAACTCTTCCCCTCTAAAAAGAAAATTTCGTCCGCGAAATTGGTTGTATGTAAATCAAATGGGAACGTATCAAATTATGGAAACACAAAAACTTGGTTTCTCATGACCCTATCTTGTCGATCTAAGATGGTTTTCCATTTCACACAAAAGAAACATAACAAGTGGCTTCAAATCAAGCGAGTAGGGAGTCGCATGCAAGGATGATAAGGGTGATCCCCTCGGAAAGATACGCGGAAGGTATTATGAACATGTAACAGCTAAGGAGGTAGAGTTAGACGATAGGAAACCTCCTCCGAAACGTACAAGAATCAAACGGTCCAAATTTGGTTCCACACAATTCCGGTCCTTAATCAAACAATCCACAAAGTAATGGTCTCACAGAGGCGAATCGTATAAGTAGCAAAAGATATTTGTACCCCTCAATATAAACACTGGCGTTCATGCAAATATAAAACAATTCGATTGATAACATCGGACGGTAGAAAGCTCTACAACGAACCCTAAGATCTTTATCAAAATACAGAGATCATCAAACATATCTCGAGGATCCAAACATATCAAATTGTACGGCGGTAAGGCAGATCAAACGTATAGGTCAAAAGAACCTAAAGTCTCACTAAACTCAGATGATCTTGATCAGATGCCAGAATTCTAAAGCTTCTAAGGCACTTCTTAAAATATCATATGCCCACCATAAGTGCACGTTATATGATGTAAGTATTATCACGTTGGCCAGGCGTCATAATACTGGCATCATATACATATGCCCTCATGCTGGTCATACTTTATCTCAAGTCGTGAACCACACAAACTTATCTAAATCCACTTAGTCCACCTACATTCTCAGAGGTCCAAAATCAAACAACATAACTAAGAGAACGAAATTACTTGAAGAGTAACGGAAATCCGAGAATGTCATTCAAAATTAAGGTACGTCATCAATAGCGTCAATCCTTTACAGAATCATCTCGTCTAAACACAATGTCCGCTTCAAAATCCGTCCACTCAAATACAAATTTCAAAATTTCTTACAAGTTGGGGTAGTCTGTTTACTCTTGTCCATCTTACCTCATGATTAAAATAATTTAAAACTCGAGTCGGGTTCCTCCGGTCTTCAGCAGCTCCTCTTGGTAGTGTGGCATTGTAGCGGCAGTCTCTGACGCGATCACTGTGCATCCCTCCATCTGCAGGTCCACTTCTGCTCTCAATTCATCTTAGTACAACTAAAATGAATAGAGAAACAAGACTGCGTGTCTTCGACAGGTCTTCTAACATAGCTCCAGGTTTTAAGGTACATGATGTTGTCGTTGACTCCAGGTTGTGTGTTGAATGGTTCGTCTTCTTTGGTCTGGTTGTCTTGATGCCCAAGCTGAAATCTTCACGTGTTGCATGATGTATGATTGAGCACTATCCCCGTTCCTCTCTTCTTCTTATATGCTTCTTCCATGGTAATGCTTGTCGCAACCACCTTCTACTACTCTTCCACCAGTTTTCTAACTCTGATAACGGTCTTCGATCTTGGTCCCTCTTGTGAAAGCTTTGTCTTTACATTATACAGGGTAGTGTTGTCTACCATGATTTCTGAACGTCAATCAAATTTCCCTTCCAGAACAAAGGGTCATCTCACCAATAATCTCTATGTTCTTCTTTCGTTTTAGAACACAACACAATGTCATACTATGACAATTTGTTCAAAACACGCGAAAAACATGATTATTCTAGCCAACACCATTGGCATCATTCAAGTTCATAAATGTTATAACGAGTGCAAAGGCAACTTCAGAAATCATCTCAGGGAATTTTCACATCGCCTTCTTTCTTCTTCAGGAACTGAAATACTTCCCAAAGGTTACTCTCGGTTAGTTAACCCCCTTCTTAGAAGTTTTTGTGGTTGCTTCTTCAGTCCTTCAAATCTAAAATGATGTAATCAGACGCGGAGTTTCAAAGGAAGACCAAATTAATTATTGATACGCGGAAACAGATAATGATTAGTGATAGTGGTACGTTTAAGTTCACGATAGTCGATACGTCATCGCATACTTCTCTCGTTCTTCTTCATAAACAAACAAGAGCATCTAAAGAGAATCACCAAGGTTAAAAATCATACTCCATCAGCTCCTTCAATCTCTCAACTTTTATAGCACCATGGTTTCTTCAACTGAGATCAGTTCAATGCCCACTCTACTTCCTAAGCAGGAAGGAGTACCAAAAGGTTCATCAGAGAATACCGGAAAATCTTCGTATGACAAAATATTTCCCAATAGTAGAACTTTCCAAGGGTTGATAATAATGGTTTTTCAGGACAACTTGGTAATCACATGAGTTTGGGGTAGGTGTTTCCATAGTGACAGAAATTTTAGCAGATGTAGAGAGTCATCATAATGGAGTAGGGTGAAGCAGATTTTTAAGGTCACATTTCAGATATGGTAGTCTATGGTATCTTCACGAATAGCCATTCAGTCCAAAAGACCGTACAATCAGACATCTCAAAGTCAAAGGATTCATAGAGTGAATACAGTCGTCAAATCATACAGATAGTTCATATATCAGAGTCAAGTACATGGTTCAACAAAAATGTTGGGATGGATAAACGAATAGTTCAATGTGTGGGAATATCGTTTAGCTTCTTAGCATAAGTAGCAGGTAGGATGTGTATCATTGGTAATACGAATATCGTATAATCGTCAATTGTGAGAGGTACAGAATCTCAGTTATCAGCATCATCATGCTTAGTTAACAAATCCATATAGAGATAGTATTTACATCATACCCTTCCAAAGGAAACGGTTGGCAGAACAAGGTTCATCATTCAAAGAGAGGAAACAAAACTTCTCATATTCGTGGTTCATAATTACCAAAATTCTCATAGGAGTAATAATGGATCATACAGAGTTAAGTAGTATCGGATGATACATTCATACCCAGCATAAGTAATGAATTTACAGAATGTGTCGAACACATTGTGGTTGAATGACCTACGATGTGGTCGAAAAGGTGTCAAACAGCTTATCAAACAAATCGGAGGCGGAGATCAAAATCTGAAGGTGAAACTTAAATGTGTAAGGTATCCAGGTAGCCTTCCGAGGTATTCCAAACTTACTCGGTTACTAAGCTTAAGTTGCAAAACTTCTAACTTCTGAAACAAAGGTCCTTATAAAGCTTATCTAAGAGCAAAGGCACGATCAGAGTGATACGGAAGCAAATGATACTTACATAAATGTCTTAGTCTACCCATTCCTCACTGGTAATAACTTAGGTTCTTATGGGGAATCCTAATGTAAAGTTTCAAAGGTTGTCTTATGAGCGCCTACAGTGGAAACTTAGGGGTCCAAACTTCACAGGTCAAGGGTAAATGTATTACGAATCGCAGCCTGGTCTCTGATACCATAATTGTAACACCCCAACCCGATAAGGGTAGAGGTATTACATTACAGTGACATATCAGAACAAACACAAGCATATGATTTATACATACAAAAGAAATTCAGGGTTTACAAATGGAAAATCTGATACTACAAGGTTACAAAAATAAATACTAAGTCTAATGAGGTGAAACTTCTTCTAATCATCTCTAGTCCAGCGTAACTATCAAAGCATAGTCTTCTAGGTCCAGTCACACTCTCTTCCCATAACCCAGCTTCCTACTAAAACCTGCCGCAGGAAAAGGAAATGCGGCTGAGCTTAAAAAGCCCAGTGAACAGATACATATACAAAGTAATGATAATGAAACAGAACTGAAATATAGTGCATTGGGGAAATAGAATAAGGAATAGATAAAAGAGTAATAGAATAGAAAGAAGAAAGGATAGTCATCTACCACGAGCCCAGAAACATATCATATCATATAAGCCGTCAATACCATAATTCTTCATAATCATATAGAGGGGAGTCCTCTCAGATAATCAGATAATATGAGGGGTGTCCTCATTCTTCAAATGGGTGGAGTAGCGAACTCCCAGAAATTGTGAAAGGCATGTATAGCACACAGTACCAGTCACCAGACATATATCATAATCATAATCATAGTTAAATCCACTAAACAGAACAGATCTAGGATGCATCCATACGCCCCCGCAGAAATCATAGTGGCCATAACAAATCATATCATAAAGCGCGCATATCATATATCAGAAAGGGGACGGTGTAGCCAAATCACTAGGGCCACACACTAGTCATGCCAGTGGTGCATCACAGACACGCCTATGGTACCTCCATAGGTAGGGAAAACAGAAATGGCTCGGGTATCAAACTAAGAGTCAGGTCTCATATCATACAAAAGGTCATATAGCAAAGGTGTATCTCAGAATCATATCAAGGTTCATAATAGCAGTTCATAACAAAGGGTTCATATCAGAAATAGTATTCAAGGTCCAATCAGAGTTTATCAGGTCAAGGTTCATATTCAAAAATCAATTCATGGTTCAGTTCAAAAGTCCGTTTCAAAAGTTTCTATTAAAAGTCCAATTTAAATAATCTTTTAAAACAGTTTTCATAAAAATAGTCTTTCAAAATATAGTGTTCATGAAAGTTAAATAACCTTTCTTTTAAAAAGAAATTTAGCATCATTTATAAACATCTTTTCAAATCGGTTCTTCTCAAAACATTTCCATGGTATCATTAAGAAGGTTTTCATAGCATAGGTTCATAACGGAGGTCATATCAAGTGAGATCAACAGAGAAGGTTCAAGTAAAGGGGATCATAGCAATGGCATCAATTCGGGAACTAACGGATCAGAATATGAAAGAGATCATGAGAAACCTTTTGAGAAAGGTCAGAATATCTGTACCTTAGACCGCAAGTGCAAACACAACAGAAAACATAAAGATCGAAGCAACTCCTTCAGCGAATCTACACGAATTCACGATCGTCTTATTAATAGCTTATTTTAAATCAGTTTACTCATTTTAGTCGGCTTAGTAACTTTCCATTTTTAGTAACCGTCCATATTTAGTAACTTTTCATATTTAGCCAGTTTCGCGAATTAATTATTTAATACTTTGAAGGTATAATTGACAATCAATAACATTTAATGGTTAAAATGACATTTATAATAATGTAGGGTTAATTATGACAATTTATAATAGTTTAGAGTTTAAAGTGTCAATATAACTAAGTTTAGGGTCAAAAATGTAAATTATCAAACTTAAATATTAAAATGTCAAATAAAATTATTTTAAAGTATATACTAAAATTCATATTATAACGATAATTTTAGACCCTGTCATTAAATTTATATCGTAGCCTCGACTTTAATGTTTAAACCGCGACGACCCAAAATTCTAATAAAACATACATGACTCGTTATAAATTCGACACCGTTTCATGTTCACACATCTCGACTTCACATCAACACCGAGACCCTTTTTACACAATATTTAACGAGACACACACACCCCTTCTCGACATACACTTGAAGTCACACACATGAAATCATACAAAACTCAACTCACACATTTTCAAACAAAAAGGACACAAAACACCAGTCATATTACGCACCATGAATCAATCTTTACCCCAATTATATGCATGCTTTTTGTATACAGGTCATTTATATTTTTGACTCATGATTTCTATTTTATATTTTACTCGAACATAGATAGGTTGACACCAAAATACAAACTTAACGCTAAGTTTAAACAAGGCATGATGGACCCCCATATTACCATGCATACGATAACAACCAGGTTCTAACTTCGTAGTTTTAAGTTACTAATATGTCAACATGCCAACCTGTAGATTCATGCAAAATAGATGACTAAAGCTCTTATGCCACCTGACCCGCAACAAGAACTCGAACGCAGATTCGGACACATTAAGACTCAACGAGACATGGTTATATTTCCTTTAACATGATCTCGGTACAAGCTCGAAGAAGATTCAACAAGCTTGGTACAAATTTCCAAGCTCGAAACTTAAAAGGACCAGGTTTGGTAATCTTTTATTTTAAACAAATCCAATTCGAAGGCCACATAGAACTCACGCAACTATTATTGCAAAGTTGATTTTATGTTTAAAAGTCGAGGCATACAAAGATCTATTCACGTTATTATCCTGTTTAAAACCTTTTTCCCATTTCAAAAGCCGAACCAACAGATGGTCGAGACACATGCATGCATTCATATATTTAGTTTGAAATAAGATTAAGTGTTGAAACATGTTTAAGTTGAGCCGTAAATGGAACAATCAACAAACACACTCGCACGATTATAGCCGTTCACATATAATTTAGCATTCGTTATTTTATGTGGTGCATTAGTCGTTTAACATATGTGAGTTCGGTTAAGATTTCAGGTGAGCCTTATTCGACTTTAGACATGCTTAGTCGATTATCCAGGTTACAAAAAGGTGCGACTAATCAAATAAATGAAAAGAGAATCGAGCAAGGTTGATGTGATACCTTCGAGTCGGATATGGGAACGAAGTTACGAATACGAGAACCAAAACCCACGTACGAGCCACCTATTGTCGAACCAAAAGCACACTACGATCAAACCTCCACAACAAGTCATAAGTGACCCTCCTTGTACCCTCTTGGATCGATTAGCATTGGAGAAGAAGAAGCATGCAGCCGCCATGTTTTTGTGTAGTGTTTTAGGGTTTGCAATGTTGAGAGGATATTCGGTATAGGGAGATAAATAGAAACCGTGTTATGTGATTGATGTAAACAAGGTAGGAACCGTGATTTATGGGATTTGGTTTATCGAAAATTTTTACTTGGGCTTATCCTGAATCAAGCCTCATTATTTATCTTAGCTTAGGAATAGAATTTTGGCTCATATGAAATTAATTTAAACATGTGATGATTAACATAAGTATAGGTTTTGGAATTTTATTTATCAAAGTCTTAGAGATTAAAATGTTCAAGTATTATACTTTAAATACTTAGGTTATACTCATTATTCGTTTCTTCAAAAGTTTAAATTTGAGGGGTAAATTAGGTATTTCAAATGTTTATAATGTCCGGGTTTTACAAGCTCAGGCTGAGGAGCCTGATTCACCTGTACACCCGATTGAGCCTGATTCACCTGATCGTCCGTTCTTGTTTGAGTTGCCACCTGGTAGTCCCGTTGAGTCGGATGCATCTTCTGAGGTTTCTGCTGAGCATGCAGAATTGGGTGAGATTGGCTGGTTGTGGGCTCGGATTACTGAGCTTAGTGAGAGAGTTGCACGTGTATCTGATCGACTTGAGAGAGTCATTGGAGAGTTTTTAGCAGATTTGAGAGTTGACTTGACTGTCGTGGTGGGCAGGGCTACTGAGCTGAGGAGAGTTATGATGGATGTCCACGAGCATATCGATAGTTTGCAGCGAGGATTTGTTACTGCTCGTGAGGCCGACCGCAAGCTTTGGCAAAGGAATGCCGAGCTAGAGAAGGAGGTGGCTGACCTCAAGAGAGACCGAGACACCCATAGCGTGGAGTTAGGATCGTTATGGAGGGATCTTGATGGCTTGAGGCAGGAGTTGAGGATTCTCCGTCAGCCACGTGGCTATTTGTTTGAGGTATATTATCTTGTTGCTTTCTTAACCGAGGAGTGTTCGGTTAGAAAGGCTAGTTATCATATTTTGATGTATTTTTCTTCGGTATTCATCTCTTTTGGAACGATTAGTATGTTTTGTGTTATCTATTAGTCGGAACGATGTTAGACCGCTATTGTATGGTTGATGATTATTAGTATATGGTACTATGTGATTTTGGGTGTTATGGAAATTGAGCCCTTATTCGCTTTATTGATGTTACGTGGTGTATTGCTGCTATTCTTTCCATGATTGGTTTCGTTGAAATGTTTTGTTGAGCATATCGATAAGTTCTATTGGAGACTCATGAACTTGTATGATGTTACAGATCAATGGCACCACGTCGAAACCCTGTTAGGTCTACCAGGACTGGTCCTGCTGTGACTACTCCTGCTCGCCGAGGTCGTCGACCTACTCGAAATGTTGAAACCCCTACTCCTGACAACCTGGACACTACTAACCGCAACAACAGGAATCAAAATGTTGATGTTCAGGGAGACAATGATCATGTTTCACTTAATGCACCTACTGTGGATCAAGCAATGATCAACCAACTCGTGGAGCAAAGAGTTGCTGAACTACTAGCTGAGTCAAATCATTCCAACAATTCTGCTGGAACTTTTCCACCTGTTCGTGCTAATGGATGTCAATACAAGGAATTCAAGATTTGTGGACCCATTGAGTTTGGTGGAACTGAAGGAGTGGTTTACTTAGTCAGATGGATCGAGAAGACTGAGTCAGTGTTTAATGTCAGTGGTTGTGCGGAGAATGCGAAGGTAAAGTTTGCTTCTTTTACTTTCAAGGATGAAGCTTTGACTTGGTGGAACAACTATCGAAATGCAGTTGGGAGTGATGTAGCTTATGCTATGACCTGGGAGCAATTTAAGTCCTTGCTGATTCAGACTTATTGCCCAAGGAATGAGGTCAAGAAGCTAGAGATTGAGTTTTGGAACCACAAGGTGAAAGGTAATGATATGGCGACTTACAATCGTCGTTACCAGGAGTTAGCCTTGTTGTGCCCTGATATGGTGAAAACTGAGACTCAAAAGATTGAAAGGTATACTGATGGATTGCCTGTAGCTACGAGGAATGATGTAATTTCTGCTAGGCCTGCAAACATCCATGAGGCAATCACAATTGCTCAACAACTTATGGATTCGTTGGAATTAGAAGAAGCTGATAAGGAGAAGAATGGAAAGAGAAAGAGAGACCGTCACTCTAAGAGTAATGATCACCGAAGCAAGAGACAAGCTAAGGCTTATGCTATTGGGAATGGAGATAAGAAGAATCAGAACGGTGATGCACCCAAGTGTGATCGTTGCCATCAGCATCACACTGGATGGTGTAGTGTGAAATGCCAGAATTGCTCATAGAAAGGACATGCAGCTAGGGATTGTAGAGCCCAACCTCTTGCTATGGTTCAAGCTGCTCCTGAAATGAGAAACAAGGTAGATGTCACCTGTTATGGGTGTGGAAAGAAGGGACACTATAGGAATGAGTGTAGAGAATCGCGGAACCGTGCAAATCAAGGCTCGGGTGGTAATGGGTACAATTATGGAAACCGTGGAACTGGAGGAAATCGTGGACGACAAGATAATGGGGACCAACGTGTGGGAGCTGGAGCTGCTCAGGGAAGAGTGTATGCACTCGGGAACGAGAGAGGAGAAGATCCGAACGTCGTTACTGGTACGTTCCTCCTCAATAATCGTTATGCTTCCATACTATTTGATACTGGTGCCGATAGGAGTTTTGTGTCCACTACGTTTGCACCCTTACTAGAGAAACCCCCGATGGCCTTAGGAATTGGATATGATATTGAGTTAGCAAATGGGAATATAGAAAGGATTAATACCATCATTCGCGGTTGCACGTTAAATTTCTTGAACCACCCTTTCAACATAGATCTTCTACCCATCACGTTAGGAAGTTTTGATGTAATAATTGGTATGGATTGGTTGTCGAAGTATCGTGCTCACATACTTTGCGACGAGAAGATCGTGCGTGTACCATACGGAAAGGAAGTCCTAAATATATTAGGAGACCGAAAGGATTCTAGGAGCCCATCCCGATTAGCAGTCATATCTTGCACAAAGTTACCGAAGCTAATGGAGAAGGGATGTTATCTTTTCTTAGCTCAAATTTCTGAGAAGGGCGAGACGAAGAAAAAGGAAAGGTGCATTGGAGATGTGCCTATAGTTAGTGATTTTCCTGATGTGTTTCCCGATGATTTGCCGGGAATCCCGCCGACTAGGCAAGTGGAGTTTCAGATTGAGTTGATACCTGGTGCTGCACCTGTAGCACGAGCACCTTATCGTCTTGCACCTACCGAACTAGAAGAATTGTCGAAACAATTGGCGGAGTTAGCCGAAAAAGGATTCATAAGACCAAGTTCTTCATCGTGGGGAGCCCCAGTCTTATTTGTGAAGAAGAAGGATGGATCGTTTCGTATGTGTATTGATTATAGGGAGTTGAATAAGTTAACGGTGAAGAATCGATACCCGTTACCTAGGATCGATGACTTGTTCGATCAACTTCAAGGATCGAGTGTGCATTCGAAGATCGATTTGAGATCGGGATATCATCAACTTCGAGTTCGCGAGGAAGATATTCCGAAAACGGCTTTCAGAACCCGTTACGGGCATTACGAGTTTCAGGTGATGCCGTTTGGGTTGACTAACGCACCAGCAATATTCATGGATCTCATGAATCGTGTGTGTAAGCCTTACTTGGATAAGTTCGTGATTGTATTCATCGATGACATTCTGATTTATTCGAAGAGTGAGGAAGAGCATAAGGAGCATTTAAGACTCATTTTGGAATTGCTCAGGAAGGAGAAACTTTATGCCAAGTTTTCGAAATGCGAATTTTAGATTCCGACGGTACAATTTTTGGGTCATGTGATTGATAGACAAGGAGTCCATGTGGATCCTGCTAAGATTGAGGCGATAAAAGATTGGGCTGCACCTACAACCCCGACCGAAGTTCGTCAATTTTTGGGTTTAGCTGGTTATTACCGAAGATTCATCGAGGGATTTTCGAAGATAGCTAAACCATTGACAAAATTGACTCAAAAGAGTACTACGTATGAATGGGGAGATAAAGAAGAGGAAGCGTTTCAATTGCTTAAGAAAATGTTGTGTAGTGCTCCTATCTTAGCGTTACCAGAAGGTAACGAGGATTTCGTCATCTATTGTGACACCTCACATAAAGGTTTAGGAGCCGTGTTAATGCAACGAGAGAAAGTGATAGCTTATGCTTCCCGACAGCTCAAAAAGCATGAGAAAAACTACACTACCCATGATTTGGAGCTCGGTGCTGTGGTTTTTGCTTTAAGAATATGGAGACATTACTTGTACGGAACCAAGTGTGATGTGTTTACTGACCACAAAAGTCTACAACACATCTTGAATCAAAAAGAGCTCAACATGAGACAGCGACGTTGGATTGAGTTGCTAAGCGATTATGATTGTGAAATTCGCTACCACCCTGGTAAAGCAAACGTTGTTGCTGATGCTCTTAGTCGAAAGGAAAGAGTACCACCATTACGAGTTAGGTCATTAGGAATGACTATCGTATCGCCATTACCGTCTCAAATACTTGAAGCTCAAACGGAAGCGTTAAAAGCAGAAAATAGATCTGCCGAGAATATATTTGGGATGGCTGATAATGAGAAAGGATTGGTTAAGCATTCTGATGGATTATTATGTTTTGGAGATCGGATTTGGGTACCTTTATATGGAGAAATTCGGGAATTGATTATGCATGAGTCGCATAAGTCAAAGTACTCCATTCATCCTGGTTCCGATAAAATGTATCAGGATCTTAAGAAGTTCTATTGGTGGCCAAGTATGAAGGCAGATATAGCATCGTACGTTAGTAAGTGCCTGACATGTGCTAAGGTTAAAGCTGAACACCAGAGACCGTCAGGATTACTAACGCAACCAGAACTTCCAGTCTGGAAATGGGAGCGGATTACTATGGACTTCATTACCAAATTACCGAGGACAGCTAGCGGTTGTGACGCTATCTGGGTAATTGTGGATCGTCTGACAAAGTCTGCTCATTTCTTAGCTATTAGTGAAGATGATAGTGTGGATAAGCTTGCGAGGTTATATGTGAAGGAAATTATTTCGCGTCATGGAGTCCCGATATCTATTATTTCGGATCGTGATAGTCGTTTTACGTCAGCTTTGTGGCGATCACTTCAAACGGCTTTGGGGACGAGGCTTGATATGAGTACTGCATATCATCCCCAAACCGATGGTCAAAGTGAGAGGACCATTCAGACGTTAGAGGATATGCTTCATGCATGCATCATAGACTTTGGTAAAGGCTGGGAGAAGTATTTACCCCTTGCGGAATTCTCCTATAATAATAGCTACCACACAAGTCTTAAGGCTGCACCATTCGAAGCTCTATATGGCAGAAAGTGTCGTTCGCCTATTGGTTGGGCAGAAGTTGGAGATAGTCAACTTACAGGCCCTGAGCTTATTTTGGAAACTACAGAGAAAGTAACTCAGATTCGCGATCGGTTGCAAGCAGCCAGAGATAGGCAGAAGAGCTATGCCGATCAGAGACGTAAACCTTTAGAGTTCCAGGTTGGAGACAAAGTAATGCTGAAAGTCTCGCCTTGGAAAGGTGTAATACGTTTCGGGAAACGTGGTAAACTCAACCCACGCTACATTGGACCATTCTTGATTTTAGAAAGAATTGGGCCCGTGGCTTATAGGTTGGAATTACCGTCCGAACTGAGTAAAGTTCACGACGTGTTTCACGTGAGTAATTTGAAGAAATGTCTTTCTGATGAAATGCCCGTCATTCCAATGAGGGACATTCGTGTTGATGAGAAACTGAATTTCGTGGAGGAACCGATTGAGATTTTAGATCGTGAAGTTAAACGACTCAAGAGGAGTCGCATTCCGCTCGTCAAGGTTCGTTGGAATTCCCGACATGGACCAGAGTTTACGTGGGAACGTGAGGACGAGTTCAGGAAGAGATATCCAAAGCTTTTCACTTCGTAGATGAATTTTTCCGAGTGAAACCCGGGACGGGTTTCCTTCTGAGACGGGGAGGATGTGACAACCGGCAGTTTAGGGAGCTATTTTTAAAACCCGCATTACAATGTAAGTTCGTTTATAATTTTTATTTGAAATTTTCATTTCACAACGAACTTGTAAGACCTATTTTATGGATATTTTATTTAGTGACGTTATGGAATTCGTGAATTATGTTCATAATTCATTTTTGATTATATGATCGGTGATGTATATTTGAATTCTCACTTGGTACTACGTTGACTTGGTCACTTTGTTTTGGCTCTTGTGAGCTATATGTTACTTGTGATGTTTGATTCGAGTCCAAGTGACTCGTGGTTCGGAGCCGAGGCTCAAGTGAGTCGAGGGCTCGGGTCGGCTTGGTAAACCGACCCACACATTAACTTGGTTAATGTTATATACTTGTAATATTAATTGTGAACTTGGTTATATTGTTGTGATATTTATTTATCGGCCGAATACTTTGGTTGAGTCGAGACCATTGTGGTCTCGACATGGGATATAATTATTGGTAATTGAGGAGTTGTTGACGATAGTGATTGGGGACCGATTGTGAGACGGTCGTTAGATTGATGGAGATAGGTTAGTCGGGTGCCGTAGTCGGACCTTATTGTTGTAGCCCGTGGTTTGAGATTGTGATTGGACGGAGAATTGTTATTTATGACTTTTGCTTATTATTGGACTTGGACAATGAGCCGAGGGTCATGACTCGGACATATGACCATTTCGTATAACTCAATAACTATTAAAATTGAAACGGAAATAATAAAACTCGTAATAATAATTATTGATAATATGAACGTTTGTATGAAAGTATATACGTGAATAACGTATATATAACTATATAAACGCGTATATTAATAATAATAATAATCACGAGTCGTATTATAAATAATACGATTAGATATATATTAGGCTACGAAAGTGGCGTAATAATATTAACGTATTATTATTATAAAAATTGTGTTATAAAACGGGAAACTCCCGACAATTATGAAACGGTTAATAAAACGTCATTTCGGATATATAACGGATAAACTTATTGAGTTAGGCGAAATTGTTGTCATTCAGGTCCAGGTAAGTTACTATTTGTGACGTTCGTGTTGTCACGGATATATGACGACTAATATAGACGTTTTCTATAATTAAATAACCACTTAACCGTAAGGTCGAGCCGGGTTGTTTGGTTATACGAAATAAATATATTAGTGGGCATCGTATCCTACGACGCCCATAGGTTGTAGTATATGTAAAGTGTAATAGATTGCGAGTGTATATATCGGGAAATCTGGCCAATTTGACGATATATATGAGGAATTTATTAAACTATGATATATACTATATAGTAATTATGTGCTATGTGCCTTAGATTGGGTGTAATCTTGGAACGGTATGTTACGTAAATAAATATGAGGATTATCAAATCGACGGATTTGGTAAAATTCGGCGATTTATTTAAATGATATATTGGGCTAATATTAGACCTGTAGTTTATTTCATCTTTCTTTATGTGATCTTTTTGGTTCGTTTTGAGTCGACCCACCACCCGTATGGATACTAAACGCAAAATACACCAAACTAATACGAAATGGATTTTCGGAAATAAAACGGATTCTCGTCCGGGTTTGGGAATATTATATATTTGAGGAAATGATTTCTGAAAGAGTTAAAATTGTTAGGTCGTGCCAAGTCCGTAGTTGCTGTTTCGTGAGTTATCATACATCTTATTTCTACCTACCTCGTCTTGCTATTTTTCTGGACTTGAGGTGAGTCATAGCCCCACTTTTTAATCTTGAACTATGTTTTCAATACTTGGGGTGAGAAACGTGCAAATCATTTTACGTGGACTATTATCGCTTTTATATTCTTTCTAAACTTGCTATGCGTATGGACTAGGATATATTGTCAGCTTTAGTCACACTTTTTGTGTGTACTATTCAAGGTTGGCTTATTTGGTTATTGGTGGATTGTCAGCTTTAGTCACATATATGTTGTGTGCACTATTCAAGGTTGGCTTATTTGATTATGTGGAATTGTCAGCTTTAGTCACATATATGTTGTGTGTACTATTCAAGGTTGGCTTATTTAGATACTGTAGCGTGCACCTATAGGTTATTAATATTTCGGAGGTTATCCGAGTTATTATTGGTATTGCGGGGACTACCCAAATATCTATGTTAGTACGGAAGGGTATCCGTGTGTTTTGTTAGTACGGAAGGGTATCCGTGTGTTTTGTTGGAGCGGAGGGTATCCGCAGGCTTTTAGCGAATCCTTAGTCTAGCTAGCAAACGTTTTGCGTATATATGTCCACTATATTGTTAGTTGAGTTTAAACTTATGATCTCACCAGCGAAAGCTGACTTTTAGCACGTTTTCTCATGTAATTAAGTGTTGAGATGCATGCTTGGAATGGAAGGCTCGGCCAAGGCATACGGTTTATGGATCTATTTTTTTTCTAAACTCTGATAATTATATTTGGACCTATTGTTATTTTATTTTGGGCCTGACTCTGAATGATGTTGGGATAAATGTAAACCTTAAAACCCCGTTTTGGTTGTGTTTTTATTTTGTTTACTTTATCTCGTTCTATATTGTCTTGTATTGGATACCAATCCCCGTAGCACCCCGAAAGCTTGTTGAGTCTTCCGCTGTATCAAATTTTGGGGGTGTTACACTGATGAACCTATAATTATAGGTTCATCAGTTATTTCATCAGTTATTGAATAACTGATGAACCTATAATTATAGGTTCATCAGTTATTGACTAATTATAGGTTCATCAGTTAGGTTCATTGATTTTTTGGTTCGTTAATTATAGGTTCATCAGTTAGTTTATCAGTTATTGACTAACTGATGAACCTATAATTATAGGTTCATCAGTTAGTTTCATTAATTTTAGGTTCATCAGTTTGTTTATCAGTTATTGACTAATTGATGAACTTATAATTATTTGTCATGTGTTATGTGTTTAGGTTCATCAATTAGTCAAAAATGTTACCATAAAAATTGATGAACCAAAGTAACCTAACTGATAAATCTAATAACATAACTGATGAACCTAATAACCTAACTGATGAACTAAATGCATATTTTAAAAATACAATGATTAAAAAACTTTACTTTTTGAGTCATACATTAATAAAATGATTAATAATGCATTGAGAAACAAAAATTAGTGCATTTAGCTCAATTTTAAAACAAAATATATAAGGTATACATTTCATCAAACACATTGTGTGCAACAAATATGAGTTAAACACCATATTTAACGTGTGTTATCTTACTCATATGAGATCGGATTTGAGTGATTCAAAAACCTGTGTAAAGAGTGAACAAAAATCTATAACTTTCATGTTTTAAGTTTTTAACGATTTGACATTTATGAGGGTAAAAAAAAGGGCCGAAAATGACAAAAAAATCAAGAAAATCAAGACCCACTTAATATGTAAAAAAAAAGTTCGAAATATTTAACAAGATTTATACCAAATTAAAGATGATTAAATTTTAAAAATTATGGTGAAATCGGTTTTTCGTAAAAGTTTGTCGTTTGAAAGATATTTGCGTTTGAAGTTTTAGGGTGGAATAAAGAAACGGGTTAAAATGACCAAAATGCCCCCTAACCGAATTTAAAAAGAAAAAAGGGAGGGAGTGGGTGGTGGACACTTGTCACATGGTGAGTGGCTTTCTAGCCTTTGTAGACTTTTTATTTTTAGTCCCCTTTGTAGAGGATCGCACCTCTGAATGAAAATAGGTTTTTTACACAACCGCAAAATCTTTTCGAAAGTTCTTTTCACTAATAGACCATTTATAATCTCACAAATTAATTACCATTATTATTGTTAATATCATTATATACCATTGTCAAGACTATTTTAATGTTACACCTATTAAGACTTTCCAAAAATTTGAGAGTTAACGAGCGAAGACCATTTTTAAATAAAATAGGGTGTATCTAAAAATGTAGAAACCGAACCAACTAGTATAGGGTGTTATTGATAGATGTGAGTTTTGACTTTGTCTTACATGTTGTCTAAATAATTAAATTGCAAAATGAGCTGGGCACGATGATACTTTAACTACTACTTAGGCCACTTCTAATCAAAGTCATACAAATTAAAATAAGACTATACAGGCTAGATTCAAGACATCAAATGAAACAATAACGTGTTAACATATTCGATTACAATACTTAACTGCACAAATACCTAAAAAAAAAAAAAAAACTATTAGTAGACTTGATCAAGTAAATGTGAGCTAAAGAGGGTGTTTGGGTTACGAAAGTATTTGAAGGAATGAAGGCGATATTGAATTAATACATAAGTAAGTATCATGTATATACTATATAGGCTACCTATCGACTGTCCCCTTTTCTTAAATACGTAAGCAGTGGCTAATTAAAGATTATTTATTCATTGAAGAGATAAGTATGTAAGACTAGGTCTAGCTAGTCCATAAGTCACTATATGTGCTAGCCTAGAAGAATGGTGTATGTATTCAGCTTACTATCTTGAATGAAGTTATGTATTTTACTTTTCTGGTATGAAAGGCTTAATGGGCATGTTCATTGAAGTCTAATGTTTTGTAAGCTCATCTTGAGTTATAACAAAAATTTACCATTTCAGTGAAAAAAAAGTATTGAAGACTTTTATGTTATCATAAACTTCTTTATTTTGTTACATTATCTCTCCACTGAAGATCACATTATATGTGAAGATGACAAATAGTTCACGCATTTCTTGTTGTCCGTGCCAAAATATACCTATTTTTCACTCGATATAAATTTGTCAAAACCGAGATTTACCTATTTGTCGTGGGATAGAACCTTCGTTTTCATAAACTATCTATCAGAAGAATCATTTAAGTAAATCATGTGAGATAGTGATAATAAAAAAATTAACATGTGGGTTTTGTTATCTAGTCTACTTGCAAGATGTGATTCATTAACAACATGATCGACCTTGATATAAGGCAATCATAGTCAACTATGACTAATTGATATAATAAGACCATAAAAGAAGGTCAATATTTTTATAGATTAGGCTGCCCACAGTAAAAGGATTCAATCCCCTTACTTTTTCCTGTCACGTCAGCTTTCTCTATCCAGTGACCTGCAGGCGATTCAGTGCCCCAATAAAGCGACCTACACTACAAAAATATTACCCCACAAAAATACCTCTTTTAATTAATTAATACACACACAAAAAAAAAAAAAAAAAGGGCGATCGACAATCGGGCATACGACCCATTTGTGTTTTTGTCCTTGCTCGACCGAAAAGCCACAAAAGCAACGACCGAATGAAATCGATCGCATGACTCGGTCGTTGCCCCCTTCTGCATGCAGCCTTATGATTCAAGGTATCCAATGAAGACAATTTCACGCTAAGTTATTCAATTTATATTTATATTAATATTATTTATGATATATAAAATAATATGTACTTACTATTGATCTTACTCCTTTATAAAGAGTCTATCATTTTTGTCTTAAAAATTTAAGGAGTATAAAAGTTGATATTAATAGTACAAATGCTACACTATAAGCGAGTAAATAGATCTCACATTGATAATTGAAAATAGTCCTAATAAGAATTTATGTTACTTTGACTAGACATAAGCAAGTTACCAATATGAATATTCACATCATTATCATATGTTATTTAATGGAAAAATAACGTCATACAATAATAGTTATGTGTCAATTAAAATTTCGAAAATTTGATGATAACTAAAATGTTGAATACTTTTTTTAAGTATAAAAATTATTATTTAGAGGTGATCAACTTATTTGGTGATTATAGACACGATTTAATGTTGTAATAAATCTTGGAGTCATTTATGTTTAAGTCGAGATAACAAATAAAAAATTGTTTTACAACAATTAATTATTTTGTATAAGTTAAGTGACATATTAATACATAGTACCCTTACACTGGTCACATGATTCTATCAACATGGACTCACAATACATAGTACCCCTTTCACACTGGTCACATGGTAGACAATAAATCATAAAGTTACGTCTTTAAACATCGTCATGATCGTTGATAGGTTAATGCCGGAATTTAATTACACGAGTATTTGCTGTCGCAACGCATGGTACCCGACTAGTTACATATGAAACATTATTATTTATTTATTTTTTCCTTTTATCTAATTCTAAAACAAAAAAAGTCATGTAAACCTTCATTCAATACAATACAATCCATGTTAAGAGGGTATAGATTAAGAATATGAAATTATCATGACCCATATGGGGTCACTTGCTTCTTAGACTTAGGAGAGACTACTAAGGAGTGACCAAAGACCTTACAAGCATTTGGATTGAGGCTTTTGGATTTTCATCATATTAACAAAATTAATTGTTGTGTAATTGGGTGGAAGAGTTAACCGTCCTACTTAACATGCATAACTTAGTAAAACATGTGTAGGTAAATGACGAGGTAAATAATGTTCAAATCGTCATTGTTTTGAATGATAGTCTATAGCATAAAAATTAAAAATTAAAAATAAATTATAACGACGTATTTAAGTTATTAAAACCCGTTATTGCAAGTTAGACTTTTCATTTCTTATAAGCAAGTTTAGTACAGTTTTATTTAAGAATGGAAATTATATAGATGCAAGCTAAGTCATCCTGACAATTGTAAGTTAACACGTTATTATGCAAAAATAATCATTAACTATTGTAAGTTCACACATATAATTTTAGTTGACTTTGTTTCTTATTTGATAATCACAACTCTTGTTTGCAAGTGAATAGCCAATCACAATAAGTTTCTATACCATCATATTGCATCAGGTATATCACTCCTTTACGATAAACATTTATTTCACTATTTAATAAGGGTTTGAGAAAGTAAATCATCGATTCAATACAACTCATGGGTAAAGATTACTAGAACATATGCTCTTTATTGCCCAGGTTAAGTCACTAGAGAAGTGTAAATTGACACTCAAAGTAGATGGACGAGTATGGCGATTCAAACCTTTTGACACGTAAATGCTGAAAAGTATCATTAAATGTAACAAACTTTTATAAAAGGGCAAATGGCAAAAAAAGGTATCAAACTTAGGGTCTATTTCCAATCAAGGGATTATTCTTTTTTTCTTGCATAAAAAGGTACTCAACAAATTTTTTTGGCGGATTTGGGTTTTTTACTAACGTTCGTTAACTCATTTCGTTAATAAATTACATGTTTGGTCCTTGAGTTTGTAAAATCAATTCATGCACCATCCACCACCACCCACTACCACCAGCCACCACCAGCCGCCACCGCCACCTGCCGCCACCTCTACCACCATCCACCTACCTCCACCACCACCGTCCGCTACCACGCCCTTTAAAGAGACACAAAAGGGTGTGGGAAAAAGAAGAGGGTATCTTTTTATCTTCTATTGGGACAAGTAACCATGGATTTGTAGTGGTCCTTTTGTTACAGTTAACCAAATTAATATTTGTGAGGCCATCGATGATTCTTTATGATTCTTGTTTTCCTTTAAGATGATCATATTAACAAAGTTTAGCTATGTCCTAGCTTAGTTTTTTATTATCGAAACTTAGAAGAACTTCAAACAACTTGAACTTAGGAAAAAGGTTTCTTACGACAAAGTTGATGATCATCGTTGGTCTTAACTCAGCCCTAATTATATAAAAAGTGTAACAGCAAACTCGATTCTTTTTCTTTCTTTCTTTTTAAGACTAGTGATCAAAATGAGACATACAGTAAAACCTCTGTAAATTAATACTCGATAAATTAATAACCTCGATAAAATTAATAATTTGTCCGGTCCCAACTTGGGACCAGTACAAATTTGGAACCCAATCGATAAAATAATAAGATAATAATTTTTTTGAAACCTCAGTGTATATATATTAGTCCCAACGAAACTATAAATTAATAATTACTAAAAATCTCATATATATATATATATATATATATATATATATATATATATATATATATATATATATATATATATATATATGTATGTGTGTGTAAGAGAGTGATGTACTTCAAAATCCTAAAATTGATTAGTAAAAAATGAATTTCATTGTCACTTGTTATCTTTTGTTGAACTTCAAATATATATTGAGTTTATCTCAAATCTCCTTATTGTACTAAAGTGTTGGTATTTTGTCTTCTCGTACTGCAATAAAAAATGTTTTTATTTGCATAAAGTGTGAATATGAATTCATAAAATTTTAATTGGAACTTGTTTTTTAAATTTATTTTTCATCTCTAACGAGGATACATAATTACAACTAGCATTTACACTTGAAAATTTAAAGGCCATATGTAAAACCTCTTTAAATTAATAAATTATTAATTTATCGATATAATAATATCTCGCTAAATTAATAAAATATACTGGTCCCAACACTATTAATTTATAGAGGTTTTACTGTAACTGTGCAACATGTTGCAAGGAACAACAATGTTTGGTAGAAATTGCATTTTAAATGTATCAAGTGTTTAAAAGTTCTTAGCTTTTTTTTACACTACAAGCTTTCTTTTCTTTTTCAAAGTTTTGATCATCAGACTTTAAGAGCAAAACAAAGTAGTACTACAAAAGTCGGGCCAAATGATATGGTTTAAAAGCTCCTAATGAACTAAGCATTGATGTTCAAAAAAATTAAAAAAATAAAATAAAACCATACACCATATTAGGCTAGTAATAAAAGTAAAGTCGATTTATAAAACCATACACCATACTATCCTTGACTGAATTTATTCTCCTAGCTTTCATTGCACTGTCTATGTCTGCATACACCAAGAAAACCAACGCAAGTGGGGCGTTTGGTTAACCGAATTGTCACCCATGCATTTTAACGTCCTTAAGAGTTTCACAAGCATTATCGATCTGTAATAGATCAATATGGTTATTTCATATGGGCATTTCATCGAACAGTTGGTGGGCATAAAATACAACAGGGTCAAAATCACATAACACCGTAAAATAAGTCAAATTTATAATCATGTAGATCAATTAACAGGTAATCTAATAAAGGGTATAATTTATGGTATGGATTCACTAAAGTAGAATATTTATAGGGTTCATAAAGATATATAATTAAAAAAATGTAAAGGGGTTGGTTTAGGGGTTACCAACCAGTGAGAGTGAGTGATTGAAGAAATGTATGTAAGAAAGATCTTTGGGTTGAAGTTTCAGAGGTGTAGCGCCATTGTTGTGAGTTTGTGACTGCTGGGATGAAAGGTTTTTGGATGGTGGCAACGATCAGTGGTGGTAGCGGACGGTGGTGGTGTAGGTAGGTGGTGGTGGTGGTGGATGGTGGTAGAGGTGGTGGCAGCTGGTAGTGGCAGGTGGTAGTGGGTGGTGGTGGATGGTGCATGAAATGATTATACAAACTCAAGGACCAAACATGTAATTTACTAACGAAGTGAGTTAACGAACGTTAGTAAAAAACCTAAATCCGCCAAAAATATTTGTTGGGTACCTTTTTATGCAAGAAAAAAAGAATAATACCTTAATTGGAAATGGACCTTAAGTTTGGTACCTTTTTGTGTCATTTGCCCTTTATAAATTATTCTAATCTGCATATTTTGATGTGTTTTCAGGTTAAAAATAGTGAAACGTGTATGTGTTTTTCTAGTATGAAAGCACATTGTAATATGCATATTTTAATACTTTATGAAAGTTTTTGAACGTATTTCTATGCTCTTTTGTTGCCTGAAGTACTTTTTAATTTGTAAATGTTATGTCATTATTACTCGTAGGCTAATGGGCATTTTTTATTTTTCTTGATACTTGAAGCTATTAGCTACACTATTGCATGTTGACTAACATAGTAGTCAATGATGTTTTCACCCGGTTTCATCTTGAAGTGTTCAAACTCATTATACAACTGATATTCTCGATCTTCTTTAGTTAATTCAGAGCCAACAATTGGTGGCAATTTTTGACACTACATGAAACAAACAGAACTTTACAATGAAATAAACGGGCTGATAACATCAAATAATCATGATATTTAAGTGTCAATTTCCCCTAATATGCTCATTATTTGTACTTATTATTAGGATATATACTTTGATATCGTTATATTTTGTATCCAGGTTACAAATGAGCATAAGAGCTGAAGAGATGCGGAAATTGGAAAGAACTCGCAAAAGACACACTATTATAGTATGCTGAAGAAAGCTACGGCGTAACTCACACTCTTTATTACGCCGTAGCTAGGAATTCAAATATGAAGATTAAAGTCAACTCGGACCAAGGACTACGGCGTAACCATAATCATTAATTACGCCATAACTACTTAGAAGAATTCCTAGTGATGAAGGCTACACTGTAACATTGTTATTGAGTTACGGCGTAGCAATGACACTGTAAGTGATCCTAGATCCATAATTAAGCTATGGCGTAGCCACACATGAAGACTACGACGTAAGTGAAACCCTAGAAGAAGTTACAACGTAACCAGTTACATCAACTACGCGTAACTATTCCTATTGAATAAGATCGTTCTATGATTACAGTTACGGCGTAACCAACTCATAAAGTTACGCCGTAGCAGTGTCGAGCCTATAAATATAATCTTAATTTCTGCATTTTACAACAACTTTCTCACCACCAAAAGTCAGATATCATAGGGAGTATTTAGAGGGGAATTCTACAACAGCATACAGAGCTATTCCAAGGGAGAGATCACGCTCACAACACCATAAGTTTTAGCTTTTCATTGTTTAATCTACATTTCGAATTCATGTCTTGTTTAAACATTGATTTAAGTGTTGTTATTAATATGATCGGCTAAGCACCTCTGGCTAGCCTAGTTATGATTCCTTTATTGTTTTGATTATGTTTTTGTACTTTTCATAATGCTTCTAGTGTGTGCATGCTTATTTTATCGTAGATCCTTTAGTTGCGGTAGTTTAAAAGAACCTGTTATACTTGGTATGCTAGGAGAATTGACTATAGGACTCTGGCGTAGTTAGGTTGCGAAGGAAATGGTTGGGATGAAAACTAGCCATTTGCCTTGTGTGCAAATTGACCATCAGACCACTTTCCGGGTTGGATAAACTTAAGTAATTAGAGTATGGTTTAACATCTGAGAGGCCGGACCATACAAGGTTACAAATCTCAAAATAAGTTTATTATGATATGATAATAAACTTATAAAAGCCGACAATTTTATTATGGTTTAACATCTAGCATGTCGACTTATATAAGTTTATTATGATATGATAAATTTATAAAAGCCGACAAGTCTCAAAATAAGCCATAAAATTAGAGCTTATAAAAAATAAGCCGTAATGGGCTTATGTTTAATAAGCTTAGCCAAACAGGCCCTATAATGATAATAACAATAATAATAGTATTGTAATTAATTTGTGAGATTATAAGGGCCCGTTTGGTTTGTAAGTGGGATTGAAATTGGATTTGAATTTGGGAAAGGTTTGAAAGAAACTGAATTTAAGTATAACTTTGGATTAAATGAGGAGAGAGAAAATAAATGATTAATAAGTTTATTTTATATGTTTGTTTGGTCATTTTTATATATCCCCACCAAAATTGCACCTACATAGTGGGTAATCACTTTTTGAATCCAAATGTCATGTCAGTGGCTTTCATAAGTTACCAAACGCAGTTTTTGATAATGATTTCATTCAATACCCGGTCATAAGGTTGAACCAAACGGGCCTTAAATAGTCTACTAGTGAAAAGAAATTTCGAAAAGATTTTGCAGTTGTGTAAAAAGCCTTCTAAGGGTGGTGGCAATGGGAGCGGGGTGGCCAACGGTTTGCCCCAAACGGCCGGGGAACACCGCCGCCACCCCAGCGGTTTGGTTGGGAGGTATTGTCCAGTGGTGAAGTTCGTTTCCACGGTTTGAAAAAATGTATACATTGGGCATTCATTGTTTGTGAACGTTGGAGGTAAAAAAAAAAAAAAAAAAAAAAAAAAAAAAAAAAAAAAAAAAAAAAAAAAAAAGACGTTGGGAGTTAATGTAACCCCCGGTACATTTTCTAAACTTACTTCTAGCCAAAATATTTATTTTTGTACCTGAGACGCATTAAAACTTTTATTTTGTGATGATTTGGGCTTCGGAAATGTGAGATATATTGGAAACGAGAACTTTATTCCTTGATTGACTCAACACAACCTAGAACACTCGAATTGTATTGCATTTGCCAAATTATTTGAATTATTTTGAGTTTTGGAAAAACTCTGAAGTTTATGCTTGATTTTATTAGAAAAATTATTTCGTGAACAATGGCGCAAGTTTCGTAAATTTTTGAGTCCGTTTGCTATGTCGTTCGAGCCCCGAAGCGTTTAGCGTTATAAGTTTACTATGTTGGTGATATTAGTCCTTGGAGTATCACCCTCCATCCACCCCACACTTTCATTAATTTCAAAACTAACCCTACACTATTTTAACCATATATAAACCCCACACACCCCATTTTCTTTCATTTTCAATATATTAAACACACACACTCCACCAAAATCTCTCCCCTCTCTCTCTTGTTCGCCGGCCAACCCACCACCGCCGGCCACCCATCTCCGGCTGCCGGAAAATTATTCCGGCTACCCCAAAATTTCTAACTTTTTATATTTTATAGATCGGGACGTCCCCGTTCTGGTTGTACAAGCCGATTTAATCAAAACCACCTCTAACCCCCTCAAACCATCACCACCGCCGCACCACCATCACTAACGCCGCCATCCTACCGCCGGTAAACCACCCCCGCCGCCCCTCTTTTCTTTATTTTCTTTATTTACTTTTATTTTCAAAACCTTCATTTTAATTTCTATATGAAATCCGATTTTAATAATAAAAGTTTTATAAAAAAAATGTTTTGATATTGTTTTTGAACCTACTCGTGTGGATTTCTTGTGTCTTCGACTCGGCCGCGACTCGGTATAACTCACCGAGTCAACTCGTGACTCGGTGAGGGATTTGTTTATTATTGGTGTTGTTTGGTACTAGTGACAAGGGAGTGTCTAATTTTGTGTTTGGATTTGACTTTGAGGGCCCGTTTGGTTGTGTCGTGTCTCGGCAGCCACGAACCACCACCACCGAGCCTTGGGTGGTGGTGGGGAGGGAGTATGATTATTGTTATTATTGTTGGGAGAGTGTTTGGATTAGTTTTAGGTTGGTTTGGTTCGGATTTGGATGATTTTGGTTGAGCCGAGGTGGAGTAAGGCTCGGTTTGGATATTGATTTGGTTTCGGATTATTTAGTTTTGATACGGGTTTGGTTTTAGAGTTGTTATTATTGTCGTGATGATTATTTTTGGGTATTGATTAATAGTCTCGGAATATATATATGTTTATTAGAAACGGTAACTAAATAATAAAATGGATAATATAAATATGAAACATAAAATAAAATTTATATAGTTTAGTGGACTTAATATCGGACATGTTTCCGTATATGACATTGTGAGCTTGTATTGGGTGTATCGGATTTACGTCCATAGTTATTTGGATGTTATGGATCCTTTGGTACACGAGACGGTATGGTACGTTAGGCCCGTAAAGATCTTAACGTACCTGGAACCCGAACAAATACAAAATGGTCGATAAAACCTAAACAACCAATGGACAACGCGAATGATATATCCAATCATATTTACTTATATATATATATACACGATAATATTATTTAAAAATAATAAAGAGTCGTTGACTCGGGAAACGTTATATAAATGGGCAGGTCATGCCGAAATTTCGTAAAATTCTTTATAAACTTATATTATTTTACTAAATATTATTATTATTTTAAAACCTTTTGTTTCGACATTATATTGGGAAAACGGGTAAAATCCGAGACTTATTGTACGCGTTATTATTTATATTTATTTGAGTGAGCTCTTCTATTCGTATTCTTTTCTTCACATTTCTTTCGACGACTTTCTTCGAAGAGTTCTTTCGTTTTTCTCTTATATTTGGTTGATTCGTCGACTTATTTCTTTTCTAACTTTTGTCTCCCACACGAGACTTTTACGAAATCTATTTCTTCAAATGCCATTGTGTTTACAAAATCTTTTATTCAAGCATTATTTATTGAGATATTCGAGTATAGTTCTGAGTTATGCGATTTATATTGATTAGGTTGTGCTGAGGTTCATTTGCTGTGACGCTTTATTGATTGATTACTATATCTCGTTTCCTGCTGCTATTATTAAGGTGTGATTCATAGCCCCGCTTTTTATATTTTAGTTGTTTATAAACTCATGGGGTGAGACACATGCTTTAAATGTTTTATGAGCACAAGTATTATTTATTTTGGTATGCTTTTTCCTGAATGATGATATATATATATATTCCTGACGATTTTCTAAGTAGCTTGTCTTGCCGGAAATACCCTCAGATCATGAGCCATTAGTCACCTGCGGGTGAGCACGAACTTAGTTTATAGGCCTATAGGACTGACCATCCCACTAGTAGTTGTCAAGGGCTTGACATGCGGGTGTACTATTTGTCGTTTTGCTGAGTATTGGCAAGTACTCAGCCTTAGGGGCACTTATTATTATTATGAAATTCCGCGGTTATTGATTATGTCAGTACAGCGTACTATTGATTGGTTTGGTTAACGTTTTGCGTGTCATGAGCTTAGTACCATCAACCGTATGTATGCACAGGGATGCCTCTACATATTGGGTGTTATCTTGATTACCCTGGTGTTTGCATTTGTTGCTTATATCGTATGATTAAAACCCTTGTGCTCAACTTAATTATTTTAAACCTATGGATTACACTCAACCTTTGTGTTGACTTTTAAGCATGTGCTTCTCAGGTACTACTGCTAATTAATTTGTGGAAGTGTTATGATCTTGGGCGTGGTGGAGTGGCTGGAGGAAGGAAGTTCTCTGTCAAGGCAGCTTATTTATTTCTACTATCATTATTTATCATGTCATTCGTAGAACCTTGGTGTGTTTTTAAATGTTTTCCGCTGCTATACTTATTTACTTTCCGCTGCTAAACCTTGTATTTCTACTACCATACTTGGATTTCCGCTGCTAAACTTTATCATTTTCTGCTGCAAATCTTATTTTTATTCCGTTGCTATTTTGTTAAAGAGTCTATGTACTCTAAAATGGTTTGTAATACGAATGATATGTTTTTGAGGCATTTTTAAACGTCCCGTGTTGTGGTCGTTTGCCATAAAGATGCCTGGTTTCTATTCGCGTAGTGCCCCCAGCATGTCAGCTGTCGTATTTTGAGTTGGGGGTGCTACAGAATGGTATCAGAGCATGGTTTATAAAGAACGAGCTCGCACTTGACTATAAACTTTTTCCTGGAGTCAAAATGTTTTGAGACAGAAAGCCGACAGCCTTCCATGCCACTTCGCGCCCAGGTATTTCTTTTAAACTTTACATGTATATATGTTTTATATTGAGATTGGTTTGGACTTTTCCCACTATCATGCTTTGGCTTATAAAATGGTTTTTCCGCGAAAATTTGGCTAGTATTTTTATGCTTTTCTTATACTCTTGTAGAGTATCATGTCTGTCCCAGTTCCCCGTGATCAAGTTCCGATCCCACCCGTTGTTGACCCATTGCCTTTAGGAGATGATGTTGAGTTAGAGGTTGATGTTGAGTTGGATGTTGATGTTTGTCTAGATGATGAGGTAGGTTGAGAGGATGATGTGGATATTGAGGATGATGGAGATGAGGAGATGGATGATGATGATGATGACGAGGAGGATAGTGATGAGGAGTTTATGGAGGAGGATCAGGATGTTCCCCCGCCACCTTCACCTGTTGTGTCGGATGTGACATATGAGTCGGATACTCCCGAGAGTTTGGAGCATGCTATGATTACCTAGGTGACATCGACAGAGGTCATGTCTATAGAGTTAGCGTCTACTTATGAGGTTGGAGAGTCGTCCGCAGACCCACGTGTTGCGTCTTCAGTGATTAGGGATGAGTTGAGCAGATTGAGAGAGGAGCTGACCTGGTGTCAGGGTCGTTACATGTCGAGGTCCAGGAGTACGTGTTTTCGTCCATCTACCGTCGTGGAACTGATGAAGGAGAAGAGAGAAGGGAAGAAGGTAGTAGATAAGTTACAGGTTGGTTTATATAGGTAGAGTGCTAGGTTGAGCCCTGTGGAGGAGACGTATGCTGAGTTTCAGGGACGTTTGGATTCCTTGGATAGGAGGATGATAGAGGTTGGGAGAATGGCGAGGCAGTTATCTCAGACAGAGTTGTATGCAGGAGATGATAGTCGACACTATCGTACTAGTATCAGCGAGTTATGGAGTGAGTTGCATGAGATGCAGAGACAGGCCTATGCAGAGAGGATGACCCGCCTTAGGTCTTACGACGGCATTGATGTGATGGCTATGTATGGAGATCATTCAGGAGATCAGTGATTAGATCATTTATAATAGTTGGTATCTTAATGGTAGTTTACCTAGTATATGCTAAACTGAATCCTTCAGTTGGTAGATTTTATTCGAAACTTGTACTTGTTTTGCATATCTTGTAAGACCAATGTCAAGTATGAAATCTATGATGTTTTATGGTGATGTACTATTATTGATGTTGACTTATGCTATATTATGGTTTATTCATGTGATGATGCTTTATCTTGTTTTGTAATTCTGACACGTTAATCCAATACTTACAAGTGTTGTGCTTTGTATTGATTGATAGAATTATGCCTCCTAGGAAGATGACCCCTGCTGCTATTCAGCAGATGATTGATGAGGGTGTTGCAGCGCTTGCTAGGCAAGCAGGTGTTCCTCAGAATGTTGAACCGGCTAGAGCTCAAGCTGTTCCTAACAACCATTTCTGTACTTTTAAGGAATTTATGGATTGTAAGCCCATTACCTTTAAGGGAACTGAAGGAGCTGTTGGATTGACTCAATGGTTTGAGAAAGTGGAATCGGTGTTTCATAGGAGTAGTTGTACTGAGAATAATAGGGTGAAGTATGCGACAGGCACATTGTTGGAGCATGCCTTGTCTTGGTGGAATGCTTATGTTCAGGAAAAGGGAATGGAGGAAGCTTATAATACTTCGTGGGAAGATTTCAAGAAAGCTATGGTTAAGAAGTACTGTTCTCGTAGTGATTTGAGGAAGTTGGATACTGAGTTCTATTATTTGGCTGTGAAAGGTTCTGATCTTGCTACTTATGTGCGACGTTTCCAAGAGCTGAAGGTGTTTTGTGCTCACATGGTGCCCGATAATGAGAAGTTACTCAAGAAGTTTATCGGTGGATTGCCTGCGAGTATTCAAGGAAATGTGACGTCGTACAATGCTGAGACTTTAGATGATACTATTAGCATGGCTGAACGCCTTATGGATCAAGTGACTAAGCATGGTGCTGTTCAAAAGAGTAATCACTTTGACAACAAGAGGAAATGGGAGGATAACCGAAGGAACAACAACTATAACAACCCCAACAACCGCTACAACAACAATCAGTATCGTAACAACAATCACCATCACCAGCAGAATAGGAGACAGGAGACTGTTAAGGCATTTGTGGCTACACAAGGAGGAGCGAATGTTGGACAGCAAACTCTTTGTGGGAAGTGCCACCAGCATCATACTGGACCATGTGCTGTGAGATGTATGAAGTGTCAAAAGGTTGGTCATGTTGCAAGGTTTTGTAAGAGTGAGGTTGTGGCGACAGGAGCAAATGCTCAGCCTGTAGTTACATGTTTTGGATGTGGAGAGCGTGGACATTATAGGGGACAATGCCTGAAGAATGCTGGGTAAGGAAATGTAGGTGCTCGAGGTAAAGTGTACGTGATGGGAAATGGAGAGCCGCATCAAGATCCGAATGTTGTCACTGGTATGTTTCTTCTCAATGACCTTTGTGTTAAAGTTTTGTTTGATTCGGGTGCCGATATGAGTTTTGTGTCTTCTAAGATTGCGCCGTTACTTCGACTTACCCCTACTCTATTAGATGTTAGCTATAGTATTGAGTTAGCTGATGGTAACCTAGTAGATACCCGTACCGTGATCCGTGGCTGCACCCTTAACCTTTTAGGTCACCCTTTTAGTATTGATTTGATGCCCATCGAGCTCGGAAGCTTTGATGTGGTAGTTGGAATGGATTGGTTATCCAAGAATCGAGCGAGCATTGTTTGTGGAGAACGAGTTGTTCGTATCCCTCTCAATGATGAGATTTTGATTGTTTGAGGTGATAGGAGTGGAACTCGTCTGAATATCATATCATGTATCAAGACCATGAAATATCTTGAGAAAGGATGTCACGCATTCCTAGCTCACGTGGCTAAGAAGGAGTCGAGAGAGAAGCGACTCGAGGATGTTTCTGTAGTGCATGATTTTCCTGAAGTATTTCCTGAAGATTTGCTGGGACTTCCGCCAGCCCGACAAGTGGAGTTTCGCATCGACTTAGTTCCAGGAGCTGCACCTGTTACACGTGCACCGTATCGTTTAGCGCCATCGGAAATGGAGGAGTTATCGAAGCAATTGCAAGAGCTGTTGGATAAAGGATTTATTCGACCGAGTTCTTCGCCCTGGGGAGCTCCATTATTGCTTGTAAAGAAGAAGGATGGATCGTTTAGGATGTGCATCGACTACCGAGGATTGAATAAGTTAACCGTGAAGAACCGCTACCCGTTACCAAGGATTGATGATTTGTTTGATCAGTTGCAAGGATCGAGTTACTACTCTAAGATTGATTTGAGGTCTGGTTATCACCAACTCAAGGTTCGGGAAGAGGATATTCCCAAGACGACATTTAGGACCCGTTATGGTCATTATGAGTTTCAAGCTATGCCTTTTGGTTTGACAAATGCACCTGCAGTATTCTTGGACCTCATGAACCGAGTGTGCAAGCCTTATCTGGATAAGTTCGTGATAGTCTTTATCGACGATATTTTGATCTAATCAAAGAGCGAGGAAGAGCACAAACAGCATTTAGCTATGATTCTTAGGTTGCTTAAGGACGAGCAGTTGTATGCTAAGTTCTCTAGTGAAGGATTACATGTGGATCCCGCTAAGATTGAGGCGATTGAGAAATGGTCAACGCCGGTTAACACCACAGAAATTCGTCAATTTCTAGGATTGGCTGGGTATTACAGGAGATTCATCGAGGGATTCTCCAAGATATCTAAACCATTAACCGCATTGACTCACAAGGATAAGAAGTATGAATGGGGAGAGGAAGAAGATAAAGCATTTTAGACCTTGAAGCAGAAGCTTTGTAGTGCACCGATATTGGCTTTGCCAGAGGGAGTAGAAGATTTCATGGTTTATTGTGATGCCTCGCATCAAGGATTAGGAGCAGTTTTGATGCAATGAGGAAAGGTTATGGCATATGATTCCCGACAGCTTAAGACTCATGAAGAGAAGTATACCACTCATGATTTGGAGTTAGGAGCCGTGGTTTTTGCCCTCAAGTTGTGGAGACATTACCTTTATGGTACTAAGTGTGTTGTCTTTACCGATCACAAGAGTTTGCAGTATATTTTGGATCAGAAGGAGTTGAATATGCGACAACGACGATGGTTGGAGACGTTGAGCGATTATGATTGCGAGATACAATACCACCCGGGAAAGGCAAATGTTGTGGCTGATGCTTTAAGTCGCTAGGAACGTTTGAAACCGTTACGCGTTCGAGCTTTAGTCTTGACGATTAACTCAAATTTACCCGCTCAGATTCTGCAAGCACAAGAAGAAGTCGTGAAAAGAGGAGAGCTTAAGGAGGAGAAAGTTGATGGGATGATTAGAAAGGAGAAACTTGAGAAACGTTCAGATGGAACTTTGTGTTACAAAGGAAGAAGTTGGGTGCCCTTGTTTGGAGGACTGAGAGACTTGATTATGCTCGAGTCTCATAAGTCAAAGTATTCCATTCACCCAGGATCTGACAAGATGTATCAAGATGTGAAGAAGTTATATTGGTGGCCCAATATGAAAGCTGAGATTGCCGATTATGTCCGTAAGTGTCTTACGTGCGCCAAGGTTAAGGCTGAACATCAGAAACCGTCCGGTTTGCTAGAACAACCTGAGATCCCAGAATGGAAATGGGAAAGAATAACAATGGATTTTGTCACCAAGCTACCAAGGACTTTGACAGGATTCGATGCTATTTGGGTAATAGTCGATCGATTGACTAAATCCGCGCAATTTTTGCCAATCAAAGAGAATTACAGTATGGATAAGTTGACCAAGCTCTATGTAAAGGAGATAGTATCTCGACATGGAGCGCCCATGTCTATTATCTCAGATCGAGACAGCAGGTTTACTTTGAACTTTTGGAAGTCACTTCAAGATTCGTTTGGCACGAACCTTGACATGAGTACCGCTTACCATCCACAAACCGATGGTCAAAGTGAGAGAACCATCCAAACTTTGGAAGATATGTTGCGTGCGTGTGCGATTGATTTTGGTAATGGATGGGATGTCCATTTGCCCTTGATTGAGTTTTCTTACAACAACAGTTATCACGCGAGTATTAAGGCCGCACCGTTTGAAGCACTCTATGGTCGGAAGTGCCGATCACCTATATGTTGGGATGAAGTAGGAGAAGCCCAGCTTATTGGACCAGATTTAGTTCGTGAAACGACCGAGAAGATTGCTCAGATTAAAGATCGATTGAGAGTTGCTCGTGACCGACAGAAGAGTTATGCAGATGTGAGGCGTAAACCCTTGGAATTTCAGGTAGGAGATAGGGTTATGTTGAAAGTATCGCCTTGGAAAGGTGTGATCAGGTTTGGTAAGAGAGGAAAGTTGAACCCCTGTTATATTGGACCATTTAAGATTGAGAAGAGGATTGGTCTTGTGGCATATAAGCTAGAATTGCCACCGGAGCTCAGTAGAGTTCACCCTACTTTCCACGTGTCGAATTTGAAGAAGTGTTTGACCGATGAGACCGCTGTAATTCCGCTTGAGGAGATTGAGATTGATGAGCAATTTCATTTTGTTGAGGAGCCTGTTGAGATTATGGATCGCGAGGTTAAGCGATTGAAGAAGAGTCGTATTCCTCTTGTGAAGGTTCGATGGAATTCCAAGAGAGGACCATAGTATACTTGGGAATGCGAGGACGAGTTTAAATGCAAATACCCAAATCTTTTCAAAACCGGGACTGGCAACTCGAAACTAAATCCGGGACGGATTTCTAAATAAGATGTATGTGATGTAACCCCCGGTACATTTTCTAAACTTACTTCTAGCCAAAATATTTATTTTCGTACCTGAGATACATTAAAACTTTTATTTTGTGATGATTTGGGCTTGGGAAACGTGAGATATATTGAAAAAGAGAACTTTATTCCTTGATTGACTCAGCACAACCTAGAACACTCGAATTGTATTGCATTTGCCAAATTATTTGAATTATGTTGAGTTTTGGAAAAACTCTCAAGTTTATGCTTGACTTTATTGTAAAAATTATTTCGTGAACAATGGCGCAAGTTTCGTAAATTTTTGAGTCTGTTGGCTATGTCATTCGAACCCCGAAGCGTTTAACATTATAAGTTTACTACGTTGGCGATATTAGTCCTTGGAGTATCACCCTCCATCCACCCCACACTTTCATTAATTTCAAAACTAACCCTACACTATTTTAACCATATATAAACCCCACACACCCCATTTTCTTTCATTTTCAATATATTAAACACACACACTCCACCAAAATCTCTCCCCTCTCTCTCTTGTTCGCCGGCCGACCCACCACCGCTGACCACCCATCTCCGGCCGCCAGAAAATTATTCCGGCCACCCCAAAATTTCTAACTTTTTATATTTTATAGATCGGGACGTCCCCGTTCCGGTTGTACAAGCCGATTTAATTAAACCCACCTCTAACCCTCTCAAACCATCACCACCGCCGCACCACCATCACCAACGCCGCCATCCTACCGCTGGTAAACCATCCCCGCCGCCCCTCTTTTCTTTATTTTCTTTATTTACTTTTATTTTCAAAACCTTCATTTTAATTTCTATATTAAATCCGATTTTAATAATAAAAGTTTTATAAAAAAAAATATTTTGATATTGTTTTTGAACCTAAAAACTCGTGTGGATTTCTTGTGTCTTCGACTCGGCCGCGACTCGGTATAACTCACCGAGTCAACTCGTGACTCGGTGAGGGATTGGTTTATTATTGGTGTTGTTTGGTACTAGTGACAAGGGAGTGTCTAATTTTGTGTTTGGATTTGATTTTGAGGGCCCGTTTGGTTGTGTCGTGTCTCGGCAGCCACGAACCACCATCACCGAGCCTTGGGTGGTGGTGGGGAGGGAGTATGATTATTGTTATTGTTGTTGGGTGAGTGTTTGGATTAGTTTTAGGTTGGTTTGGTTCGGATTTGGATTCTTTTGGTTGAGCCGAGGTGGAGTAAGGCTCGGTTTGGATATTGATTTGGTTTCGGATTATTTAGTTTTGATACGGGTTTGGTTTTAGAGTTGTTATTATTGTCGGGATGATTATTTTTGGGTATTGATTAATAGTCTCGGAATATATATATGTTTATTAGAAACGGTAACTAAATAATAAAATGGATAATATAAATATGAAACATAAAATAAAATTTATATAGTTTAGTGGACTTAATATCGGACATGTTTCCGTATATGACATTGTGAGCTTGTATTGGACGTATCGGATTTACGGCCATAGTTATTTGGATGTTATGGAACCTATGGTACACGAGACGGTAGGGTACGTTAGGCCCGTAAAGATCTTAACGTACCTGGAACCCGAACAAATACAAAATGGTCGATAAAACCTAAACAACTAATGGACAACGCGAATGATATATCCAATCATATTTACTTATATATATATATATATATATATATATATATATATATATATATATATATATATATATATATATATATATATATATATATATATATATATATATATACACGATAATATTATTTAAAAATAATAAAGAGTCATTGACTCGGGAAACGTTATATAAACGGGCAGGTCATGCCGAAATTTCGTAAAATTCTTTATAAACTTATATTATTTTACTAAATATTATTATTATTTTAAAACCTTTTGTTTCGACATTATTTTGGGGAAAACAGGTAAAATCCGAGACTTATTGTACGCGTTATTATTTATATTTATTTGAGTGAGCTCTTCTATTTCTCTTATATTTGGTTGATTCGTCGACTTATTTCTTTTCTAACTTTTGTCTCCCACACGAGACTTTTACGAAATCTATTTCTTCAAATGCCATTGTGTTTACAAAATCTTTTATTCAAGCATTATTTATTGAGATATTCGAGTATAGTTCTGAGTTATGCGATTTATATTGATTAGGTTGTGCTGAGGTTCATTTGCTGTGACGCTTTATTGATTGATTACTATATCTCGTTTCCTGCTGCTATTATTAAGGTGTGATTCATAGCCCCGCTTTTTATATTTTAGTTGTTTATAAACTCATGGGGTGAGACACATGCTTTAAATGTTTTATGAGCACAAGTATTATTTATTTTGGTATGCCTTTTCCTGAATGATGATATATATATATATTCCTGACGATGTGCTAAGTAGCTTGTCTTGCCGGAAATACCCACAGATCATGAGCCATTAGCCACCTGTGGGTGAGCGCGAACTTAGTTTATAGGCCTATAGGACTGACCATCCCACTCGTAATTGTCAAGGGCTTGACATGCGGCTGTACTATTTGTCGTTTTACTGGGTATTGGCAAGTACTCAGCCTTGGGGGCACTTATTATTATTATGAAATTCCGCGGTTATTGATTATGTCAGTACAACGTACTGTTGATTGGTTTGGTTAACGTTTTGCGTGTCATGAGCTTAGTACCATCAACTGTATGTATGCACAGGGATGCCTCTACATATTAGGTGTTATCTTGATTACCCTGGTATTTGCATTTGTTACTTATATCGTATGATTAAAACCCTTGTGCTCAACTTAATTATTTTAAACCTATAGATTACACTCAACCTTTGTGTTGACTTTTAAGCATGTGCTTCTCAGGTACTACTGCTAATTAATTTGTGGAAGTGTTATGATCTTGGGCGTGGTGGAGTGGCTGGAGGAAGGAAGTTCTCTGTCAAGGCAGCTTATTTATTTCTACTATCATTATTTATCATGTCATTCATAAAACCTTGGTGTGTTTTTAAATGTTTTCCGCTGCTATACTTATTTACTTTCCGCTGCTAAACTTTATCATTTTCCGCTGCAAATCTTATTTTTATTCCGCTGCTATTTTGTTAAAGAGTCTATGTACTCTAAAATGGTTTGTAAAACGAATGATATGTTTTTGAGGCATTTTTAAACGTCCCGTGTTGTGGTCATTTGCTATAAAGATGCCTGGTTTCGATTCGCGTAGTGCCCCCAGCATGTCAGCTGTCGTATTTTGAGTTGGGGGTGCTACAGTTAATGTGGAACCAAAAAAAAATCCTTATAAATACTAAACTTTACCCATTCAAAAAATCACTTCCAATTCAAATTATCTCTTCCTTCTCTATTTCATACTTAAAAAAAATAATAATAATAATAAAAAATAAAAAAAGTGTAGCATGGATCAAAGAAAATCAAGAGGTGTTTCAAGCTCAACAAGAGGTCGTGGTCGGGGCTTTCGTGGTCAACTTTTTCGGCCTACTATCCCTCAATCGGCCTACTATCCCCAACCTCCACCACCGGGGAATCCACAATACTTTCAACAACAATATTATACACGACCTCTACCACCGATGGATCCAAGCCAATATAACATATTAATGACAAGTGAGGTCAACCCGTTTAGTGACTACCGTGAAGGTCCTTCACGTCGTGAGCCTAGTGTTGAGTACGAACTACCTCTATATGGTGATTGTTAGCCTCGCTTTTTTTATAAAGATAACGTCACACAAGTGAATTGGACTAGATTAGAAAGTACAAGGGCTACTATTGTCAAGTAGGCAAACTTGTAATGTAAGGAGCCTATAAATACCCCTCTTGACTCTCCATGAGGGGTGTGGAAAAGTGTGTGTGTAAACTTCATATTGTCATTTTAATATAAACCCTTTTCTCCACCTTTCTCTCTCTACTTTCTCTCTCTAGAACCATGATGTATTTCCATCAACCTCGACCTCCGGAACGTGTTTCTTGGTAATAACAAGTGGTATCAGAGCTAACCGGGGGCGAATCGTGGTGTTTTTGGGTGAAAAATCGTGTTTTTTGGTGTTTTTTCTCGGAAAAATTACGTTTTTTAGTGAGTTTGAAAAAAAAAATTTACCGAGTTTGGAAAAAAAAATTTACCGAGTTTGGAAAAAAAAATTACCGAGTTTGGAAATTTTTTTTTACCGAGTTTGGAAAAAAAAAATTTACCGAGTTTGGAAATTTTTTTTACCGAGTTAGAAAACAATTTTACCGAGTTTGAAAACATTTTTACCGAGTTAGAAATCAAAGTTTGTGAGTTAGGATTCTGAGTTTCAAAGGTTACCGAGTTTGGTCAGATTTTACCGAGTTAGGTGATCTTACCGAGTTAGGTAATCTTACCGAGTTAGGTGGTGTTACCGAGTTAAGTGGTATTACTGAGTTAGGTGATCTTACCGAGTTAGGTGATCTTACCGAGTTAGGTGATCTTACCGAGTTTGGTGATCTTACCGAGTTTGGTGGTATTACCGAGTTTGGTCAACTTTACCGAGTTTGGGTTGATTTTCGAGCAATGGTTTCATGAGTTAAGTATGCTTCATATAGTTTGCCGAGTTAGGCTGGTCCAACCTTATCGTTTATCGAGTAAGGATTTCTTTTGGACTAATCTAAACGAAACTCTGCCGAAATTGACTTAGGATATCGAGTAACGAGATGGGATTTTGAGCAAGGACATATCAAAGGATTATTATATAAACAAAACCCTTACCTCATCGAATAACCTAATGTCTATAAACCCTAAAACCTAACTTTCACCTCTCATAAACACATGAGATTATTGGTAAATCAATCTTATAGATCATGATTCATTTCCTTGTTTCATTATCATCAACACCAATATATCTCAAATCACCTCAAAACACACCACGTTTTGCTTACACGATCCTGATCAAGAATCACATTCAAATGACAACGGCTAGTATCAGATTTTTGTGACTACGGAGTTTTTGTACGATATTGCTTATTTGGGTTTAAAGTTCATTTCACGGGCATGTGTACTTATTTATCTCAATGTCTAGGGGTGGATGGATGCATGACTTTCGGAGATACTTGTTTGGGCAAACACTGGTAGAGATAGTGATTAAGACTTGGATTATCTAGTTATACCCGATGTAAGGAGTTACATTGTAGTACTCACGGGTTATAGCTATCACTTTAAGGAGTTACGTTGTAGTACTCAGTGTCACATGAAGTTGTGGAGATTCCAAGAGGTGGATATTTCATATACTGTTTGTTGGTTTGGGTATATGGCACTACCTATGCTTAAAGGAGTTACATTGTAGTGCTCAGTATAGGTTCTTAGTCACACTTTTGTACAAGATTAAGTCACATATCTATGAGATGTTTACTTCATTCTCAGATTGGTTATATTGGGTTCTCTCCATACAGTGGTCATTTACTAGCTGGTTGGAATTTGAAGAGGTCGCTTAAAGGTTGAAGAGAAGAGAAGAGATTGTAGAATAAAGAGAGTCATATCCTATCAGCATATTCTCACAAATTATGCTTTCATGGTCTATCTATATTGCACCAGAAGTGTAAAGTACGGGTAATTTTGGCATGTACACACAATAGTATGATGATTTCGATACATCGCAACCATCAGGAGGGAGAAGAACATGCCAAAAGAAGTAGTGTTTCATCTCTTGTACGTTGGTTGTTCGAGGGAATTGTGCTTACACTAGAACCGAAGAAGTACTAATGATGTGTACATCGGAGCGTATTACCAACCTTCTGTGCAATACTATGTGAGTTATGCTATGATGCTCCCAGAATGACAACCATAGTGCAAACTCATTAGTATCTACCTTATCCGCTGCGAGATGAGAAGAGAGTTGTCAGTTCAGGAGGGAGCAGAAGAAAAAGAATAAAGGCTCACTAGTTAGGAGGGAGTAATAACCTAACTAGACCATTACAGTTGAAGTTCAGAGCTACAAAGACCTTTGCCGTCAGTGTCAAAGATCATACGCCGAGATCGTCGGAAGAGAGAACTTCAAGTCTGCCTCAGTATCTAGACTACAGAGACTCTGCGCTTCAACAACGTCAACATAGTTTACTATTGTTGTAATGTAATGTACAATGTTCATGTATTTATAGGTCTCATGTAACCATTCACGTGTGACGATATCTTGGAGGGAGATTGTTAGCCTCGCTTTTTTTATAAAGATAATGTCACACAAGTGAATTGGACTAGATTAGAAAGTACAAGGGCTACTATTGTCAAGTAGGCAAACTTGTAATGTAAGGAGCCTATAAATACCCCTCATGACTCTTCATGAGGGGTGTGGAAAAGTGTGTGTGTAAACTTCATATTGTCATTTTAATATAAACTCTTTTCTCCACCTTTCTCTCTCTACTTTCTCTCTCTAGAACCATGATGTATTTCCATCAACCTCGACCTCCGGAACGTGTTTCTTGGTAATATCAGTGATGATGATGATGATGATGATGATGATGATGTTGAGTTTGTTCCCAAAACGCAACCACAAACTCAAATCGGTATTGTTACAATTTTATACGTTATTATTTTATATTGTCTAACTTTATATGTTATTATTTTATATTGTTTAATTTTATACGTTATTATTTTATATTGTCTAATTTTATACTTTATTATTTGTTATACTAGATGAAGATGTTCAAGTCGTGAAAGTAAAAACTAAGGCGGATAAAGTGGCTTGGACGACGGCCCAAGAGGTTGCTTTGGCAAAAGTGTGGGTTTATGTCTCGACATGTCGAAAAGTTGGGAATTCACAACGTAGAGAAAAGTTTTGGGAGAAGGTTACCGAACATTACACGGAAAACGTGAAAGGTAGTACCCGAACTCATCATGCATTGAACACGAAGTGGGGAAATATGAATGCCGCCATGGGTGTCTTTAACGGGCTATACATCCAACGAGTAATTTTTTAACTATATACTTGTATTAATTTATATACGTGTGTTAATTTATATACTTGTGTTAATTTATATACTTTTGTTAATTGTTATACTTTGTTAATTGTATACTTGTAGAAGCGTATTCGGGAAAGTGGATGTGGCGATGTGGATGAATTGAAAAATGCCTTGGCCGATTATAATAAGAAAAATAAAGGCAAGTCTTTTACTCATATTGAGGCATGGGAGGTTGTTAGGGGAGAACCGAAATGGTTGGAACAACCATGTTTTCTTCAAGCATCTTCGACATCTAATTCCGACAAACTAAGAAAGTTGTCGGAATCTACCTACTACGAGCCGGGAAGCAATGAGCATGTCGAAACTGTTATTCCTGATCTAAATGACGACACAACTCCCACAAGGAAAAGAAAAGGGAAAAAGACCGTTAGCGAGACATCGACAAAGAATAGTGTTGTTGAACAATTCGAGTCCTACACGCCAAAGAAAACACAAATGTTGGAGGAGGCGATGGAAAAAAACGTGCAAAGGATGCATTGGCCGAACAGTTGATGACGGCACAACTCGCTAGTGTTCAAGAAAAGTCTATGCTTCGGGCCTTGAAGTTCTTTAACGAACCGCATGATCACATAACCAATCCGGTTATACGAGAGATCCATCTTGCCAAAAAACGTGAGCTCGCGGCGAAGTATGGATGGCCTGTTGATTTTTAGAATAATTGTGTTTTTTTTTTCTAAGTATTATGTAATTTTCTTTTTAAGTATTATGTATTTTTATTTTAATTAGTAATGAAATGTTATATTTATATTAAATTATCTATTTATGAAAATAAAAAATAAAAAAATAAAAAGTTGGTGGTTTGAAAGGTAAGAAAAAAATATGATTGCCACTAAAAATGGGTTGGGAGGTATGAAAAAGGAATGAGTGAGGTGGAATGATATTATTAGTTGGTTGAAAGATATGAGAGATTTTGGTAGTGACCATTGCCACCACCCTAATAAGTGAGCATATCACATATTATAAAAAGAATTCAATACCAAGTAATATACAAAGTCAACTAAACTTGCCCATGGGTAAATTGTTGAAACACGTGCGGTACATTAAGGCATGACTCCGATGGTTTTCACTTTTCAAGCATCCATTCATAATCAGGTGGTAACGGTAATTTTAGGGATGAGAATAACCGCCCATTAAATAATTCTCATTTTAAATATTGCCTTTCTTGTTAATCCATGTGACCGATTAAAAAAATGTTATATTCAAATTGTGGGTAGTAACATCAATATCTCGAATTTAATTCCTATGTACAGTAAAACAATGGGATCAACTAGATTTCTTAGTTTAAGACATCTCTATAATTTGAAACTTTATTGATGTTTGAGAAGACAGCTAATATCCGTCGATCTTAATCAAATAGTCACATTTATTTCTAATATGTTAGGAAAGTAAACGTAAGTTCCGATTTTCGCATGATACAAATGATTTAGATTACCATGATATTAGTTGTGTTAAAAATTACATTTTCGATAATGACAAAAACACACTTGAGTTTCGCAAATTAAATGAGTAAAAAAGCATCTGATGATAGTATATATGAGCAGTTAATGAGCTTAATTTTTTTAGTCAGCTACATCATGGCTTAATTAGTCATTTATATTGAAAGTCAGCACTCAGCTAGCTACCAAATTATTTATGAAGTTCATTTACGCTAAGCACATTTACAGAAAAAGTCATGCAGTTTTATTAAATCATTTTACCGAACTTTGTAATCAAGGTTGGTTCCACGATCCCAAATGCACAAAGTAAAAATCATTATGATAGTAAAATACTACTAGTAATAAACAAAACTTGCAGATCTACTATATTAATTAGGATTAAAGAAAAGAGGACAGTTGGTGGAGGTAGGTAGCCGGCCTATACATGATACATATGAATTAATTCAGGGTGTGCTTGGTTATGGGTATGGGCCATAAGGAATGCGTAATATAATGAATAATGATGCTTGGTATTATATAATGCAATCACTCATTACCTACTTTTGGGTAATGAGTCATTATCACTCAGTGGCGAAGCTAAAAAATTTTCAGTGAGGAGTCGGGATCTAATTTTTTTTTTCCTAACGCTATCTTTCGGGTAATATGTTCGGGTCGGTGATTCGATTTGGGTCGGGTTAAAAATTAAATATTATTATTATATAAAAAAAAGTTTCAATCACTAAAAAACTAAACATTTGTCCAAGACAACTAAATTGCAAAAAACTTATATTAGTGGTACATGATTGACGATTCCTGCCAGGCTGTCATATTGAACTTTCAACTCCAATTTCTAATTTCTACTTAAATCCCTAATTTCTACTAAATCCCTAAATAAAAGACAAGTAGATTTAAAGACAACAAACCAGAAAGGCCGCTGCAGGCGGCAGCAGGCGTGGCGGAGGCTGGTCGGCCGTCGGCGGTGGCCGGTGAGACTGCAGGAGCCAGGAAGGTGAGAGGAGATGAGGGTCGAAGAGGGAGGGTTTGAGATTTGGTTAATTGGTTTGTTAATTGTTATTGTTCCGTTTTTTTTTTAATGGGCTAAGTAATGGATTTTAGTTTGGGATTTGGTTTGTTAATGTATTTTAGTTTGGGTAGATAAGCTTATGTAAAATGTAATGGATCAATTTTATTGCTTAATGTATAAAAAAAAAATTCACAATTAAAATGGGGGGTTGAAACCGAATATACCGAAATTTTTCTACACGAAAACTATATACCCCCTACATCGCAAAAAAAATTTCGAAGGGTCGGGCGCCCCCTCCCGCCCCTATATAGCTGTGCCTATGTTACCACTAACTTGGGAGTAATGAATTTAATTACCTTTATATTCTTTTTGCCGTTCCCATTGTTATTCCCCTCTACAAACCAAACATGCCCTCAATATCGCCTTCATTCCTTCACATCCTTTCGTAACTTAACCCAAACACCCTCTTTAGCTCACATTTACTTGACAGTCAAAAATGTAATGTCTTCACCTTTTCTTATAGTTAAATGTTAGACTTTCTTCTGCAAGTTGTTCGTTAGTCATTTTAGTGTACAAGCATCAGAAAGGATTTAGCGAAAGTAGCTAGTAGTCAATTTATGACGTATATTATCGGTAGAGTGTGCTAATTTCCATCACTGCTATATTTGTTTCACAAATATTTATTAGTACAACTTCATGGTTTCTTTTACTTTAGGGTGCCAAACATCCATATTAAATCTAGATATTTCTTTTAAGCGGTTAAGAGTTCAAAATATGACATAATCGAGATGCATACGTGTATATGACCGAAGTTAATGCCTCAAAATGCAAGTCCATGATGGAGCGCAGCTAAAAACGATCCTTGTTAATAACATTCTCAATGATATAAAAGTATCGTAAATAAGAGTGCGTTCGTAAGCCATGTAAAATACGGGTACAAGACTTGCAAAAGATATGCAATTTTATATTTTTATGATTGGTAAACCCAAGAAAAGTTTGCTACTATGTATAGTTATAAAAGTTTAAATTTCTAACTACCCAAAATATTAGTGCAATGAAAACCGTATAACAAATATAGTATATCTCTCGCTAAACTTTTAGTTAAAGGGTACCGATCGCCTCAATACGTACACAAATAATCTGCTATCATTTTATTTACGGCAACATATATCAAAATTGAATAAGTTAACATGCAATTGTTTTCACTGGATGATGCCTTGAATCGTTATCTATTATAAATAATAATCTTCTTATTTGTCATCGTTGACTATGATTACAATATATCAAGGTCGTGTTGTTGTTAATGCATCACATTCTCCAGCTCATTTTGCAAGTAGACATGGTGTGACAAAAGTCAAAACCCACTTGTTGAATTTTTATTAGGTGTTATTATATATTCTTATTTATACTACTTATAATGCATGCATAATTTTTCTTTAAACTTAGGAGTTCTTAAATTTGATTAATGTATAACCCCATAACATCCTTGATTAAAAATGAAAACGACATACATCACTAAATTAATATTTTACATATTTTTAATCCTCAAATTTTAATCATTTTTCGTTTATAACTCATAAACTATTTTTTCGCAGTGACTACAAAATGAACTTGTAAGTGTTGCATCAAGAGTCACATCAGTACAACAAGTTTGCAAGTATAATTATTTGTCGTTATACACTGTTGCTTTGCGCGGGTATTCGTCTAGTATTCTTTAACCCACACAAAATAGCAAGATGCATTTTCTTTTTCTTTTTTTCTTATTACCATCTTTCCCATGATTTATTTATATGATCCATTCGGGTAGACAATTTAATTATGAAAACAAAGTGAGAATAAAATAGATCTGACATTTTCACGATCTTCGGGGTGCAAAGACCATGTAACTAAATGAAGAATCAAATAATGATTTTTTTTTTTAATATTACGAAAGTCATACCTTGTCGGTTCAATAAAATAAAACTATACTCTATATATTAACATGTTTCGATTTAGCTTGAATTTGGCTTTTGGGACCATGAGTTTAGATCCATGAAGAACCCATACATGCTATAGAACCTATCAACCAATCATAGCCACTCATTTATATTTTTCAATTTTTTTTTCAAAACAACATATCTTGCAAACGGTAAATCTTCAAGCTACAAAAAAAATACCATCGCGACGAGAATTAAATGATCTTTCTATAGATATGCATTGTTATATACTTTCGACGAATTTTTTTTTCGCCCAGAAAGAATCATATATGATTCGTAAAAATCATATATGATTCGTAAAAAATCATATATGATTCGATTCTTCGAATCATATATGATTCTTACGAATCATATATGATTTTTCTGGGCGAAAAAAAAATTCGTCGAAAGTATATAATAATGCATGTCTATAGAAAGATAATTTAATTCTCGTTGCAATGGTAATTTTTTTGTAGCTTAACGATTTACGGTTTGCGAAATATTTAAGTTTTAAAAAAAGGGTGGAAGTTTATTTTTTTATTTTGATAAAAAAAAATGAGTAGCTAAGATTGCTTTATTGGTTCTATGGTAAAAATTGGATCTATAAAGAACTTTTGGCTTGGGACCATTCAACCAACAATGTTGAATTTGGAACTATTAACAAAATATAAAAGTGTTGCTGGTATGAGAAAGATAAAAAAACTCAAATACAAAGTAATTTGAAATGCAATTTTGATTACATATAAACGTCAATAAAATAACCCATTCAAGTATTGAAATAAGCTAGTTATAATACCCGTGTACGCACGAGTTTTTTTTTAATGTTTCTATTATGTAACTATCAACAGGCAATTCACATTCAATATTATTACTACTATTATTATTATTATTCTAATTACAAAGTCTCAATGTCTAAACTCTAACGAGTCCTAAACATTTTTGAACGTGTAAGTTGAAATGTATTGCAAGATGATGATAAAAAAAATGTTGGAAAAAGGATAATTGCTGTCTTTTTAGTTTTATTATTGTTTTTCGAACACGATTTAATGATTTTCACGTACTTCTTTTACCTTAAAACATATCCTTTGCAGTACGTTCTAAATGCATTGTTAGTCGGTTAGAAATAAATCGAATAAAATTGTAAATGATAATTATAAAAGAATTATGTGATTCATAAAGTAAATAATAATCAACAAATAATTACATTGAGTTGAGGATAATTATAAAAGAATTGGTTTGGTTTGGTTTTGTTTGGTTTATTCTCGGTGATTTATTTTTGAGATGATTATAAAAGAATTGGTTTGGTTTGGTTTATTCTCGGTGATTTATTTTTGAGATGATTATTTTGGCACTACATTGACTCCGGTACCTAACGATTTTATTTATTTTAAATGTTGGTTCGAGTATTTTATATTTTTGGAACGTATCGTGAGATTTTTGAATATTTGGAATGAGCTCGGTTCGGGAGAGTTATTTTACTTTGAATGAGTTCGGGTTTGGTCCGTGTATTCTACACCAAGCCACTTAACCCACTCTACCCTTAATAATATTATTACTATTATTATTGTTATTATTAAAATTCTTTTTTTTTTAAGAGTATTAAACAAAAATCGTCCTTGTGAAACCTGCATATGCAACACAACCAACACCCATCTTCCATCTCTCTCTCTCTCTCTCTCTCTCTCTCTCTCTTTGAAACAACACCACCGCCACCTACAACCACCATTAACGCCGCCACCGCCCCCCTCCTAAACAAACAAATACCACCATCATCACCACCTTGTCCCGATCTATCTTTTGGTATAAACCACGCGCTCTAAAACATACTTTAACATCACGTACAAATTTCCATCGCCACATAAACATCACCATTTTCGTTAAATCTTGTTGGGTTTTTAAAGAAAACGTGTTTGGAAGCCGTTTGGAAGGTGAGTGGCCATGACATCTTTGTTGTGTGCCTCGAATTGTATTTAATCCGTATGAATACGGATTGTTTTTGGTTGGGTTTCGAGTTTTCAAAGTGGGAAATGGAGTTTTGATAAAGTTTTGATGGTTTGGTATCCGGGTGGGTCGATTGGATAAAGATTTGTGGAAGGATTTGATTATTTTAGTTGTCGATTGTGGAGTTGATGCTCGGTTTGAGCTTGGCCGAGACCCATGTGGTCTCGAAGATGAGTCTTGGATGGCTTTCTAGCCATGTCGAGCCCCTTATGGCTCTTGTATCTAGCTTGTTGTTGTTGTTGGTTTTGGCCGACGACCCGTAAGGGTCCGTTTGGCTTGGTTATGGCTCGATGGGAGCAAGACCGCGACCCTTTGGGTCCGGTCGAATATCTTTGTTGTTTGTGATGTTATTCGACCACTAAGGTCCGTTGGGTTTGGCTCGTATGGAGCAATCCGAGACCCAAGAGGTCTCGGGTGAGATTATATTTCATGTGGTTTCATTTGACCCGGGTTGACTTGGTAAACCAACCCGGTATTGGTATAACTTGATGTTTCTTGTTGTGTTTATATCATTGTTGTTATTGTTGTTGTGATGCTTGTTCCTTGGCCGAAGCTTTTGGATGGGTCGAGACCCATTATGGTCTTGACAATGGTATACTTTTGGTTATTATGGAGTTGTGTTGACGAGTATGATATTGGGGACCGACTGTGAGACGGTCGAACTAGATTGACGAAGATAGGTTAGTCGGGTGCCGTAGTCGGACCCTATTGTTGTAGCACGTGGATTGGGATTGATTTTGGACGGAGTTGGATTATCTATTTATGATTTGGTTATTTTTGTTTTTGGACTTGGACAATGAGCCGAGAGTGATGACTCGGACATGTGACCAACTCTTATGACTCGATAAATATTATAATCAAACATTAATAATAAAAACTCGTAATAATATTATTGATAATATAATCGTTTATTTAAGTATATAGACGTGATAAACGTATATATATATATATATATATATATATATATATATATATATATATATATATATATATATATATATATATGCGTATATTAATAATAAGACGATCACGAGTAGACGTTATAATAATATAACGATAAGTATTGTACTATGCGAATAGTGCAATAAATGTCAGGAGTATTATTATAAATAAATAACTATAAATGATGACGAGATCTAATACGTTGGATAATTAATAATTAAAAATATGACTTTTTATAAATTTGGAAAACTTATTGAGTTATACGGGGTTGTGGTTACTTAAGTCCAAGTGGACTTTATTATGTGACTTTTGTGTTGTCACGGATATATGACGATTAATATATCCATTTTCTATAACTACGTAACTTATTTAATCGACGGGTTAAATCGAGTTTATTTAGCTATATAAAAAAAGTATATTAATGGGCATCGTATCCCACGACGCCCATAGGTTATGGTACGTGTATTAGGATAATAAATTACTAAATATCTCGTGGAGTTGGCTAAATTGACGAATTTGGCAAATTTGACGATATATCTAGAGAATTTATTGGACTACGATATTTACCATATAGTATTCTATGTGCTATATAATTTAGGTTGGGTATAATCTTGGAGCGATATATAACGTAAATAAATATGGGGGATTACCAAATCGACGGATTTGATAAAGTTCGATGATTTATTTAAATAATATATTGGGCTAATATTAGACCTATAGATGATTTATTATTTCCTTCGTTGTGGCTTCTTGGTTTGAGTTGTGTCGACCCTCCACCCATATGGATACCAAACGTCAAATTTCAAATTAATATGAGGATAATTCGAGAAATGGATATTTTTGAAAAGTTAAATGGAATACGTTCGGGATTGGGAATATTTGATTTTGAGGAAATGATTTCTGAATGGGTTTGATATTGTTAGGAAGTGCCGAGTCTGTAGTTGCCATTACTTGAGTTTGCTTTACGTCTTTCATCTATCGATTTCTTTTGCGGATTGCTGGACTTGAGTTGAGTCATAGCCCCACTTTTACTCTTGAACTTTGTTTTCAATACTTGGGGTGAGAAACGTGCAAATGTTTTATGTGGACTATTATCGCTTTATTATTTTAAAACTTGCTATGCTTATAGAACTAGGTAGTGTAGAGCATGTCGCATCCTTGCGAATGCATATTGATTTGATTTGTTGAGAAGCATGTTGTATCCTTACGAATGCATGAACATGTCGTATCCTTACGAATGTTGGGCATGTCGCATCCTTGCGAATGCATATTGATTGATTTGGATTGGTTATAGAGCGAGGCCTAGACTTGAGCTAGGTAAGCTATTGATTGGATTGATTTGGGCTATAGCGTGCACCTATAGGGTTGATTCGTTTTGGTTGGATGATTAAGGCCTAGTCTAGCTAGCAAGCGTTTTGCGTTTATGTCCACTTGATTTAGTTATGAATTTAAACCTATGATCTCACCAGCGAAAGCTGACTTTTAGCGCGTTTTTTCAGGTAATTAAGTAATGCCCTTGGATGCTTGGATTGGAGGCTTGGCTATGGCATCTGGTTATGGATCAATTTTCTAAAACTCTGATAAATAATTGTGGACCTATATTTACTTCTTTTGGGCCTGACTTTGTTTGATTTTGGGATAAATGTAAACTTTAAAACCCCACGTGGTTGAATTTTTCTCTTGTTTACTTTATCTCGTTCTTTTATGTCTTATGTTGGATACCAATCCCCGTAGCACCCCGAAAGCTTGTTGAGTCTTCCGATGTACCAAATTTTGGGGGTGTTACAGATTGGTATCAGAGCCAAAGTTATAGAGAACTAGGTAAACGGACACCTAAACTATAACCGATTTTTATAGAAAACGATCCTGAACCATTGCCCGCCAGCCCACCAAGCCGAAGCATCATTGTTTATATAGAGGTACATTGAGATGATTATTAGATATGGGATTCTTGAGATGATTTGAGGATTTGAGATTTATTGATTTAGTGATATGATGGCGTTTTGAGGAATTATATGGCTTAATTGTTTTATGAATGTTTTTAGTAATCCGGTATTTTAAATCTTTCTTGATATATATGATTGGGATTTATATGATGATTTTTGATACGGTATTTTGAGTTCGCGGTTTAGTTGTTTTGAAACACTTACACCTACCCTATGCCGTTGTCACAGACTATGGCCTCCCATACGTTTGACGTTGTTGAGGATATTCTTACTACACCTGTACGCCCAGCACAGATCTCCATGGCTCCTGATGATCCTTACAGGATTGCCATGCATTCATCTATAGTGTCACCGACAGCTTCTACTTCTGCACCGCCTGCTGCACCTACGCAGGGACCCTCATCTTCTCTTGGGCTCCCTGGTACTTCGAGGCAGCTTACTCTTCATCAGGCTTTGGCTCGTGTGGCTCCACGTTTTGCCCACCGAGCTACGGCACGTATGTCGGTACGCCCTACTTCACCACCTTTACATTTGGATGCTCACACTCTCCTGTCAGATGCACTACCTACATCATTGTGTCGTCGCCCTAGATCACCTACCACATCTCCACATGGTTCACCTGTTAGGAGACGACGATTGATGACGTACTCTTCCGATTAGGAGGAGGAGGAGTACGAGGGTGAGGATGAAGCTGATGACCCTCAGGGGGAAGAGCAGGGTGATGATGACCCTGAGGAGGAGGATGACCCTCAGGAGGAGGAGATGCCTGATGATGATGGTTTGTTAGTGCCGTCAGCTCAGGCTGAGGAGCGTGATTCACCTATACACCCGATAGAGCCTGTTTCACCTGATCATCCATTTCTGTTTGAGTTACCACCTGGTAGTCCCATTGAGTCGGATGCACCTTCTGAGGTTTCTACTGAGCATGCAGAGTTAGGTGAGACTGGTAGGTTGTGGTCTCAGATTACTGATCTAGGTGAGAGGGTTACACGTATGTCTGAGCGGATTGATAGGGTGACCATTGAGTTCATTGGAGAGTTGAGGATTGACATGGTTACGGCCGAGAGGAGAGTTACTGAGATGAGGAGAGGATTGATGGAGATTCATGAGCATATTAAGAGCTTACAGCGATGTTTTATCACAGCTCGAGAGGCCGACCGCAAGTTATGGCAGAGGAATACCGAGCTAGAGAAGGAGGTGGCAAACCTCAAGAGAAACAGCGACACCCATAGTGTGGAGTTAGGATCATTATGTAGAGAGCTTGATGGCTTGAGGCAGGAGTTGAGGAGCCTCCACCAGCAGCGTGGCTAGATGGTTGGGTTATGTTGTCTTGTTGCTTTCTACACCGAGGAGTGTTCGGTTAGAAAAGCTAGTTATCGTATTTTGATGTATTTTCCGTTGATTATTCGTCTCGTTTGGAACGATTATTATCTTTTGTGTTTTTCGGTAGTTGGAACGATGTTGGATCTCTATTGTATGGTTGATGGTTATTATTATATGGTATTATGTAGTTTTTGGATATTGTGGAAATTGAGTCCCTATTCGCCTTATTGATGTCTTGTGGTGTATTGTTGATGTTCTTTCCATGACTTGGCTTCATTGATTTAATTCTTGTTGAGCATATGATAAGTTCTATCGGAGACTCATGAACCTTGTATGATGTTTCAGATCAATGGCCCCACGACGAAACCCTGTTAGAGCTACCAGAACTGGTCCTGCAACGGCTACCCCTGGTCGCCGAGGACGCCGTCCTACTCGAAATGTTGAAATCCCTACTCCTGATAACCTGGACACTACTAACCGCAACAACAGGAATCAAAATGTTGATGTTCAGGGAGACAATGATCATGTTCCACCTAATGCATCTACTGTGGATCAAGCAATGATCAACCAACTTGTGGAGCAACGAGTTGCTGAGCTACTAGCTGAGTCCAATCATTCCAACAATTCTGCTGGAACATTTCCACCTGTTCGTGCTAATGGATGTAACTACAAGGAGTTTCGAATTTGTGGACCTATTGAGTTTGGTGGAACTGAAGGAGTGGTCTACTTGGTCAGGTGGATAGAGAAGACTGAGTCAGTGTTTAATGTCAGCAACTGTGCGGAGAATGCGAAGGTAAAGTTTGCTTCTTTTACTTTCAAGGATGAAGCTTTAACTTGGTGGAACAATTACCGAAATTCGGTTGGGAGTGATGTGGCTTATGCTATGACTTGGGAGCAATTTAAGTCTTTGCTGATTCAGACTTACTGCCCAAGGAATGAGGTAAAGAAGTTGGAGATTGAGTTCTGGAATCACAAGGTGAAAGGTACCGATATGGCAACTTACAATCGTCGCTATCGAGAGTTAGCCTTGCTTTGCCCCGATATGGTTAGGACTGAGACTCAAAGGATTGAGCGGTATACCGATGGGTTGCCGGTAGCTACAAGGAACGATGTGATTTCTGCTAAGCCTGCAAACATTCATGAGGCTATCATGATCGCTCAACAATTGATGGACTCGTTGGTATTGGAAGAAGCTGAGAAAGACAAGAATGGAAAGAGGAAGAGGGATAATCACTCTAAGGGTAATGATCATCGAAACAAGCGACAAACAACTACAAGAGCTTATGCTATGGGAGATGGAGATAAGAAGAGCTACAATGGAAATGCACCCAAGTGTAACCGATGTTATGGGAATCATTCTGGACGATGTACTGTGGTGTGCAAGAATTGCTCTAAGATGGGACACATAGCTAAGGACTGTAGAGCTCGACCACTTGCTATAGTTCAAGCTACTCCTGAAACTATGAGTAAGGCAAATGTTACTTGTCACGGATGTGGAAAGAAGGGACACTATAGGAATGAGTGTAGGGAATCGTGGAACCGAGGAAGTCAAGGATCGGGTGGTAATGGGTACAATCATGGAAACCGTGGAGCTGGAGGAAACCATGGACGACAAGATAATGGGGACCAACGTGTGGAAGCTGGAGCTGCTCATGGAAGAGTGTATGCACTTGGGAATGAGAGAGGAGAAGATCTGAACGTCGTTACTGGTACGTTCCTTCTCAATAATCGTTATGCTTCTATACAATTTGATACTGGTGCCGATAAGAGTTTTGTGTCCACTACGTTTGCACCCTTACTAGAGAAACCCCCGATGGCCTTAGGAATTGGTTATGATGTAGAGTTAGCTAATGGGAACATAGAAAGGATTAGGACTATCATTCGCGGTTGCACGTTAAACTTTCTGAATCGTCCTTTCAACATAGATCTTCTACCCGTCATGTTAGGAAGTTTTGATGTCATTATTGGTATGGATTGGTTGTCAAAGTATCGTGCTCATATACTTTGCGATGAGAAGATCGTGCGTGTGCCTTACGGCAGGGAGATTCTAAATATACCAGGAGATCGAAAGGAATTGAGAGGCCCATCTAGATTAGCGTCATATCTTGTACTAAATTACCGAAGCTAATGGAAAAAGGATGTTGCCTTTTCTTAGCTCAAATCTCTGAGAAAGGAGGGAAGGAGAAGAAGGAAGGATGCATTGGAGATGTGCCTATAGTTCGTGATTTTCCGGATGTATTTCCCGATGATTTGTCGGGAATCCCGCCTACTAGACAAGTAGAGTTTCAAATTGAGTTGATGCCTGGTGCTGCACTCGTGGCACGAGCACCTTATCGTCTTGCACCTACTGAACTGGAGGAATTGTCGAAACAACTAGCGGAGTTAGCCGAAAAAGGATTTATAAGACCAAGTTCTTCACCTTGGGGAGCCCCGGTCTTATTCGTGAAGAAGAAAGATGGATCGTTTCGTATGTGTATTGATTATCAAGAGTTGAACAAGTTAACGGTGAAGAATAGATACCCGTTACCGAGGATCGATGACCTGTTCGATCAGCTTCAAGGATCGAGTGTGTATTCGAAGATCGATCTGAGATCGGGATATCATCAGCTTCGAGTTCGAGAGGAAGATATTCCGAAAACGGCTTTCAGAACCCGTTACGGGCATTACGAGTTTCAGGTGATGCCATTTGGGTTGACTAACGCACCGGCAGTATTCATGGACCTCATGAATCGGGTGTGTAAGCCTTACTTAGATAAGTTCGTGATTGTGTTCATCGATGACATTCTAATTTATTCGAAGAGTGAGAAAGAGCATGAGGCGCATCTGAGACTTATCTTAGAATTGCTCAGGAAAGAGAAGCTGTATGCCAAGTTTTCTAAATGTGAATTTTGGATTCCTACGGTACAATTTCTGGGTCATGTGATTGATAGACAAGGAGTTCATGTAGATCCTACTAAGATTGAAGCAATTAAAGATTGGGCTGCACCAACGACCCCGACTGAAGTTCGTCAATTTTTGGGATTAGCCGGTTATTACCGAAGATTCATTGAGGGATTTTCGAAGATAGCAAAACCGTTAACCAAATTGACTCAAAAGAGTGTTAAATACGAATGGGGAGATAAGGAAGAGGAAGCATTTCAATTACTTAAGGAGATGTTGTGTAGTGCTCCTATCTTAGCGTTACCTGAAGGTAGTGAGGACTTTGTCGTCTATTGTGACACTTCTCATAAAGGTTTGGGAGCTGTGTAAATGTAACGAGAGAAAGTGATAGCTTATGCTTCCCGACAGCTTAAGAAGCACGAGAAGAACTACACCACCCATGATTTGGAGTTAGGTGCTGTGGTTTTTGCCTTGAGGATATGGAGACATTACTTGTATGGAACCAAGTGTGTAGTGTTTACTGACCACAAAAGTCTACAACACATCTTCAATCAAAAAGAGCTCAACATGAGACAACGATGTTGGATTGAGTTGCTAAGCGATTATGATTGCGAAATTTGCTACCATCCTGGTAAGGCAAACGTTGTTGCTGATGCTCTTAGTCGAAAGGAAAGGATTCCGCCGCTACGAGTTAAGTCATTAGGAATGACTATCGTATCGCCGTTACCGTCTCAAATATTAGAAGCTCAAACGGAAGCGTTGAAAGCAGAAAACCGACCTGCTGAGAACATATTTGGGATGGCTGAAAATGAGAAAGGGTTTGTTAAGCGTTCTGATGGAGTATTGTGTTTTGGAGATCGAATTTGGGTACCATTGTATGGGTGAATTCGAGAGTTGATTATGCATGAGTCGCATAAGTCAAGGTACTCTATTCATCCTGGGTCGGACAAGATGTACCAGGATTTGAAGAAGTTATATTGGTGGCTAAATATGAAGGCAGATATAGCACTGTACGTTAGTAAGTGTTTGACTTGCTCTTAGGTTAAGGCCGAACATCAAAGACCATCAGGATTATTGACGCAGCCAGAACTCCTAGTTTGGAAATGGGAGAAGATCACAATGGACTTTATCACCAAATTACCAAAGACAGCTAGCGGTTGTGACGCTATATGGGTAATTGTGGATCGTTTGACTAAGTCTGCTCATTTCCTGGCGATTAGTGAAGATGATAGTGTGGATAAACTTGCGAGGTTGTATGTGAAGGAGATTGTTTCTCGTCATGAAGTTCCGATATCGATTATTTCTGATCGCGACAGCCGCTTTACATCAGCGTTGTGGCGATCACTTCAAACCGCTTTGGGGACGAGACTTGATATGAGTACTGCATATCACCCCCAAACCGATGGTCAAAGTGAGAGAACTATTCAGACTTTGGAGGATATGCTTCGTGCATGCATAATAGACTTTGGTAAAGGCTGGGAGAAGTATCTACCCCTTGCGGAGTTTTCTTACAATAATAGCTACCACACAAGTCTTAAAGCTGCACCGTTTGAAGCTTTATATGGCTGAAAATGTCGTTCGCCTATTGGTTGGGCTGAAGTTGGAGATAGCCAACTCACAGGTCCTGAGCTTATTTTGGAGACTACTGAGAAAGTGACGCAAATCCGAGATCGAGTACAAGCAGCTAGGGATAGACAGAAAAGTTACGCCGATCAGAGACGTAAACCCCTAGAGTTCCAGATTGGAGACAAAGTGATGCTGAAAGTCTCGCCTTGGAAGGGTGTGATACGTTTTGGGAAACGTGAGAAACTCAACCCCCGCTACATTGGACCATTTCTCATTTTGGAAAGAATTTGGCCCGTGGCTTATCGGTTGAAACTACCACAGGAACTGAGTAAAGTTCATGACGTGTTTCATGTTAGCAATTTGAAGAAGTGTCTTTCGGATGAGACACCGGTTATACCGATCAAAGATATTCGTGTGGATGAAAGTTTGAACTTTGTAGAAGTGACGATTGAGATATTGGATAGAGAGATTAAACGACTTAAGAGAAGTCGTATTCCACTCATCAAAGTTCGTTGGAATTCGCGGCATGGACCGGAATTCACGTAGGAACGTAAGGATGAGTTTCACAAGAGATATCCGAAGCTTTTTACTTCATAGATGGGTTGTTCCGAGTGAAACCCGGGACGGGTTTCTTCTGAGGCTGGGAGGATGTGACAACTGGCAAATTAGGGAGTCATTTTGAAAACCCGCATTACATTAAAATCTATGATTTTTGGAATATTGGAAAAGTTTATTCGTGATGAGATTTGTAAACGTTGGAATGTGATTTTAAACCGTACGTTATTTATGGAATTTGAATTTTAATTATTGGTTTGGTTTGGTTTATTCTCGGCGATTTATTTTTGAGATGATTATTTTGGCACTACATTGACTCCGGCACTAGGATAACCTAACAATTTTATTTATTTTAAATGTTGGTTCGAGTATTTTATATTTTTGGAACGTATCGCGAGATTTTTGAATATTTGGAATGAGCTCGGTTCGGGAGAGTTATTTTACTTTGAATGAGTTCGGGTTTGGTCCGTGTATTCTACACCAAGCCACTTAACCCACTCTACCCTTAATAATATTATTACTATTATTATTGTTATTATTAAAATTCTTTTTTTTTAAGAGTATTAAACAAAAATCGTCCTTGTGAAACCTGCATATGCAACACAACCAACACCCATCTTCCATCTCTCTCTCTCTCTCTCTTTTTGAAACAACACCACCGCCACCTACAACCACCATTAACGCCGCCACCGCCCCCTCCTAAACAAACAAATACCACCATCATCACCACCTTGTCCCGATCTATCTTTTGGTATAAACCACGCGCTCTAAAACATACTTTAACATCACGTACAAATTTCCATCACCACATAAACGTCACCATTTTAGTTAAATCTTGTTGGGTTTTTAAAGAAAACGTGTTTGGAAGCCGTTTGGAAGGTGAGTGGCCACGACATCTTTGTTGTGTGCCTCGAATTGTATTTAATCCGTATGAATACGGATTGTTTTTGGTTGGGTTTCAAGTTTTCAAAGTGGGAAATGGAGTTTTGATAAAGTTTTGATGGTTTGGTATTCGGGTGGGTCGATTGGATAAAGATTTGTGGAAGGATTTGATTATTTTAGTTGTCGATTGTGGAGTTGATACTCGGTTTAAGCTTGGCCGAGACCCATGTGGTCTCGAAGATGAGTCTTGGATGGCTTTCTAGCCATGTCGAGCCCATTATGGCTCTTGTATCTAGCTTGTTGTTGTTGTTGGTTTTGGCCGACGACCCGTAAGGGTCCGTTTGGCTTGTTTGTGGCTCGATGGGAGCAAGACCGCGACCTTTTGGGTCCGGTCAATTATCTTTGTTGTTTGTGATGTTATTCGACCACTAAGGTCCATTGGGTTTGGCTCGTATGGAGCAATCAGAGACCCAAGAGGTCTCGGGTGAGATTATATTTCATGTGGTTTCATTTGACCCGGGTTGACTTGGTAAACCAACCCGGTATTGGTATAACTTGATGTTTCTTGTTGTGTTTATATCATTGTTGTTATTGTTGTTGTGATGCTTGTTCCTTGGCCGAAGCTTTTGGATGGGTCGAGACCCTTTGTGGTCTCGACAATGGTATACTTTTGGTTATTATGGAGTTGTGTTGACGAGTATGATATTGGGGACTGATTGTGAGACGGTCGAACTAGATTGACGGAGATAGGTTAGTCGGGTGCCGTAGTCGGACCCTATTGTTGTAGCACGTGGATTGGGATTGATTTTGGACGGAGTTGGATTATCTATTTTTGACTTGGTTATTTTTCTTTTTGGACTTGGACAATGAGCCGAGAGTGATGACTCGGACATGTGACCAACTCTTATGACTCGATAAATATTATAATCAAAGATTAATAATAAAAACTCATAATAATATTATTGATAATATAATCATTTATATAAGTATATAGACGTGATAAACGTGTATATATATATATATATATATATATATATATATATATATATATATATATATATATATATATATATAAATGCGTAAATTAATAATAAAACAATCACGAGTAGACGTTATAATAATATAACGATAAGTATTGTACTATGTGAATAGTGCAATAAATGTCGGGAGTATTATTATAAATAAATAACTATAAATGATTACGAGATTTAATACGTTTGATAATTAATAATTAAAAACATGACTTTTTATAAATTTGGAAAACTTATCGAGTTATACGGGGTTGTGGTTACTTAAGTCCAAGTGGACTTTATTATGTGACTTTTGTGTTGTCACGGATATATGACGATTAATATATCCATTTTCTATAACTACGTAACTTATTTAATCGACGGGTTAAATCGAGCTTATTTAGCTATATAAAATGAGTATATTAATGGGCATCGTATCCCACGACGCCCATAGGTTATGGTACGTGTATTAGGATAATAAATTACTAAATATCTCGTGGAGTTGGCTAAATTGATGAATTTGGCAAATTTGACGATATATCTAGAGAATTTATTGGACTACGATATTTACATATAGTATTCTATGTGCTATGTGATTTAGGTTGGGTATAATCTTGGAGCGATATATTACGTAAATAAATATGAGGGATTACCAAATCGACGGATTTAATAAACATCGATGATTTATTTAAATAATATATTGGGCTAATATTAGACCTATAGATGATTTATTATTTCCTTCGTTGTGGCTTCTTGGTTTGAGTTGTGTCGACCCTCCACCCATATGGATACCAAACGTCAAATTTCAAATTAATATGAGGATAATTCGAGAAATGGATATTTTTGGAAAGTTAAATGGAATACGTTCGGGATTGGGAATATTTGATTTTGAGGAAATGATTTCTGAACGGGTTTGATATTGTTAGGAAGTGCCGAGTCTGTAGTTGCCGTTACTTGAGTTTGCTTTACGTCTTTCATCTATCGATTTCTTTTGCAGATTGCTGGACTTGAGGTGAGTTATAGCCCCACTTTTACTCTTGAACTTTGTTTTCAATACTTGGGGTGAGAAACGTGCAAATGTTTTATGTGGACTATTATCTCTTTATTATTTTAAAACTTTCTATGCTTATAGAACTAGGTAGTGTAGAGCATGTCACATCCTTGCGAATGCATATTGATTTGATTTGTTGAGAAGCATGTCGTATCCTTACGAATGCATGAACATGTCGTATCCTTAAGAATGTTGGGCATGTCGCATCCTTGCGAATGCATATTGATTGATTTGGATTGGTTATAGAGCGAGGCCTAGACTTGAGCTAGGTAAGCTATTGATTGGATTGATTTGGGCTATAGCGTGCACCTATAGGGTTGATTCGTTTTGGTTGGATGATTAAGGCCTAGTCTAGCTAGCAAGCGTTTTGCATATATGTCCACTTGATTTAGTTATGAATTTAAACCTATGATCTCACCAGCGAAAGCTGACTTTTAGCGCGTTTTCTCAGGTAATTAAGTGATGCCCTTGGATGCTTGGATTGGAGGCTTGGCTATGGCATCTGGTTATGGATCAATTTTCTAAAACTCTGATAAATAATTGTGGACCTATATTTACTTCTTCTGGGCCTGACTTTGATTGATTTTAGGATAAATGTAAACTTTAAAACCCCGCGTGGTTGAATTTTTCTCTTGTTTACTTTCTCTTGTTCTTTTATGTCTTATGTTGGATACCAATCCCCGTAGCGCCCCGAAAGCTTGTTGAGTCTTCCGCTGTACCAAATTTTGGGGGTGTTACACACCCAATCTCATAAAGTCTTGCACAAACATATAAATAGACAAAAACAAACATTTGGATGTGTGACTTATTAATAACACTAACAATAATAACTTGAAACTTTTGTAGATTGATGGACTGATAGTAGGCATAATATCACAATGAGAGTAAAAAAAAACTGAAACTGATCCCCATTCCCCGCTGAGACTACTATGACTACTTGGATATATCGAAATTTGTTGAGGAGCAACACCAGAAGCACTCGTTGTAATCTTTTCAGCGCCAGCATCAGTCACAAGATCCTCTTTTTCAGTCAAAACAAAGTCAATTCCACAACAGCTTCTTCTAGGGTGTTTTATTTTGAAGGATTTTCCCACATGGGTGTATTAAGATATTGTTTTTCAGCCCAAATTAAATCATGGTCTTCAAGAGCTTCTTCTTAGGTAACATGGATTAACAAGAAATGAAATATTTAAAGTGAGAATTATTTAATTAATTAGAATGGATGCTTGAAAACAATAGCAGTCGCGTCTTACTATACGGTGCGTGTTTCTACAATGAGTGTCGATTGGCATGACTAACTAATAAGACTAATTTTATGACTAACAAAGAGATTGAGACACTTGGATAGATTAATGATAGATATAAAAAAGAAGATTTAATGCAATCCATGTGTCACAAAATGATTGTTTTGGCAGATTTTTAAGCCTTGTATGCTTCGAAGGCCATATTTAATTATTATTTGGGAACAATCGCATATTCCTTTTATAATAGTTCCAAAATCATATATTTGGTTAATGTATTTTTTTTAGTGGTCTTAGGAAATCGAATTTCCCATATCTCAACTCAATTTTTCCTTTAATTAAAGAAGCCCACGCTTTCATTACATTTAATCATACAATTTATTTATTTATAATTACTTGTTATATACTTTGTGCACGTACATGACTGACATAAATCTTACATAATGTGTTTTAACATAAGACACAATATATAATTTATTTGTGACTAAAAAGTGTTATTTAATAATAATACAATTTGTTACGAATAGGGGTGTCATTCGGGCTGACCCGAACCCGACCCAAGTCAATTCGGGTTGGGTTAATCGGGTTTAAAATTATATATCGGGTCAACCCGAATTGACCCGAGTTCTAAACAAGTGCGGGTATGTTTATTTTAGCCTTGACCCGAATTGACCCGAACCCGACCAACTGAGTCAATTAACACTAAACATATTGAAGTAAATGGACCTAGACCCGAACCTGAGTTGACCCGACCCTAATTGACCCGAACCAAGTGACCCGAGTTCTAAATAAGGCCGGGTTCGGGTATTTTCTTTGGAGGCTTGACCCGATTTGACCCGAACCCGACCGTGTCAACCCGAATGACACCCCTAGTTACGAATGTCAATTTGTATCTTTGCATTCGAAAGCCTATATGCATAAATGTAAATTTATATCTTAGCATGCTAAAGCCTATAAATAAGATTTATCTATGACATTTTTTTAAAATCTTTTATACTTACATAGTTATAATTCTCGTGTACGCGGGGACTTTTATACTTACATAGTTATTATACTCACATAGTTATTATACTCGTACACGCGGGGACTTTTTTTTTGGTAACCATGATTTCCGATGGCCGACTAATCCATGAGGTTTGAACCCATCATCACACAAACTCAAACCAGGTAAAGCCTTCTATTTTCAGGAGGTTGGTGTGGCCACTTAAGGTTGTTTGCAGCTAGCAGGAATCGAACTTAAGACCTCACATATTTTAGAATGATAGTCACAAACCCTTTTGCCACTAGACCACCCTTAAGTGGCTGCATTTGACTTTGTTCATTTGGCATAGTGTTGCAGTTGATATTGATATTATGTTTTAGACATTATGCATGTTTAATAATGACCCTTGAAAAAGTGCTTTTTCGGATATCATTATTTAATCTTCATAGAGGAATTACTTGAGTCATTGCTATAAGTATTTATTTTTATCTCAGAGTCATTTTGACATTCATATTCCTGCTAATGAAAATTTTAGTCGTATCTAATTTTTAAACTAATGTACGCGCAAGTTAAACTTATAATGAGGAAAATAAGTGGTTATTGAATGTGGATAGTAAAAAAAAAGTTTATGGACATCCTTATTTAATCTCATAAAGAAGAACAACATTATTCGTTTATGTATATAAAATCCCTTTATATTCATTTAAATGACACAATAACTCGTGCTTTTATTTTGAAATTTATAAATAATATTTATAAAAAAACAACAACTATATATACAATATCGTGTATTCATCCCATTTTTTCACAAACCTTTGAGGATGGATATCGAACAACTCACAGGGAAACAAAAGCCGTCTCACGTATTGATTTCCGAATCCACCTGTGCCAGTAAAAGAAATTTCAGTGAAGTTGTTGGTGGCCGATAGTATATCTTTAAAGGGGGATATTTAAGTGAGCAAGGTGGTCGTAATTGGATGACGACATTATGTTCTTTTTCTGTTTATCAAGTAAATGCGTGAGGTAAAACAAAAAATTAATACAATCAGATGTGTGTATCTATTTTATGTGTATATAGTAGCTAGGCAACCTCCACCCATCTTCCTTTTTTATTTTTATTTTTTTAAACCCTATTAGTAGATCTACAAATTTGCTACGGATATTAATATTTTTACATAAGGTTCTTTTAAACAATTCTTTTAAATACTTAAATGAGTTATTGTACTGACGTTTATATGTAATCAAGTTGTAATTCAAATTACTTTGTATTTGAGTTTCTCTATTTTCTCATACCTACAACAGTTTGACGTTTAGGCCCCGTTTGAGATGAAAATGGGGGAGTAAGTATGAAAGGATAGGGTTTATTATGTGGTTGAGGGTGTTAGTTGTAAATATTTGTGAATTACATTATAATTGCTTAACATTACATAACAGATGTGGCGTAATGAAAAAGTATATATTTGAAGGAATATGATGTAATTATATAAATTACAATTCCATCCAAAATGCAACCAAACATCCTACGGAATTGTAATTCGGATTCCAATTCCGCCCAATTACAACAAATTCGGTGAACCAAACACGGCCTTATATGTAATCAAGTTGTAATGGTTCCAAACTTAACTTTGTTGATTGAATGGTCCCAAAAGCCAAATTAATATATATACTAAAAGGCATGTTAAACGACGTCGTGTATGTTTTCCGGGCTCCCGCTTCTTTTTTGGTCTGCTAACTTAGGCATCCAATGCCATTCTCCATAATAAGTTACCCTCTCATACCACCGCCTCAATTATCTACACAAATTCTAGAACCATCAATCGGCAACACAAATTGTAGATCAACTAGATTCTTAGGTATGGTGTTTTTTGAAGATTACAGATACTTCGATCTCATGATTGGAAGGAAAGGTTTTCGAGTTGCAGGTATGTGTTTAGAAAAACTTTTACACAAGTTTTTAGAACTTGGGGTTTAATCAAGTTGTATCTCATGATTTTATATTTTTGGTTTGAATCTGTAGTATTTGTTTCAAGTATTTTTGGATTTTATGAACACGGTAGGAACAACATTGGATTTTTATTTGCTTTTAGTGAAAAAAGGTTTGGTTTTCAAAGTCATATGTTGTGTATTTGCTTCAACTCTTTTTTCTTTGCCTAAAAGAGAGGCCGATGCATTTTTCAATTTCTGTGAAAAAAAATCATAATTGACAAGATGGACATGGAGAAGAAGAGTATTTGCTTCAACCCACAGTTTTGTTAATTCGAATATGATTGATCTTACATAGTACAAATTGTCTCAGTTATTTCTTTTTTGCTTTGGTTTGTAGTTGTTAGCTACTAATGTGAATTTTGGATTGCTTAAGATATAACGTTAAAATTTAGAAATTAAGTTATGGTTTTTTAGTTGCTCAGGTTGAATATGGACAATCTTATAGACATGGCTATTGTTGTTGTTATGCAGGCTGCTGCAACAACGTGTATGGGATAATAAGCTTTCACGATCCTTTAGAGGCACATGGTATTGCACATTTTGTTGGTATGTTATGGTCTTATTATACATGTATCTCATAATTTCGCCATAGCGTGTTTTGTTATCTCATAATATATGAATTTTTATAGAGTTACATAGAAATTTACTTGGAGTTATCCGATATGTATTGCTTTTCCAGTTGTGTATAACAGCAACCAGCGACCTCTTTTGACAGCTAACCAACCAGCCCTTTTCACAAAAAAATCAACAGCCAAACACCCCCTTTGACAGCATACCAAAAAACCCTTTATGACAGTCTTGCCACTTTCTCTCTACTCGACTGTTGTAATTCAGAACGCCACGATTTGAACAAGGTATTGTGGAACATCACTCTTCACGTATTTACAGCTTTTTAATTACACTTATGTTTGGGCTAACACATGGTACTTGTGGTTACAGCAAACGTTTTGGTTGTCAATTCGAGACATGATTAAGGGCAAGTTATTGGGTTTCATAATATGACAACCCATTGTGGCTGCTATTATTTGGAATGTACATGTATTGGTAACTGCCTAGCTCTATTACTCGATCATATATTATGTTTTCTATTGCACATATGCTGAAGCAACGATGTTCTCTTATGTTTGCAGAAAGCTATGCAATAAGTAAACATTCGGCATCAAAAAAATTTCTAGCCGACTATCGTTAATCAGTGTTAGGAAAGGTAGTAAAGAAGCACAAAAGGGAAATGACGGTATGTGTTTTCACTAGCATAGAATATGCACATTCTCAAGGAGCTTTATTATTTGGATACATCGTCGAAACACCTTCTATTGAACTTCGCAAAATTGTCGATGAATTTAATTATACCTTCTTTAACTTTATTGGCTTTGGTTTGGCAAAATTGACATCTCGTTCTCTTTAATACTATTAATGTAGAATGAGGGTTGTACATTGTGTTTAAATGATTGTAATATTGGGTGTTGGGGTGTTTTTAATGCTATTAATGCAGAATGAGGGTTGTACATTGTGTTTAAATGATTGTAATATTGGGTGTAGGGGTGTTTTTAATGCTATTAATGTAGAATTCTAAGGAAATTGGTCTGAATTTCGAATCATGCTAGTTTTTGTTGTACACAATGCTTTGGTTGTTGTAATTATGAAAATTGCTTGCTTTAAAGTGTTGTAAATCATGCATCATTTTGTGTACATCTGAATTTTTTAGAGAGAGAGTCCTTCCTCCATTATAAGTAGTATAGATATCAGCGTTGACAAAAGATTATGGAGTACTTTCTGGCGACATATTTAATCATTTGATATCATATGGTAAAATGTACGGGTTAAAGAGAGTGGATGAAAGCAAAAGTAATGAAATACGCGAAAGTACGTAGCTAATGTAAAGCACTATCACTGTAAGTTAACTTATAAATACGTTTGTATGTAAGTTATACATGAATATGAAATACTATAAGCGCGTATATCATGTATACATTAATTAAAAGCACAATCGAGCGGACTTCAACCCCATAATAATTCCATGTAATACAAAGAATTGTAATTCATGATAAACATTGATAGCCTAATCCAATTGTATAATCTTAAGGGCATGTTTGGTTGGGGGAAATAAGCTCAAAGAAATAGAAATGAATTCATTTCTCTTGTTTGGTAGTCGGTGAAATAAAAAAGTGAAGATTTGCAATTCCTAATGTGTTTAGTTTATGTACAAATTTAAGGAAATGAATTCCTTTACTTCATGAGTGGAAACCAATTATTTACATTGGAAAACAATTTTTGAGTGAATAATAATAATAATAATAATAATAATAATAATAATAATAATAATAATAATAATAATAATAATAATAAAATAATAATAATAATAAATAATAAAATAATAATAATAATAATAAATAAATAATAAATAATAAATAATAATAACAAAATAATAAAATAATAATAATTATATAATAATAATAATAATAATAATAATAATAATAATAATAACAATAATAATAAAGTAATAATAATAATAATAATAATAATAATAATAATAATAATAATAATAATAATAATAATAATAATAATAATAATAATAATTTTTACTGATTTCTTAAGTCAATTCTTTGGTGTTACCAAACACAAAAAATTTTACTGAATTTCTGTGGAATTCATTTATGTGAATTTGATTTCTGCGTTTCATTTCATTTCTCTGAATTTCACCCTACCAAACATGCCCTAAGATTCATGTTTAAATACTTACATAAACGAACCACTCATTCGTGGCCTAATGGCAAAAGAACTTGTGACCATCACTCTAAGATGTGTGAGGTCTCAAGTTCAATTCCAATTTCTGCTTGGTACAAACAACCTTAAAGTTGCTACGCCAACCTCTTGAAAAGAGAGGGTTTTACCCAGTTTGAGTCTGTATGACGGTGGGTTCAAACCCCATGGATTAGTCGGCCAAAAGGTCAAAAACAATAGTTACCAAAAAAAAAAATACTTACATAAACGAGCGACATTTCTCTCCTTAAGTGTAAAAATGGAGATGATTTTTAAGTCTTCTACACGGCTGCAAAATCAGTATGCCGCACATTTTTCATCTTAAATTTAAACAATCATTTTTATCATCATTGTAATTGTCAAGATTTTTATACGTTGAACACCAAGGTACATTATATGTAAGTGTTAGAGTAAATTACACCATTCGTCCTTGTGGTTTGCGTTGACTGGCGTCGTTAGCCCCTTGACCAAAAAAACTGCACCGTTCGTCCTTAACGGGCAAACGTTTGACGTCGATAGTCCCTCCCCCACTAACGCTTGATAAGTGTTGTTACACCTGAAGTCCCAAGAGAGTATACTAGTCATTTCGCAAACCAAAAGGACGAACGGTGCAATTTTTTTCAATACGTTCGTAAGTTCCGTTTTAATACGTTTTCGTCTGTTATTTTACGTTTTTGTCTGTTTTTTTTCGTTTTCGTCTTTTTTTTTTTTTATGTTTTCCTCCGTTTTATATGCTTTCATCCGTTTTTTTCGTTTTCATCTGTTTTTTTTTACGTTTTCGTCTGTTTTTTTACGTTTACGTCTGTTTTTTTTTTACGTTTTTATCCATTCTTAACCCTTTTTTCGGTTTCTTCTGTATTTTTATGTTTTCATCCGTTTTTTTGTTTTCGTCTGTTTTTTTTACGTTTCCGTTCGTTTTTTTTACATTTTCATCTGTTTTTGAAATTTGATGTTTTTTTGTTGTAAATAGCATACCCATATTTTAAAATGAGTTTATTTTTTTATTTTTTTTATTTGTTTATTTTTTTTTAAGTCAAAGGACTAGTTGTTGAAGGTTGATGCTAATAAGCTATAATTATTCTTTCTATTTTTTGAAATTTGATGTTTTTTGGTTATTATTTAACATACCCATGTTGTGAAAACGTATAAAAATGGATAAAAACGTACGAAAATGTAAAAAATGAACGAAAACGTATGAAAAACAGACGAAAACAAAAAAAACAGACAAAGACGTAAAAAGACAGACGAAAACGAAAAAAATAGATGAAAACGTAAAAAAAACAAACGAAAACAAAAAAAATGATGAAAACGTAAAAAACGGAGGAAAATGTAAAAATACAAACGAAAAAGAAAAGAAATGGATGAAAACGTAAAAAACGAAGGAAAACGTAAAAATACAGACGAAACCGAAAAAAACAGTTAAGAATGGATAAAAACGTAAAAAAAAATGGACGAAAGCGTATGAGAACGTTAGAACAACGGACAAAAATGTAAAAAAACGGACGTAAACATAAAAAAACAGACGAAAACGAAAAAAACTGACGAAAACGTAAAAGAACAAACGAAAACGTAAAAGAACAAACGAAAACGTAAAAAAACGGAGAAAAACGTAAAAAAAGAGAGACGAAAACCGAAAAAATGGACAAAACTTAAAAAAACAGACGAAAACGTATTAAAACGGAACTTACGAACGTATAAAAAAAATTGCACCGTTCGTCCTTTTACACAGTTCGTCCTTTTGGTTTGCGAAATGACTAGTATACCCTCATGGGACTTCAGGTGTAACAACACTTAACAAGCATTGGTAGGGGAGGGACTAACGACGCTAAACGTTTGCCCGTTAAGGACGAACGGTGCAATTTTTTTGGTAAAGGGACTAACGACACCAGTCAACGCAAACCACAAGGACGAACGGTGTAATTTACTCTAAGTGTTATTATTACACCCTAGTTTCTCTAAAAATATCTTTCTTTTCATAAACTATCTATAGGGTGAACATGATGATTGCTCACATACAATAATTTTTTAAGTTTTTTAGTGGTTAAACTATAAGGGGGGAGGGAGTGGTTCATCCACCACACCACCATCACTTACTCCCAACCAATCCCCTTATGCCACATCATCCACCCACTTTTTCCTTCACTCGCTCATTTTTTTAGAGGCATCACTTCACTCACCCTTACTCATTTTTTTTTTCTTTTTTTTTTCTTTTTTAAATTCTATTAAAATTATTAAAAAAACTAAAATTTCATTAAAACTTAAATAAAAACATTACATAAATTTTCTAAAAAACATAAAATAACATTACATAATATTATTAAAAAACATAAAATAAACATTACATAATATTATTAAATCCTACAAACTACACGGCCACCCGTATTTTGCGTATATCTCGCGTTTCTTGTTGATGATAATCAAACGGGCTCAAAGTTTGTAGGAAGTTGTGGGAGGGGTTGTTGGGTGTAGAAAAATGGTGGAGATTGTGGGTACATTTCTGGGTGGTAACCGGGTTGTGAAGAAGATGATCCGTGACCGGTTTGTGATTGAATTCGAGGACGAATTGCGCCTCTCGATCCACCTCTCGATCCACGACCACGAGTAGCGCCTCTTTTGCCACGTTCCATAATTGTTTCGACGGTTGTAATTTTTTTATGCTCTACTAAAAACTCTCGGTAAATTTTTTTTTCTTTGCACGTTCTTTTTTTTTTTTTTTTTTTTTTTTTTTTTTTTTTGCACCTTTGTTCTACATCTGTTGGTATATATATATAAAAGATAAAAAGAAAATAGCCGTTGCTTGCTTTAAACGGTCAAAAGTCCAAATCCAAACGTTCCTTTTTCATTTTTCCCGTGGCTGAAAGTTTCTGGCACTTGCTCTATCCCGTGCCACAAGGGAAGGGCGGCGGCGGTGTTCCCGTGCCACAAGGGATCCCTCGTGTGCCTTCCCGTGCCCACTCCCACCTCCCTAAAATTACAAGGCACATTCTTCAAAGTCCTGTTTTAATACGTAAACTTCAAAAAGCATCATTGAATGTTGAAAACTTTCATAAAGTATTATAATATGCAAATTTTGATGTGTTGTCTATTTAAAAAGAGTGAAACGTGTTTTGTTTCTAGTATGTATTAATACACATTATAATGTGCATATTTAAACACATTATAAAAGTTTGTGACATTTAATGATATATTTTGGATTTGATGTACCAAAACGAAACTTTTGATAGAGTTCTTTGCAATTTTATGGTTCAGACTACTTTTTAATGAAAATTGTATGTCGTTATTATTATTATTTTTTTGGAACAACGGCTTTTAATAAATAAATAAATAAATAAATAAATAAAAAACTAGCAAAAGCTAGGCAAAATTACAAGGAAGCTATAGTAGTTAAAGGATTTTGCAACCAACCTACCCAACTAAATTTAAGCTTAGGATTTCTAGATAAAATCTAAAAGAATGATTGAGAAACAATGTTGTCTCAAACCATTCCGAGATGTTCACATAAGAAGGAATGTCATTATTACTAGTAGGCTAATGGGCATTTTCAATTTTCCTTGATCTCTTGAAGCTATTAAGTACACTATTGCAAGTTGACTTTTAATTAATTTGGTCATTGATGGCACTTTATGACACTACAAAAAACATTACCCGCAAGTTACACTGAAATAAACAGGCATGGGGTTAAAGGCATGTTAACCCGTCTAAGGTTCGGGTTAGGTAAGTGTTAGACATGTCAACCCGTCAACACGTTTAACTCCATAAACAATTAATTGGATTTGTGAATATAATTAGCATAAGTCATAAATATATAGTCTGCGTGTACCCTAATTAGTTGAATTTGTGGCTCATTAACCTATCAACCTATCAATCATCTTAACATATTTAGTTAAACATGTTACACGGGTTATAAATTGGTCATACGTGTTATACAGGGTTGAGTTTTTGGCACAATTAATAAGTAGCCGTTGTGTTTGGGTTGATTTGATGCAAATCCACCAAGCCACCCACCCGAATAAATTAGCTCAAACACGACTAACTTGTTGGCCCTGCTTTTGTTAAGATATTTTATTAGAATTCGATTTAGAATATAAATTATTCAAATGAAAAATATAAGTTGGCACGTCATTTTAAAAAATAACCATAAAGAATTGTAAGTTAGCACATAATTTAGTTTACTTTTTTTATATGTTAATCGTATTGTCCGTCTATTCGAGTGAATAGTCAAACACGCTTCATTCAGAATTTTGTGCAAGTTTTGCAGTAATAAATTTTAAGTAATTTAGAAATGTTCTTTATTTTCTAGATAATTGCAAAATAATCAAGAATTTCTTATTTGGCAAAAGAACTAGGTTTTTATTAAAAGTGCAACACCAATTAAACCTTTAATTTTCATAACTTACTTGATTTGCACTTAATTACAGCAAAACACATGCTAAAAAGTCCGTTTTTCATTTAGTCAATGATTAGAATGCGTTTCATATGATTGTAAGAAAGAGAAAAATATAAGGAAACATAAGAATATGTAAACATATTTTATAACAAGCTGTTAATCTATCTATGTATTATAATATACACTACTTTTGTACCACCCTTTTAAGCTAATAAAATTCAATGTACTGATGTGTCATACCATAATTAAACATCTTTGTACACCTCCTTTGTGCACCAATTTTATACACTAAAAACATACGGTCAACTTAATACAATTTGGAAAGTATTAAACACCATTAAACATCATTGATATATTTCTGTAAAGCTTCTTCAATACTCTCCTCTTTCTAACAGCATTAAACACACAATCATTTCGGTTTCAATTAACAAAAAAGTCAAATGCGTTTCAACTTTTACACAATTAAATTGGTTGCATTCTCTACACGATTATTTCATAATAAGTTTCAATATTCCAGTGAAGCACAAATCAAAACTTCCTCCACACGATTCAACATCGATTTGGATAACATCATTGTGCCATCAATTGTGTTTTGTCAACATCAAAACTTGGTATGTACCTATTTAATTTGAATGTTTAGGATTTTGAATTATTAATTATTTTTGTTGCAAAAGTATTATAACATACTTACCATTGATTATGTTCAATTTTAATTGTGTTTTGCTAGAACCTTAAAAAAAATTGGGGGAAATCACCATCATGGGTTACTTATCAGGTATTATGAACAAATTTGATTTATTAATTACTTTTGTTTAATTTAAATCCAATAGTAGTGAGTGATTACAGGATTATGATTCTTTTAATGTGTTTTTTCTAATAATCAATCTAATTGTGTTTCGATTCAATTTTTAAAGAAAGTTAATGTTTTCGTCATTTAATTTATACTTATATTTATATTTATTTGGCTGTTTTTTCATGTTGTCTTTTCTTTACAGGTTGTTGCGGTACCCAGGTAGATGATGATTTTTATAGTTTCTACAAAACAACAGGTAACTTTTTTTAAACTATAGTTTTATTGATATGGGTTTTTTGTATGTTAATAGTATAGTATATTTTAGTTGTGTTTATGAGTTGTTTTAATTTTAGAGTTCACATTGGGTGGATTTAGTGATTACTGAGTTGGGTTAGTGTTAAATCAGTTTTTGTTTTTGTTGGGATCATACTTTTGTATTTAGTCAAGTCTCGGTCATTACCTTTTGTAATAGGTTGCTTAGTTATTTATTCTACATATTTTGTGTTACAAGGCTTATGTGTTAAAGCCCTATGGGCTTGAAAGCCCACGAAACAGAAAGATAAGGGAGGAAGAGAATGTTGCCCTAACTCCTCCCTTATAAATAGAAAGCTAATGTAACATTACATTTTGTTGGTTATTTGATTTCCTTAATGAAACTCTTGTTCTTTCAACCTTCATATTTCTTATAATCAACCATCTCTCATTCTCATCTTATTTCTTTCAATATCATACTTGTGTTTACATAAATGGTGACCTAACAAGTGGTATCATTCGCCTAATAGAGATTGAAGTGTGTTTCTTGGTTTTAACGTGGGTACTTGGTGCTTATTCTTCATCTTTTTTGCATTTTTCTTTGTTTCTTTCACTCAAATCTTGAAGCTTGGACAAGTTTCAAGGTTGATATAGTGATTTGAAGCTTAGTTTTTGCATAAAGTTGTGATTTTTAAGGTTTTATAGCTTCTTTGATATTGGAAAACTAGTTTTTGGTAGCAAAATCTTCAATAGTTAGTGTTTTCTAAGTATTGGTGAAGTTATTTGATCAAAAGTACTTTATTTCTAAGCATTTTTTCATCAAAAATTTGAGATTTTTCAAGTTTCTGACCAGTTTACGCGTAACTTAAGTGAATAGTACGACTCAAAAGCTGTGAACAGTACTTTTTGTCCTTTCTACGAGTAACTTTTGGCCTAAAACCCATTTCTTACGAGTAACTAAGGTCAAAACCCTTTTCTTACGAGTAACTGAGGTCAAAACCCTGTTCTTACGAGTAACTTTGGTTTTCTACGCCTAAAACCTACGAGTAAGTCTATTTCTACGCATAAGTTGTGATTCCTACGCTCAAGATTCTACGAGTAAGTTGTGAATCCTACGCAGAAGTTGCCTCTACGCATAAACTTTACGCATAAGTCAATCTTACGCGTAAGGTTCAGTATCTACGCTTAACTTTCAACAAAGATCTTCTCCTTGTGTTACGGTGACTCAGTACTTCCCTAGCTTGGAGAAGTTAGTGGAATACTTCGACTTCGGATATCTTTCAAGCTTGGATAAGTTTGGAAGATTTGTTTGGTTGTTTAACCTTACGCATAAGTCTAAACTTACGCATAAGCCAAAGCTTACGCGTAAAGAGTAAACTTACGCCTAAACTTATTGTTTACGCATAACTAACTCTTTACGCATAACCTAAAAGTTTACGCGTAAGATTATAGTTACGCGTAATATCTCAACTTACTCCAAGGATTTTGGACTTGATCAAAGGAACGTGCATTTCAATCTTCAACAAAGATCCATTTCTACACAAGTGTTCTAAGATGTCTCAACCACCACAGTACTACTTCTCTAATCCTCAGCAACAACATCAGCAGTATCAGCAACAACAATACCATCAGCAACAATCATATCAACAACCTTCTCAGTCACAATTTCATCAACAACCGTTTAATCCACAACCACAATATCTCATGATGCAACAACATCAAATCATTCCACAACAACAACCATATCAGATGTCACAACAAAACACTCAGTTTTCCTCCAAACAACCTCACTGGTTTGACAGAATGTGTGAAGTTATTACAACTCAACAATCCCGACATGAGGCAGGATCACTTGAAACACCTCCGATGCTAACACCTGGGAACTATGTTCAATGGTCAAGTCGATTCTTACGATTTCTTGAACTAAAGAAACCTCATGGGAAATTCTTGAAGCAAGTGATACTTGAAGGACCATTTGAGTGGCCAACAAGATTTGAAATTGGTGATCCAATTGCTGATCCTCCACGTCCTCCTGGTGATAGACCCCTTCCAGAATCTGCACTCACTGAAGAACAGAAATTACATCGTGAAGCTGATGAGTATGCAATGGCTTATATACTTCAAGGTATACCTAATCCAATTTATCGCAGTGTCGATGCTCAGAAAACAGCCAAAGCTATGTGGGAACACGTTCATCTCCTTATGGAAGGCACTCAATTGAACAAAGATGATATGGAATCCAAACTTTACATGGAATACACAGACACCACAATTGAACCTGGAGAATCCCTTGAATCCTACTATCATCGTTTCACAAATGTGGTCAATGATCTGGAACGTCACAAAATCACAGTACCAAGGATCGCAGTAAACTCCAAATTTGTTGGTAGTCTTGGCCCTGATTGGCATAAATATGTGACATTTGTTCATCAAACAAAAAATCTTCATGATGCACCATATGGTTTGTTGTATGATTTTCTGAAACACCATGAACCTGAAGTTGAAAAAGATCGAGCTCTACGAGGAGGATACACACCAACACCAACACCAACACCAACACCAACACCAAATTCTTTGGCACTCGTAGCTCAATCTCCCTATGCTCCACCACCAATGTCAAATCATGCATATGTTCAAGAGCAAAACTACTTCAGTTATCCACAATCTTCTACCTCGAACCAAATGGTCCCTTATGATTCATCTCCACAGAATGCTTCTACTCAACTTGTTCCGTTAAACAACAATGATGTTGTGTACTACTCAAACTCCAATGACGATGACGATGATGACTTTAATACGTTGAATCAGGGACTTGCTCGTATTGCTCGTGCTTTTAGCAAATTCTCCAAAAAAACAAACAACCATCAACGTTCATCTTCTAACACAAGGAATCAAGCTGTTGTCAATGATGGAAGAGTGGAAATTCAGAATCGTAACTATGGTCGATCTGGTTCAGGAAGTTCTTCAGGAAATTATGGGAATGGTCAAAGGTATAGTAACAATGGAGGGTTCAGGAACAACTCAGGATCTTCTCAGCAAAGGTCTGAACCAGTTGCAACTAGGAACTCCAACTCAGGGAATGCAGTGTGGTGCTATAACTGTAATGAACAAGGTCATATAGCGACAGCATGTCCCAAACCGAGAACTCGGGGTAGTAAGTTTCACAAGCAGGCATTACTCATGGCTCTTCAAGATGAAAAAGATGGACATTTCCCTGAACAAGATAACAACTTCATGGCAAATGTGAACAATGATGATGACATGGAAGATCTGGAAGCCAATGCAGCTGTGATGCTTATGGCCAACATGCAGGAACTTCAGTTTAATGATTCAGGTCCAGTGTATGACACTGACGGCTTGTCTCAGGTACATGATCATAAAGCATGCCTAATACATGAAATAGCCTCACCTTCTGAATCAGATATGGCACAAGTTGTTCCATCTAAATCATCTTCATCATCTCAAAAAGATGAACAAATAAGCACAGTTGTCATATTCGATAATGACACAGTTGTTTCATTTGATGATCCTATTGAGAATGATAAACATGATCATTTAGAACAACATGAACCATCATTTGATCCAGACCCTGACCTCATAATGTTATCTAAACAACTGAATGCTCAACAATTGCTAATTGCAAAATGCAACGAGAAAAACAAAGTTTTAAAAGAAACAAATGCGGCACTTGCAAGAGATATTGAGTGTTATAAAATTCAGCTTTCTAATAAGCAAGACAAGATTAAACATACAAAAAGTTTTGAAAAAGCTTTTCAAGAATCTTACAACAAAGAGCAAGATCTTCAGCACCAAATGCAAGATTTAATTCAGTCAAACGGAAAGTTGATTTCAAAACTTGAAAGTGAAAAATGTGAACTGAAAATGCAAGTTGAACGTCTTCAAAGAGAACTTTCAAAAACAGAAACAAAATTGTCAAGTTGTAAAAAGGATTTTTGTGAACATAAAATACGAAAAAGGAAGTATATCGATAATTTACTCGGTGAGATTGTTGATCTTGAAAAACAACTCAAAGAATTTCGTAATATTGTTTACAAACACGGGAACTCTGTCACAACAATTCAAAATTTTACTTTAAAACCGAGACCAGATAAAGGATTTGCACTTGGCGATTACAATTCAATGTTTCTTCACACGGCATTCAAAGATATTCCTAAAATTTACAGTATGGACCATTTGCTTGATAATACGATTGTGTGTGCTGTTGTTTTTGATACTGAGGAAGAAGAAGAACTTGAAGACGAGAGTCGATCTAAAATGAGTTATGTTCAATATTGGACACCATATGATTATTCAAAAGCTCCTCCCATTTCTAAATCTTTTGTTACTCAAAAGGACGTACCTGAGAAATCATGGTTTGTCGAAGAGTCATATGTTTCATCTTCTAATGCGGCCCCTGTCCAAACTGTAGCACAAATAAATGGTCCTTTACCATCATCCGGTGAACTAAAACCTTTACCGAAAAGTTGTCGTGTCTTAAATTATTTCAAAACTTTTATGGAAGACATCGAAATTTTGGAGGAAACAATTGAACGCAATTTTGAAATTAAAATTGAAACTTTTCAATCCGCTTACGAGCGTGAAAAGAGAGATATTTTTCAAAAACAAATGTTGCCAATTGTCAAACACCTCCGTCTTTGTGCTACACGTTGGGATCAAGAACTTCAAAAGGAGGTCAAAAATATGATAAACGTTTTCAACGCAACTGAAAATGACATTTTGGTTCAAAAGCAAAGAAATAGAGTTTTAAAAAATGATGCTGATCGACTCTTGGAACAAGTTCTCAATGCTGATATTTTGTCTATTATCATGAATGATCTCTATAAATCTGGTACTTCTATGCTTGTGGATGATCTTTGTGTTGATAATAACTTGTTGAACGTGGAATTAGAGACACTTAAACAAGAGAATGACAATCTGAGTAAAAAGAATGATGATGTGACAAAACAGTTTTCAAAAGAAATTTGTCAACTCAAACAAAGGCTTGAATGGTGTCAAGCTCAGAGTCTTAAAACGGAATTGAAACTTCAAAGTCAAAATATTTCAAACTCTTGTCAGCTTTGCAAAAACAATGGGTCTTTCAAAAGTTTGTGTCTCAAATACGAGAAAGAAATTGCGGATTTAAAAATTGAAAATGTCGCATATCAACAAAACCACGTAGACATCAAATATTGCAATGGTGTACTTGAGTCAAATATTCAAGATAAGAATCACATCATCATCGATTTGAAAGAGAAAATTAAGATACTTGAAAAAGGAAAGTTTGTTGACACCACGGTGATAGCACCAGGATTGTATCAATTAGACAAAACCGCTAAAGGAAATGTTGTTCAAAACACTAATGTTGATAACTCCACTTCTACAGGACTAGTCTCCACTAATAGCGTTAGCAGACCCAAGCGAAAAAGTAAAAAGAAGAATAGGCTCTGGCAACGTAAAAGAGGATCACTAGAAGTTCAAGAAGTAGAAGATCAACTTAGGAATTTGAATAAAACTCCTGTTGCATCAGATTTAGATTCTAATCTGGCAAATTGTAATCAAAATCTAAATGTAACGAATGATGAACCTTTAAATGTTTTGAATATTAATGCATCTTGTGTGTTTTGTCGTAAAAGCGTATCATCTAGTGTTCATACAAAATGTATAGCTAATTCTCTTCTTAATCGCCATAAGAAACGTAGGACATGGATTCCTTCTAGGCCCACTACTGCCTCTAAGTCTATCTTAGGAAAGCCGCCTTCTATGGTTTCTAATGATATTGCAGTTACCCCCATAGGTGCCGAGAACAAATCTAGGAATGAGCCAACTACTAGTGCATTTAACATTAAGAAAGCTAAAACTAGTTGGAACTGGCAACGTTGGTTACAATACAAACCAGACTTTACATGGATTCCTAAATTGTTGAATACATGTGTTTCTAATCAACAGGAACCCGCACTGTCTTTGGGTTCCACCCTTACTTCTGTTCCATCCGTGTCTTCTTCTTGTGATGCAGGTGGTACAGATCGTTCTCTGGATTGTTGATAGCGGATGCACCCGACATATGATAGGCAATCTCAAACTGTTACACAACTTTGTCTCAAAGTTCATTGGTACTGTCAGATTCGGGAATGATCATTACGCTTTAATCATAGGATATGGTGACTATGTCAGTGGGAACATTGAAATAAGTCGTGTTTATTATGTGGAAGGCCTTGGACACAACCTTTTCTCTGTTGGTCAATTTTGTGATGGGGATCTAGAAGTTGCATTTCGTGAGAAAACGTGCTTTGTTCGTGACTTACAAGGAAACGATCTAATGTCTGGCTCACGTGGTTCTAACCTTTATACAATATCAATGTCAGACATGATTGCAACATCTCCGATATGTCTTCTCTCCAAAGCAGAATCAACTAAATCTTGGTTATGGCACAAACGTCTTTCGCACTTGAATTTTAAAACTATGACTGACCTTGCTCGTTACAAACTTGTTGATGGATTTCCAAGATTTCGTTTTACCAAAGATCACTTATGTTCAGCCTGTGAACAAGGAAAAAGTACTCGGGCTCATTTTCCTTCAAAACCTGAGCACAGTACGAATCATGTTTTACAATTGCTACATATGGATTTGTGTGGACCGATGCGTGTTCAAAGTATCAACGGTAAATGCTACATTCTTGTAATTGTGGATGATTATTCCAGATGGACTTGGGTTTATTTTCTACGAAGTAAAGATCAGGCTCCTTCAATGATCATCACCTTTCTCACTAAAATTCAAGTTCAGTTACGCAACACGGTACGAATAGTCAGAACTAACAACGGAACAGAATTTAAGAATCAGACACTTAGGTCATATTATGAGAAAGTGGGAATTGAACATCAAACATCTATTCCTAGAAGCCCAGAACAGAATGGAGTTGTTGAAAGACGCAACAGGACGTTAGTGGAAGCTGCTAGAACTATGTTGATTAATGCTCAATTACCAGATTACTTGTGGGCGGAAGCTGTTTCAACCGCATGTTATACTCAAAACCGTTGCATGATTACAAAACGCCATCGCAAAACACCTTATCAAATTGTTCACAAAAAAAAACCGAATATCGATTACTTTCATGTATTTGGAGCACTTTGTTATCCGAAAAATGATCGTGATGATTTAGGTAAACTTAAAGCAAAGGCTGACATCGGAGTGTTCGTTGGATACTGTGAAAATTCTAAAGGTTTTCGGATATGGAATCGTCGAACAAGAGAAATTCAAGAAACCATTCACGCTAATTTTGATGAACTCACACAAATGGCTTCTGAGCAACACAGCTTAGGACCCGAATTCAACCGTCTTAACTCTCCGGCATCTTCGGCTGAACCATTGCCACTCAATCGCAAAGAGTTGGAAACCCTGTTTGCTCCACTGTTTGATGACACAATTGAATACCGTCCTACTGAGGTCTCACCTAATTCCGCTGCTCAACCTGATAACATTCCAGTACCAGACTCACCTCAACAAACTTCTACAACTGTTGAGAGAGACGGTCCTCCAATTGCATTACCATCTACAGCAGAACAAACTGTTTCTAACTCCCGCCATTCAGCTGAAGATCCAACACCACAATCAGTTCCACAACCCACAGAGCATGATCCCGATGCGTTCTTTAACCCGTTTGCACCGGCTCCTACTGTTCCTGATATAGCTGAGTCGTCAACACGCAATTTGGATCCTGCTAACATGCGAGATACTTATCAACTACACCCTTCAACACACAAATGGACTCGAGACCATCCACTAGTTTATATTATTGGGCATCCAGATGCACCTGTGATGACAAGACAACGACTTCACACTGATGGAGAAACTTGTATCTATGCACTCACAGTTTGTCACGAAGAACCTAAGAACATTAAAGATGCAATGACTTATGACAACTGGATTGAATCCATGCAAGAGGAATTTCAGCAATTCATAAGATTAGAAGTCTGGGAATTAGTTGAATGACCTGACGGAGTCTTTGTCATTGGGTTAAAATGGATTTGGAAGAATAAGCTAGATGCTGAAGGCACTGTCATACGTAACAAATCACGCCTGGTAGCGAAAGGATACTCTCAACTAGAAGGACTTGATTTTGCTGAATCCTTTGCTCCAGTGGCTAGACATGAAGCTGTTCGGATCTTTTTGGCCTATGCTGCACACAGGAACATGGTTGTTTACCAAATGGATGTCAAAACAGCATTTCTTAATGGAGAACTCCGTGAAGAAGTTTATGTTAGCCAACCAGACGGCTTCGTTGATCCTGAGCGTCCTAATCACGTTTACCGACTCAAAAAGGCACTCTACGGACTTAAGCAAGCCCCACGGGCGTGGTATGACAAACTGTCCACTTTCTTGCTGGTCAATAAATTTTCTAAAGGATCGGTGGATCCAACACTATTTATAAAAACCTACGGGGAGGACTTACTTGTTGTTCAAATATATGTCGATGACATCATTTTTGCCTCAACAAAAAGAAGTTACTCTAATGATTTTGCAAAATTAATGAAAGATAATTTTGAAATGTCCATGATGGGTGAACTTTCGTTCTTTCTAGGACTACAAGTTCATCAATCACCCCGTGGAATTTTTATAAATCAGTCCAAATATGCTCGTGAAATTTTAAAGAAACATGGGATGATGAGTTGTGATACTTATAATACACCGATGGGCTATACCACAAAACTAGATGCTGACTTACATGGGACTCCTGTTGACCCTACCAAATACCGAAGTATGATTGGGTCCCTCATGTATCTCACAGCTAGTAGACCTGATATAGTATTTGCTGTCTACATGTGCTCTCGCTATCAGTCCAAACCAACTGAAAAACACCTCAGTGAGGTCAAGAGAATCCTTCGATACATAAAGGGAACCATTAACTTGGGAATCTGGTATCCGAAGGATTCTGGTTTTGAACTTATTGCTTTTTCAGATGCTGACCATGCAGGATGTTTAGACACACGCAAAAGTACATCTGGTGGATTACAATTTCTCGGAGACAAACTTGTGTCATGGCAATCAAAGAAGCAGGACTGCACATCACTGTCATCAACAGAATCTGAATATGTAGCCATGTCTGCTTGTTGTGCTCAAGTCATTTGGATGAGCTCACAACTTAAGGATTATGGCTACCTATTCAACAAGATTCCTATCTACTGTGATTCCAAAAGTGCAATTGCTATCTCCTGCAACACAGTACATCATTGCAAATCCAAACACATCGATCTCCGATATCACTTCATCAAAGAGCACGTTGAAAAGGGTACCGTTGAACTTTATTTTGTTGGGACTGAGTACCAATTGGCGGACTTACTTACCAAATCCTTAGCACCATCAAGGTTTGCTAGTCTAGTTCACCAAATTGGTATGCGATGTTTGACTCCAGATGATCTGGAAAAGTTTTTAAAACACAATTGATCGTCAAACATCAAAACTATCTTTGTAAATATCTTTTTCAAAAACAAAATACAAAAATACAAAACCAATAAAAAAAAACTCAAAAAGATTTTCATCTTAAAAAAAAAATGCAAGTATAAACCACCTCTTTCAACACTATTTTATAAAATGTCTTCAATTATTTAAAACAAGTGTTGAGGGGGAGGAAAAGTAATTCTTCAAATTTTTTGAAAATATATTAACATTTATACTTGCATTTTACCAAAAATATTTCATTTTATCTTTAAAGGATGCATCTAAAAGTGTGTCGGGTTACTCTCCTCACCAAAAATAATAAATTTCTTATGATCTTTTAAGACTACGGTCTAAGGTCGAGGGGGAGTACCACAAGTTGTTGGTGTTATTTACAAAAGTTAAATGAGTTAGTGAGTTTAGGCATTAAGACTAAATGTATGTTAAGGTTAAGGGGCCATTTGTGTCATAATACTTTACTAGTTTTACCATTGGTCAAAACAACCTTGACCAAGCATTTACTCCCACCTGCAAAAGTAATTACTCTTTCACCTACACGATCAACGACTCACAATCATTTTAATAATCCGTGCATCAATCGTCTAATCTGTAAGTTGTTACATGTTCTGATCATGATTTCTAACAAGGGTTTTTGATATTAACTTAATCCAACTGTTCAATAAGTCACAATCGATTAATTACTCTTAGGGTTATGCGTAATCATGAACCCAAAAATTTGTGGTTGTTATGGTTAAATTGGTTAGTGGGAAATGATCCTTAGATGATTATGAACATGATTCTTAACTCCTATCGTACCCAGATTCACTCAATCGATTAGTTTGGAATTAGGGTTCATACGAATCATTTAGGGGTTCTTGAGTTTGTGCTTTAGGTTTATAATTGGTGATGGGGATTGTGTTATTACATGTCTAGGATCATGTTATTATGGTTTAATTGCATATAAAACTTGTAAGGTTCATGAATCAAAAAATTTAGGTACGAACACACTAGCAGTTATGATCATAAGTTTTTGTGGTCAATTGATGTTAAAATTTGGACCATATGATCCTTAGGATGTGATATTCACTTGCCCTAAACTTATTACAACCCAGAACCAAGTTTGATTGTGTTTAGGATTGTGTGTTCATGCGTTTCTACGCGTAACTAATGTTTAGGCATGATTACGCATAAAAAGTGGATATTAAGTGTGATGGTATGAATATTGATCAGTGGTAATGTTTTGTACACTTTCAGGAATCAAACAACACTAATTACTCAAGGTGATTTTCTGGAAAATGGCATTTTTACGCGCAAGTTGTTCATCCTACGCGTAAGATTCGACACGTGGACAAACTTTGTCTTGGATAAGACAAGGTTTACGCTTAAATGATAATTCTTACGCATAAGTTTTGGCCTTACGCACAAGTCTTGAACTTACGCATAAGTCATAACCTACGCATAAGTTATATCTTACGCTTAAGTGTAATCCTTTGCATAAGCTCAATTCCTACGCCTAAGATTTTATCCTACGCGTAAGATTGATCCTACGCATAAGATTCACCTTACGCGTAACATATAAGTTTACGCGTAGCTTTTGCACTTACGCCTGATTTCACTTCTTACGCTTAAGTCATGATTACGCGTAGATTTTTTCATGTTACGCGTAAACTTGTCCAAATCAAGAATTTTTCTAAGTGTTGTAAAATTTACAAAGTGTAACCTCTTGTTATGTTAAACTGATGTTGTAACTTAATTGTTAGAAGATTCTACCAAGTGATAATAACTCAAGTTTGTCATATAACAAAAGTTTTTTCACAACACAAACACCCACTGATCAATCAATGATATGCAAAATCAAGTAATCTTATGTCTGAACTAACATTGTAAACCATTGCCATGTTTGTATTTGTTTATGATCAATTCAGATGGCAGAACACAATGACGTTCCATACGGACCTGAACCCGAACCTAAGCTTTCATGGGAAGAGACATTCCCAGATGATTACACCAGGAAGATTGGAAAGAACAACCTCCGAATCAACTTCAACAAAATCACTTGCAACGAGTCCTCATGTATTGTTGCAATAGATGCTCTTCTATATCACCCCAACAAGCTGTTGTTCACCAAGTCTGCCTCAGTCTCCTGCTTCTACATCCACCAGTTTTGGCATACACTTCAGCTAGATCTTGGAGAGGCTTCCTTCACCTGTATGCTTCATAACCGTCAGGTCACTGTGGACATTGACTTGCTTAGGAATGTACTTGGGTTACCTGAACTCGGCCCAGATGAAGTATATGATCAAGTTCCCACCGAAGAAGAGTTGATAGAGTGGTTACGTGATATTGGCTATGACGAATCAGAAGAAGTTGTGACAAGACATTCTAGGGTCAACATTAGATATCTTCCACAACCATGGAGAACCCTATACATTCTGATTGCCAAGTCCTTATCTGGCAGAGATACTGGGCATGAACACCCAAAGCTCCAACACCTCAAACTCTTCTGGGCAGTGGCTAATGTGAAGAAAGTTGATTATGCCAGTATCATTTGGGAAGACCTTGTGTGGTGTCACACCCCAAAAATGGCGCAGCGGAATGTCATTTAATGGGTATGACTTCAAGATCAAGAACACATGGTGTCTAAATAGAGAAATACTAAATGCGTTCATCACAACACAAGTCAAAGTTACAATGATCCCATAACATGGGTAAATAGATGTCTTGCTACATAAGTTCACAATAATTAAGTCTTAAGGGAAACTTTCCAAATGCATAACTCCTCGGGAAAACACAACCCAGAGAGTCTTGTCTTATGTCTGCTAGGCCAGGCCAATACTCAACTTTCTAAAGCAACTTCTGTCTAAACACCTGAAAATGGATACTCGAAAACGTCAACATAAAGTTGGTGAGCTCGTAGGTTTGAAAGTAAACCACGAAGCTGTGAATAATAGCGTAGGACAAAAGTGAGAATGATTACCAACTACAAGCACGTTAACAAATCAGAAATAGTGTCACGCCAACTGAACCTATAGTGTACATCATACTCATAACAAATATCACGTGGGGAGCTACCCCGATAGATCTATCAACATGTGGGCTCTCAAAGAGAGTTAACAGTTGCATCAACTGAGCCTATCAACTTGTGGGCTCTCAGCAGAGAGTTAACAGTGGCGTAGTCATGTATTCACAAAACAAACATGTCACAGCATATAATTGCATCATCACACATATATGTCCAAAATCATGTAAAACAGAAATTCACAGCATAAAAACATTTGTAAAGCATTGAGTACCATTTCCACCCCAAGGTAAAACATGTTAAAAAGTGGGGCTACGAGAACTCACCTCAAACAAAGTTGAAACTCGAGAACAAACGGTCAAGTACTAGCGCACAACGGTACCGGAACACGACCTAGTTAATAACGGTCCGACTTAGTATTATGCTAAATGAAATGAACTGATGCATACGTGTTTTGAAAAGTCTTTGTATCACCCACGTATGTTCGCGTTTTAGTATTTTTCAAAAATTCCCAAGTGTGCTCCTCTAAAAGTTTGTATTTCACCTAACATATACTATTTTAGAAAGCCTTCGACTCGTAATAAAAGTACTTAGACCTTACTACAATATTCCTTAAGGACTCTACGCCTCATACGGACTCTAAAATGCTCAAAAATGTGTTCAAAGTTAACCAATCAGCTCAAAAATAGTTGCTGAAATTTATATTAGAAGTGTATTTTTGGTCAACTTTATGAGGCCATAACTTTTTCGTTACAAGGTTTTACGAAGCGTGCAAAGACAATCTGAAAACGTGAGTGCGAGAGCTACAAGTCCTATGTTTTGAGTTTTCAAAAATTCGTAGGTTATAAGGTTCAAAACTGGACTCAAACTCGCGACCTCAGAAAAATATCAAGTGCAGTTTTTCAGCTTTTGTAAACTTTTAATGATTTTCAAATGGACATAACTTTCTCGTTTTAAATCCGTTTTTGGCGGTTCAAGCGGCCACATTTAGCTGATATCTTCTAGTTTCTAAAAAAATATTAGGTGTTGCAAAACTTATGTTCCCGCTGCCCAAACGCGCCTATGGGACAGCCCTCTACACTCTACGTTAAATACTCCTCTTCAGCACTTCCCCAACAAAACTCAACAACACCAAACTAAAGTTAGTCCCTTCCACTGATTTACAATAATAATTAACATATTAACCTTATTAAACCAAGATTATATCATAATAATAAAACTGAAACTCCAATTAAGCCCGTAGGCCACATATTTAAACTTTTTACATCTTGTTAAACCAAAATCTTTACACAAACGTGGTGATACAAAATTTGTTATGGTTTTTATATGTCACTCGTGTACATGTATATATATGCATAGCTCATTCCTAAAATTTTCTTGTAAATCTTTACAAATGTTTTGTACTTTTGTTAAATATATGCTATGAAGGTTATAAAAGCACAAGAAAAGAAAATGAAAAGATTACTTACAAAGATTTGATAAAGGAATGGATTAAGTGCAAGATTCAACTCCCAACTGATGTGTTATGACCCAAGAAAAATAACCCAATGAACTAACTAAGCTCCTTATACTCAAATCTTCAAAAGAACAAGAAAAATTTATGGTTTGTGTTTGTGTTTGTGGGCATACGAACCAACAGAGAGGGAAAGGATGGAGATGAATTTTTTGACTATGTGTTTTGTGGTTTGTGAAGTGTAGGTGGTTAGGTTCTAATAGGCCAAATATAAGCTATACAACAAAACTGAGTGGGTGACATCAAAGGTAAGACAAAAATGTATAAAACAAATATGTACTTAGGTTGTTACACTAGCAAACAAGCATGCATATGGTGTGTGCATTGATGGTGCGTCAAACAAGAGAAAGAAAGAGTGAGCAGCAGGAAAAAAGAAAAAAAAAAAAAAGAAATTGCATGTGTTATGAAGTGAGGTTGTGTGTAGCTTTAATAAGTTAAGCAAGATAGGTTACATTGAGATCAAGCCAAAATGCATGACTTAAGGCAAGAACTAGTTGGTTAAGCTTGTGGACAAGTGACCCATGTGGGGTGTTGGAGGGGGGATCGACCACAAGACAAAAAAAATGAGGGAAGAAATGATTTATTTATTTCTATTATTATTTTTTTTTGTATAGTGTATGTATTTTAGTATTAGTTGGATAGAAAAGGTGATGAATAATGTATTCGTGTATGACTAAACATGCTAGTTGTATGTGTTTTATGTAAAAAGAATTACAAAGATAATTTATATAAGTTATAAATTAAATGCAATGACATATAAAATAAATTCATAAAAATCATTGTGTATTAATTGAATATATGTTTTACTTAGACTCGTGCCGGTACGCGTTGTTTGACATTTTTCGTTGTACATGGAATAACTTTCCGGTATAATGTTAAATCAATCACGTAAATATTAGAAAATAAATAAATGGATAAATAAATGTTTCAAGTTTGAGGTTGAGTAAGGACCTTGAAAAATGCGGGTTGTTATAGTCTACCCCCATTATTTAGAATTTTGTCCTCAAAATTCAGCTTGTACTATGGTCAAACAGGTGTGGGTACTTGAGTCTCATCTGATCTTCTCGCTCCCAAGTAAACTCGGGCTCACGCTTTGAATCCCACCGGACCTTAACTATTGGTATCTTTCTACGTTTCAACTTCTTGATCTCACGCCCTACGATCTCAACTGGTTTCTCTACAAAGTGTAGCTTAGGATCTATCTAAATCTCTTTCAATGGTATGTGTAAGGTCTGATCAGCAAGACACTTCTTAAGGTTCGATACGTGAAACGTATCATGAACGTTACTTAGCTCTTGTGGTAGCCTCAGTCTGTAAGCTACTGGGCCGATTCTCTCAGTGATCTCAAAAGGTCCTACATATCTGGGTGCTAGCTTGCCCTTCTTACCAAATCGTACAACACCTTTCCAAGGTGATACCTTAAGTAAAACATGATCACCAACACCAAATTCCAAGGGTCTCCGTCTATTGTCGGCATAGCTCTTTTGACGGCTACGTGCAACCTTGAGTCTATCCTTGATTTGAATGATCTTCTCAGTGGTCTCTAACACTATTTCAGGTCCTATCATTTGACTTTCTCCGGCTTCTGCCCAGGAAATAGGTGAGCGACACTTCCGCCCATAAAGTGATTTGAATGGTGCCATTTTTATGCTAGCATGGTAACTGTTATTATAGGAGAACTCGACCAAGGGAAGGTGAGTATCCCAATTACCGCCAAAGTCTATGGCACACGCTCTGAGCATGTCCTCTAGGGTCTGTATGGTACGCTCGCTTTGACCATCAGTCTGCGGGTGATAAGCCGTACTCATCTCTAAGTGTGTTCCCAGTGACTTTTGCAACATTTGCCAAAAATTTGACGTGAAACGGCTGTCACGATCAGATATGATCGATATAGGCACCCCATGCCTAGCCACTATCTCCTTAATGTAAAGTCTAGCCAATTTATCCATCGTATAATCTTCTCGGATTGGTAAGAAATGTGCAGGCTTAGTCAATCTATCCACGATAACCCAGATTGAGTCGTGTCCACTACTAGTCCTAGGTAACTTTGTAACAAAGTCCATGGTTATCCTTTCCCACTTCCATTCAGGAATTTCCGGTTGTTGTAGCAGACCAGATGGTTTCTGGTGTTCAGCCTTCACTTTCGAGCAAGTCAGGCACTTGCTAACGTAGTCGGCTATGTCTTTCTTCATTCCAGGCCACCAATACAATTCTCTGAGGTCGTAGTACATCTTATCTGCTCCTGGATGAACGGAGTACCTTGTCGTATGTGCTTCATCCATGATTAGGTTTCTCACACCACCAGTCAATGGTACCCAAATTCGGTCTACAAAGTACAGTCCTCCATCGTCCTTTTTATCCAATTGTTTATCTAAACCTCGCATCTTCTCTGTGGGGGCATCCATATTCATAGATGCCTCCCTCTGAGCTGCTAGTATCTTATCCTTGATACCCGACTGTATGGTTATACTCATGGCTTTTATTTTCCTAGGCCTGAGTCTTTCCTTCCTACTCAAAGCATCAGCTACTACATTCGCCTTACCTGGGTGGTAGCGAATCTCGCAGTCATAATCGCTGAAGAGTTCAATCCATCTCCTCTGGCGCATATTCAACTCTTTCTGATTGAAGATGTGTTGGAGACTCTTGTGATCAGTATAGATAATACTTTTTGTTCCATACAAGTAATGTCTCCATATCTTGAGAGCAAAAACTACAGCACCTAGCTCCAGATCATGGGTGGTATAGTTTTTCTCATGAATCTTCAGCTGTCGGGATGCATAGGCAATTACTTTGCCCCTTTGCATTAATACGCACCCAAGACCTTGACATGATGCGTCACAGTACACTACGAAATCTTCTGGTCCATCAGGGAGGGCCAGAATTGGAGCATTACATAGATTGTTCTTCAAGGTTTGAAAGGCTTCTTCTTGTTCCTCGCCCCATTCGTACTTCTTATTCTTTTGAGTTAGCAAGGTAAGAGGTTTGGCAATTTTAGAGAAGTTTGCGATGAATCGCCGGTAGTAGCCTGCCAGTCCTAAGAATGAGCGGACTTCTGTTGGGGACTTAGGGGCTTCCCAATTCTTCACAGCTTCGATCTTGCTGGGATCCACATGAATACCATCTTTGTTAACCACATGTCCAAGGAATTGGACTTCCTGTAGCCAGAATTCACACTTTGAGAATTTGGCGTATAGTTTCTCCCTCTTGAGTAACTCTAGGATTAACTTCAGATGCAGTTCATGTTCCTCTTTTGTTTTGGAATAGATTAAAATGTCATCGATGAATACGATAACAAATCTATCTAGGTATGGCCTGCATACTCAGTTCATCAAGTCCATGAAGACCGCAGGCGCATTCGTTAGTCCAAACGGCATTACCGTGAACTCGAAATGACCATATCGAGTCCTGAATGCGGTTTTTGGAATGTCATCTTCGTGTACTCGTAACTGATGGTAGCCGGAACGGAGATCTATCTTGGAGAAGTATCGTGAACCTTGAAGTTGGTCGAATAAGTCATCAATTCTCGGGAGAGGATAACGATTCTTAATGGTTAGTTTGTTCAGTTCTCGGTAGTCGATGCACATCCTAAAGGAACCATCCTTCTTCTTGACGAACAATACCGGTGCTCCCCATGGCGAAGAACTAGGTCGGATGAAACCCTTGTCTTGGAGTTCCTTGAGTTGATTAGATAACTCCTCCATTTCAGTAGGTGCCAAACGGTAGGGAGACTTAGCAACTGGCATTGCCCCAGGAATTAGGTCTATGCGAAACTCGACCTCTCGTGTAGGGGGTAATCCAGATAAGTCATCAGGGAATACCTCTGGGAAGTTTCGAACGACTGGAATTTCTTCTAGTTTCTGCTCGTCTACTTTCATGCTCATGAGGTGCATTGCTTTTTCTTCAAGTCGCTCTCCATAGACCTTAAGTAACTCACCGTTTGGTAGTGGTATTCGGACCATCTTCTCATGGCACACTATTTCAGCCTTATGCTTGGACAACCAATCCATTCCCACAATCACGTCGAAGCTTCCGTGTCCGAATGGTATCAAGTCGATGCTAAAGGTGTAGCCTTCTAACTCTAGTTTGCACCCGCGAACGATCTCATTTGTTTCTAACTTTTGACCACTTGCTATTTCAATTTCGTAACTAAAGCCTAGACTACTGGGCTCTATATCTAACAGGGGCATGAATTTAGTGGAGACAAAACTATAGTCGGCACCAGAATCAAACAATACAGTAGCATAGTGGTCGTTTAAAGAAAACGTACCAGTCACGATGTTCGGATCCTGGCGTCCTTCCTCAGCATTCATCACAAATACCCGACCACGAGCTGGGTTATCATTGTTTCCACCATTAGCGTTGTTTCCACGATTCACATTGTTTCCACCAATAGCTAAAGCCTGGTTCTGGTTGTTCTGCACTTGCCCTCGTGTCCCATTTAACCTAGGACAAGCATTCCGAAGGTGATTCGGGTTTCCACATTCATAACACGCCCTTGGGTTAACGGTATTAACTGGTGTCACTTGTTTAGCCACTGCCCTACAATCCTTTGCTATATGACCAGGTCGCTTACAGTTAAAGCATACCACCTGACATGGCCTAGTTTCTGGATGATGGTAGTTGCATTTGGCACACATAGGGTAAGGACCCTGATACTCCTTCTTGACGGTACTAGTTGCCACAAATCCTTTTCCCCACTTTGCTTTCTTATTGTCACCCTTTACACCACCTTGCTTACTCGGCTCGCTTACGGCCTTCCTCTTGTCACCACTCTTAGACAATGTCCCATTCCTAACCATCTCATCCGTTAAGGTTGCAGATTTCAATATCGCGCTCTGAATAGTAGGGGGTTCAGTTGCTTTCACCATCCCGCGAATTTCAGGAACCAACCCATAAATATACCTTTCAATTCTTTTGGATTCAGGAGTGACCATATGAGGTACTAGCCTAGCGAGCTCATGGAATCGATCCGTGTAAGCCGTATGATCAGTTCCTACCATGGTATGGTGGTAGAACTCATGATCCAGTTTCTGCATCTCATTATCTGGACAGTACTTTTCTTTCAACAGCGCCTTAAAGTCATCCCAACTCATTCCCATGGCGGCTTCCCTGCCCCTAGCCTGAACTTGCGTGTTCCACCAGGTCAATGCTTTTCCAATCAATGAGCAAGCAGCAAACTTCACCTTCTTATGATCCGCACACTCACTTATGTCAATCACTGACTCCATCTTCTCAACCCAACGGGTATAAGCTATCGCACCTCCATTTCCATCAAAGTCCACTGGTTTGCACGCGGTAAATTCCTTGTAGTTACATCCCTTGTGGCCGTTGGTATGGTTCCTATCATTGACGTGATCGCTTCCACCATCGTTGTCCACTTGATCATTCCTGCTCACGTTGTTCCCTTGATTACTCATATGGTCGCCAACTTGGGTGACAATAGTCGGTAGTAATTCACGTAGTTGCTGGGCAATAATGGTAGCAACATCAGGAGTCTCATTGCCGGTATCGTCGCTTCTCGTGCCACGACCTCCTGCCCTACCTCCTCGTCCACCAGTCCTTCCACCCCTGGTTGGTGGAACACCTCGGTTAACTCGAGTTGACCTTCTTGGAGGCATGATTCTACAAGGTAGGACATTGGTAAACGTTAGATAGGAGATAGGTAGGAAAGGTCGGTATGCGTGTCGTGCTACTACACTCGACTTCCTATCTGACAATCCATGAATTTGATAAGTCCACGCCGCATCATGTTATCGTAAAAACGTTGGCCAGGCGTTTTTAAGATAGCATTATGCTGCATTTACTAATCATCATCATTTCGTGTCATACTACACGCATAATCGCACATGTTGTCCCTATTTATGCAAACTATATGAGGGTTCTTAGGTTATAGTCTAGGTCAAACCACCTAATTCTCTATAACCAAGGCTCTGATACCAATCTGTCACACCCCAAAAATGGCGCAGCGGAATGTCATTTAATGGGTATGACTTCAAGATCAAGAACACATGGTGTCTAAATAGAGAAATACTAAATGCGTTCATCACAACACAAGTCAAAGTTACAATGATCCCATAACATGGGTAAATAGATGTCTTGCTACATAAGTTCACAATAATTAAGTCTTAAGGGAAACTTTCCAAATGCATAACTCCTCGGGAAAACACAACCCAGAGAGTCTTGTCTTATGTCTGCTAGGCCAGGCCAATACTCAACCTTCTAAAGCAACTTCTGTCTAAACACCTGAAAATGGATACTCGATAACGTCAACATAAAGTTGGTGAGCTCGTAGGTTTGAAAGTAAACCACGAAGCTGTGAATAATAGCGTAGGACAAAAGTGAGAATGATTACCAACTACAAGCACGTTAACAAATCAGAAATAGTGTCACGCCAACTGAACCTATAGTGTACATCATACTCATAACAAATATCACGTGGGGAGCTACCCCGATAGATCTATCAACATGTGGGCTCTCAAAGAGAGTTAACAGTTGCATCAACTGAGCCTATCAACTTGTGGGCTCTCAGCAGAGAGTTAACAGTGGCGTAGTCATGTATTCACAAAACAAACATGTCACAGCATATAATTGCATCATCACACATATATGTCCAAAATCATGTAAAACAGAAATTCACAGCATAAAAACATTTGTAAAGCATTGAGTACCATTTCCACCCCAAGGTAAAACATGTTAAAAAGTGGGGCTACGAGAACTCACCTCAAACAAAGTTGAAACTCGAGAACAAACGGTCAAGTACTAGCGCACAACGGTACCGGAACACGACCTAGTTAATAACAGTCCGACTTAGTATTATGCTAAATGAAATGAACTGATGCATACGTGTTTTGAAAAGTCTTTGTATCACCCACGTATGTTCGCGTTTTAGTATTTTTCAAAAATTCCCAAGTGTGCTCCTCTAAAAGTTTGTATTTCACCTAACATATACTATTTTAGAAAGCCTTCGACTCGTAATAAAAGTACTTAGACCTTACTACAATATTCCTTAAGGACTCTACGCCTCATACGGACTCTAAAATGCTCAAAAATGTGTTCAAAGTTAACCAATCAGCTCAAAAATAGTTGCTGAAATTTATATTAGAAGTGTATTTTTGGTCAACTTTATGAGGCCATAACTTTTTCGTTACAAGGTTTTACGAAGCGTGCAAAGACAATCTGAAAACGTGAGTGCGAGAGCTACAAGTCCTATGTTTTGAGTTTTCAAAAATTCGTAGGTTATAAGGTTCAAAACTGGACTCAAACTCGCGACCTCAGAAAAATATCAAGTGCAGTTTTTCAGCTTTTGTAAACTTTTAATGATTTTCAAATGGACATAACTTTCTCGTTTTAAATCCGTTTTTGGCGGTTCAAGCGGCCACATTTAGCTGATATCTTCTAGTTTCTAAAAAAATATTAGGTGTTGCAAAACTTATGTTCCCGCTGCCCAAACGCGCCTATGGGACAGCCCTCTACACTCTACGTTAAATACTCCTCTTCAGCACTTCCCCAACAAAACTCAACAACACCAAACTAAAGTTAGTCCCTTCCACTGATTTACAATAATAATTAACATATTAACCTTATTAAACCAAGATTATATCATAATAATAAAACTGAAACTCCAATTAAGCCCGTAGGCCACATATTTAAACTTTTTACATCTTGTTAAACCAAAATCTTTACACAAACGTGGTGATACAAAATTTGTTATGGTTTTTATATGTCACTCGTGTACATGTATATATATGCATAGCTCATTCCTAAAATTTTCTTGTAAATCTTTACAAATGTTTTGTACTTTTGTTAAATATATGCTATGAAGGTTATAAAAGCACAAGAAAAGAAAATGAAAAGATTACTTACAAAGATTTGATAAAGGAATGGATTAAGTGCAAGATTCAACTCCCAACTGATGTGTTATGACCCAAGAAAAATAACCCAATGAACTAACTAAGCTCCTTATACTCAAATCTTCAAAAGAACAAGAAAAATTTATGGTTTGTGTTTGTGTTTGTGGGCATACGAACCAACAGAGAGGGAAAGGATGGAGATGAATTTTTTGACTATGTGTTTTGTGGTTTGTGAAGTGTAGGTGGTTAGGTTCTAATAGGCCAAATATAAGCTATACAACAAAACTGAGTGGGTGACATCAAAGGTAAGACAAAAATGTATAAAACAAATATGTACTTAGGTTGTTACACTAGCAAACAAGCATGCATATGGTGTGTGCATTGATGGTGCGTCAAACAAGAGAAAGAAAGAGTGAGCAGCAGGAAAAAAGAAAAAAAAAAAAAAAAGAAATTGCATGTGTTATGAAGTGAGGTTGTGTGTAGCTATAATAAGTTAAGCAAGATAGGTTACGTTGAGATCAAGCCAAAATGCATGACTTAAGGCAAGAACTAGTTGGTTAAGCTTGTGGACAAGTGACCCATGTGGGGTGTTGGAGGGGGGATCGACCACAAGACAAAAAAAATGAGGGAAGAAATGATTTATTTATTTCTATTATTATTTTTTTTGTATAGTGTATGTATTTTAGTATTAGTTGGATAGAAAAGGTGATGAATAATGTATTCGTGTATGACTAAACATGCTAGTTGTATGTGTTTTATGTAAAAAGAATTACAAAGATAATTTATATAAGTTATAAATTAAATGCAATGACATATAAAATAAATTCATAAAAATCATTGTGTATTAATTGAATATATGTTTTACTTAGACTCGTGCCGGTACGCGTTGTTTGACATTTTTCGTTGTACATGGAATAACTTTCCGGTATAATGTTAAATCAATCACGTAAATATTAGAAAATAAATAAATGGATAAATAAATGTTTCAAGTTTGAGGTTGAGTAAGGACCTTGAAAAATGCGGGTTGTTATATGTGGCACATTCAACACAAGACCACCAACATTCCATTTGTCCGCTTCATAAAACTACTCATCGAAAGCTTCCTTCGTGAGTATGACGATATCCCACAGAGACTTGATGACAAAGATAAGAACACGTTCAGAAATGAAGATACTCTCATAGTCATCAAGAGACTCGACACCAGCACACGCAAGCAAGGAAAGAAATTTCCTGACTGTCTCTTGAATGACAAAGTGAAGCTTTGCCCGAATTTCAAGTATTACCTTCAAGCTCTTGAAGCAGACAAAGTGGGTTTCCTGGACGAAGTTGTTCTACCCTCCTGCATGCAAAAGAAGGGTAAGAAAGGCAGTAAGACTGGGAGCTCCGGCAGTTCTACTCAGTCTAAAAAGAAGAAGGGTACTCTCAAGAGAAGGACTCCTGCCAAGAAGCCCGCATCCATTCCTGAACCTGGGTGGTTTCCCTCACCACAATCTTCTCCAAAACCATCTGACTCTGAACAAACCCAATCCGACGAAGGTCCAGTGTATAGGGAAGCTTATGCTAACATTGAGAAGGATGTAAATCTTGAAGATATTGATGATAAGGAATTAACATTCGAAGATTGGGAAAAGAACATTGACGAATTTGCTGATAATGCCGAATACCCAGCATATCTCAATCAAAGACCGTTCACTGAAGCACAGTCAATCTTGGAAGAAGAAAGGATCAGGAGAGAGAAGATGAAGGAACCTATGACTGCCGAAAAAATGTCTGCTCACTCAAACATAGGCCTGTCAGCTGAAGAAGAAAATGAAAGGGCTCTCAATCTGGGTCTCCTCCACAGCCGAATTGATGCATTCAATGCTGATCTACCTCCACCTCCAGTGTTCTCTCAAACCACCGAAGCTGGCGGATCAAGCAGCATTCCTGAGCCTACCACAGGGATCAACACAGACTTGGTCGTTTACGACAATCCCTCGGTATCTCCCACAGACATTGAAATGACTAATGCTTCAGCAACGGGAGAAGAGGAAGAGGAAGATCCCATGGATACTGATGCTCCACGATTGATAACTATGGAAGAGATGGAGCTCAGAGAAAGGGCTCAGGAAGAAGAATTGAAGAGAAAACAGGAAGCTGAAGAGGCTAGGCTTGAGGAGCTTGCCCAAGCCAAACTGGAAGAAACTATCCGTATGGAGGAAAGCAGGAAGGCTGAAGAGGCAGCCAAGCTGGCAGAAGAAAAGTTGAAAAGGGAAGAAGAAGCCAGGCTTGCTGAAGAATTAAGGCTTAAAGTCGAAGCTGAAAGACTTGCTGAAGAACAGAGATTGAAAGAGGAAGCAGCTAAAGCTAAAAAATTACGCAATTGTAGGATCGTGTTTTAGGTTGATTATTGTGATTCGGGAGGTCGAGTAATATGAAAGAACATGAACTCCATGGTTAGAGAGAGAGAGTAGAGAGAGAAGGGAAACTTGTGTTTATTGATAAGAAAGATGAAAGGAAAATACAAACAAAGTCTCACCATACATTACAGACTGGTCGAAACCACTACCAATGATTGGGAAGCCTAAGGAACCAAAGATCCCTTAGAAGTTCTTCTTTAACACCGACCTGGAATTTCTGACACTCAGCAGCAAGACTGAGAAGAAGTACATCACATCACTGGCCTTTCTCCCTGCAGCTCGATATCTCAACAATGCTATCGAAGAAGAAGCCTCAGCCTTATTCATCGATAAAGTTATTGACTATGACAGGAACGCACTCTACGGTATACATCATTGGCCAGAAAACCGGGCACAGTATTATCGCAGCAACAGACTCAATCAAACGATGGGCAATGTGGCAAGTGATTTGAAGATAGTCTCGATTAAGTTCATTTCGACTGTCACTCACTTTGGGTACCCCTTCCTCAGCAAAATCACACTCAAAAGACTTGATGAAAAAGAGTATGATATTTCCGAGTCAGACTTTCCACGACTACTCCTCAACGACATAGAAGATATGTACCTGCTCAAAGTTCAAGGAAAGCTTTGCAACTTTCCCAAAGACATGCAACTTGCCTTTATCCAAGCTCTCCTAATCTACATCAGACAGATAGTCATCAGAGAACGAGTAGAAGATCTTCAACTGGGAGTGGAGAGTTATCAGAAGAAGCTTAATCTCACCAAACCGAACATGTTCGACATCCCCGACCTTCAACATCTACCTCAATACATCTTGATCAGGCATCCAGCATTTGGGTTCACTTACCGCAGTGTCAACGGTCGAAACTGCTTCATGGGCTACGAAGAAATACATAAGTTCTGTGATGAAACCTTGAAGTTCGTCAGAGATGGAATCAAAAGCAAATTAAGTGACATTGCACTGGGTAAATCCAAAAGATGGAACACCGATGAGGCCAGGGAAGCTCGCAGATTCATTACAAGGATTGAGCACCGGTTGAAGCGCAGGGATCAGTTTCGGAGATTGGAAAGCTATGTTGGAGGAAGAACAAAATTTCCGGTGTTGACATTTCAAAGACCTGAATGGTAGAAAATTGTAAGAGTTTGATTTGATTTGTCAATATTATACTTCATAATGGCTTGTGTACGCATTACAGTACACAACCCGAACTTGTAAAGAAAGGACCCTGAGGTACGCTTCAGTGCCTCAATCCTAATATAAGGAGCGAAGGCTTCTTACTTTTAAGTAGAATTAATCAAACATTTATGATTTTCATAATTCTGCTCAAAAGGACAAGTATTTCACCTCAATAAGACTTAATCACTTGTTGAGGGGGAGCACTTGTCAAAACAAAATACTTTGTTCAAAATCAAAAGTTCTTGGTGAATCTCCCCGTAAGACTCAAAAGGCATATTTTAATCTAAAAGATTATCAAAAACATCATTTTATATGCTATTTTTGAGGGGGAGAAAATGAAAAGTGATTAAAATATACGAAGTCAAAGCTTAATAGTTGTATCATGTGCGAGCTAGACTCAGAATGGACCCAGGAATTGACGAGACAATAAATGTTAGTAATATCGAAAAGACTTATCCTCGACGGGTTATAACATCAAGTTAGTTATTAGAGCTAGTTGTCACCTAAAAGCTGACAATGGAACTCTTTAACTAACCACGTAAGCGTGTCTCGAAAAGGATTAGTCTTAGTAGAAATGTACCGTCTCGAGAAACTTTCTGTGGACTTGACCAGGCCGGGTAATAACTTCAAGCTAGTCTAACTAGTGATGTAAGCGTGTCTCGAATCGGTCTTGTTCACGGAAAGTGGATCAATTCAAAATGCTTGCTCCTCCCGCATGTGCAGATTTATTAAATACTTATGAGCACATGTGAAGGGGGAGCCCTTCAAAAGTGTACTCAAAACTCTCAAAGTGTTAACCAAAATATTTGATTATCACAAACACTTTGAGAGATTTTCAATCAAAGGTTTCTTGGCTACTGTCGGAGTTATAAGGTGATTAAGATAGGAATATCCGTCCTATGATCCGCAAGAGCCGGAGGGATCTACCCAAGAACATCTCCCATAGTTAGAATTAGAAGTCCTTAGGTATGATACGGAAAAAAGGAGAAATGAATGAAAGGGAAAGAAGGAGTTGAAGAATTAAAAAGAAAAGTAAAGAAAAGGGTGAAAAGAAATAGCCCTCCATATGTTCAACCTTAGGGCAGACACCGGGTTCAATACGTATGCTACTGGTTGTTGCGAAAGACAACACCGGTATTGAAGACAAAGTCGTCATGGACCCAGTGACGCAATGCACTAAACCTTCTTAACCACTCAAGTTCTCTTAAAAGGACTTGTTTCATTCTCACGGGGAACCAGCGTAACCTATCGACCTATCTCTTAGAGACGGTTGATATTGAAGCAGGAGACCCCTCCCTTGTCTCCGCATAGGAAACCTAGGTGTGCACTTATAGAGTCTAGAGCCTTGAGATACATCAAAGATCTCTTAGGAACACTTAGTATTTCTACAACTGGTGTTCTACATCAATGGACACCAGCTGTAAATTATCGAGTCCTTCGCAGATCTTAGCAATCTGCCGAGAACGTTTATGAGAGGATTACTAATGTATTTCTCAATGATTGAACGGAAATCCTGCCAGGGTCAACATCAAACAGCCCTGACAGCAGGTCACTTCGGTAACCCCACAAGGGTTACGCTTAGTGTTTGCGGTGGTTCCATTACGGTCTACAGTCGTGGAGTGATCCCCAGTGACTCACCCAGTCATTGAGCTACTTAGTAGGTCTCGTAAGCTCCTTCGAGAGTATCTGATATGGGAACGGCCTGGATAAGGATTAGAGGAAGTCTTCACACTATGCTGTTGATGAACTCTATATCCTTATCTGTAAGTACCGGTTGTTTTATTGTTAACTGTTTACTCGCAGGTAACTCACTTCCATGATGGTAGATTCCAACATGCTCATACATACATCTTGAAGCATAAGAAAGCTCCCCCAAAGATCTTAGCGCCACAAAGTTCAAAGAAAGATTCTACACCAATAAGAAGAATCTACAAAGTATAAAGACAAAGATCTTAATGAAAGAAAAGGAACTTCTTGTACGTGAAAGTCTAAGTCCAAAGATGTATGAGTATGTTGGAATGGCGGACAACCACCACAGACGCTGGAGTGACGAACGGCAGACAACTTCATTACACAATTACTACATCATCACCAAAGAACAAAGACACAGAGCAAAGTACATTCATTATCATTCAACCATTTTGAAGACGTCTAGAGTTTTACATGTCACAAGTCAACGACAAAGATGAAGACATCAAGCAACCGTGATGACCGACCCTTAGGGGGAGATTGTTGGGATCATACTTTTGTATTTAGTCAAGTCTCGGTCATTACCTTTTGTAATAGGTTGCTTAGTTATTTATTCTACATATTTTGTGTTACAAGGCTTATGTGTTAAAGCCCTATGGGTTTGAAAGCCCACGAAATAGAAAGATAAGGGAGGAAGAGAATGTTGCCCTAACTCCTCCCTTATAAATAGAAAGCTAATGTAACATTACATTTTGTTGGTTATTTGATTTCCTTAATGAAACTCTTGTTCTTTCAACCTTCATATTTCTTATAATCAACCATCTCTCATTCTCATCTTATTTCTTTCAATATCATACTTGTGTTTACATAAATGGTGACCTAACAGTTTTAATATTGTTCTTAGAGTAACAAGGCAAGTCAGATGTAGGTTTAGAGAGGTTTTTTGTAAAATAAAGTGCTTCCATTCATACATGTTTTCCTAATTTATGTGATATAATGGACGCATTGTCTCATTCTTTGTTTCATATTTAAAATGGAACAAGTTTACGTTATTACTTTTTTTATCACCTCATTTTCTCTATTTCTTTAAAAAATTCTTCTACTTTTGATATATGTTTATATGATGAAAACCCTAAAGAAAATATTGGGGGAAAATTTTTAATTTACAACAATAACAGGTTTTCAATTAATTTTGTTTGATTTGTGGTAAACATATAATTTGGATTCGTAACCCATTGCATACACACGAGGTGTTTGATGAAATGTTCGTTTGTTTAGTCAGATTTATAGAGCCAAATGTGAGATCGTTCGAGAAGCAATATGATACTACTACTCAACAAAAGATAAAGTAAAGAGCCCAAAGGCATTACCTAAGTAGAAATATTATTCATCATATTCATGGTAACTCATTTTTAAAATTTTTCCGATGCACTGCTGTCATTTCTTAAAAAAAATTCATTGTATTATCTATATTTTGAATTGCAGTTGTAGAAGGATGGATGATAAATGCTAATTAGACGACATAGATACATTGTGAGTCAATCAATCATGCTTGGTTTGTTCGATGTTTGTTTTATCGTACATATGCTAATCTATACCAGGTATTTCTTCTAAGTAATTATTCCTTTTTAGAGTATAGAACCTCTTGAGGTTCCTTTCAAACTTTTTCCTCCATTTTGTTGCATGTTGTCTACTATTCTTGCTAAATTTTGCTTCTTTTTAACTGTTCATGGTATGAACCACGAAGGTGGTAAGAAGCCATGGAATAGTATGAACTTCATGCTGACATGGTTACATACAATCACAAAAATACATCGCAAATGGAGAATAGAATAAAGATGGGGATAGTCACAACAATCGCTGGAATTGTGGGCAGGTAATTTGTCCCTATAATGTCGTTTAGTGTTTCATTAGTATGTTCAAAAATGTAATATCGATCCATTTTTCATTCTTTCTAATATCCATTTATTGAGAAGTGATATATTCATTCATATTATGTGTGGGAAAAGTTTGGTATCAAATACCAATTTTTTGGTCAAATTGCTCATTGTTTTGTTAAATCTTTAGAGTTTTTATTAGTTGTACACCTCTTAGTCTCTAGGTTCAACAATACTAATATTGATAATTGTTTTGTTAATATCTCTTTAACAAGTAAGGCTATTTTGTTTCAGTTTATACCTATGTTAGTCTGTTGATAAAAAACTTTTGCTAAGAAGTTGACGGTTAAATAATTCTGAAAATGGAACATAAAGTGTTTTTGGTCAAATTGACCTTTACTAAAATGACCCATTTCAACTTGGACCAGTTTTGGCCTGATTCGTGACACATACATATTGCCACATGTGTTATCACAATCGAGTAAACCACTTTAGTAGTATGCAATGGCGGCTCAATTGGATTTTGATTTTTTTTATATATTTTCTTTGTGTTAGGTGGTTATATGTCGAATGGTGGCTCTCAATCTGATGGTGATTCTTATAACACAACAGTCAGTATAGTCTTTTTCACAAGTTTTATGGTTCAAACAAAATTGAGCTTTATTATTCGCACTTGGCTAACCCTTCAATTGGCTGTAGATTTTGTTGGAGGACTTGACCCTACTGTAAGCAACGAGGATCTTAACCAACCTTTCTCCCAATATGGCGATATAGTTTCTTTGAAAATTCCTATCGGTAGAGGATGCAGATTTGTTCAGTTTGCCAACAATGTTGTACGAGATACATAGAAAATGCTTAAAGGTTCTGTTTGTTTGACACATGAGATACATAGATAGAGTTACTGGATGGATACTGATTTCACCTTTGTGCAAGGCACCTTCTTGGATCGAATGGATGTACAATAAGGTATGTCATTTTGCACTCTGAATATGGTTCACAGTTAATTGCATTCTAAAGTAATTTTGTGAATTAATTGTATATTTTTCTTAATTTGATGCGTAGTTGATGTTGAATTTGCTCGACTACTACTACTACGGTATGTATAGCGCGTTGAAGGAGTGTTTGCTTCAAAGATACTTCAGTAAGGTACCATAAGAACTTTCGTGTTTCATGACATTATAATCGTGTATATACGCATTCATTGAGTTTAAGAAACGACTAATACATCACGAAGTACGCGGTAGTCCATTCTCTTAAAGCAACTTGATTTGGTGAGTATCACCGTGCATTTATAATTTTATTCGATTATGGACTGTTTGGAAAGTATTTATACCAATTGTTATAAGAGAGGAATTAGGGTTAACCCTTTTGAATGCTGGGAGTAAGGTATTATGACTTGCTGCAAAGGTGATACTCACCAAGGTTTTAGGATTTCCTTCTGCACTTAACTGTGAGAGCGAGGTCATAACTAACTCCAAAAGCCCACAAAGTATCATGGTCCAAACATCCCTTTAGGTTATGGGGCTATTCATGGGATGTTTGATTTTTAAATTATTAGATTATGAGTTGTTTGGAAAGTATTTATCTCAATTGTTAGTGTTTATTATTAAATTTTCTTTCTATCGTTTAATAATGAATAAGATAATTGGTACTTGGACTGTTTGTACAGAAAATTAATAGTCATTTAATGGAACTAGGCGAGTACCCGTGCATAGCAACGGAATTCGTAGCGGCAAATAATTAACGATTTGTGATATTGTGGTGAGTGTTTTGTGTAGCGTTCAAAATAGAACGTGAACCGATCAGAATGTACCCGCGCCTAGCGGCAGCGGTGTATAGTTTTCGACCACGCCTAGTGGCACTGGTGTATAGTTCCGACAATATTTGAATGAGTTGATATTTGTGTGCGTGTTCTTTTCATATGTGCAGTTTAGAGGTAATAGCAAGGTACTTGTGCACAATTATGGCCAAGGTTATAAATAATGTTCGTCTTAGAAGCTATGGCGAAGCAATAGGGTTTTTTAAGACGTGACTTAAAATGGCATAAATAAAAATATTTATATATTATATCATATATCATATATATCGAGTTTATAAAAAGTGTTATACATAATGATTTAAGTCAAGAAACTATCCTGTATGTCATCTTCTTCAATACTTAAAAAAAAAAAAAAAAAAAAAAAAAAAAAAAAAAAAAAAAAAAAACTTTTTTTTTATCGGAGTTAAATTTTAAAAAAATGTGTCACGCCTCGCGCCTTTTTACGCCTCATCTCACGCAACGCCTATAGCCGACGCCTTGGTCTATTGCGTAACGTGCAGGTCACGCCTCGAGCCTTAGCGCCTTTTAGAACCCTGGTTATGGCGCCAAACAGTTTTCATGTCCGTTCAAGCGCTTACGGTAGCGACGGTTCAAGCGTGTTTCGTTGTCGTAACATTACATGGTGACAATTCAACCGAATTCTGCAGTGAACGAAGGCATTCGCTGGAACAATCGAGTAAAATCATTTTTGTAACATCATTTTGAGTGGCAAGGTTTTCCGTATGGGAGTGAGGGGCATTTAGTTGTTGCGATAAAAAATAACAAAAGTTCGAGTGAAAATATTATTTGCGTTAGAATAAAATAAATATCATTTTTGTAACATCATCTTATCATACATGTGAAAGGTTTGAATTTAAATCTATACTATAATTATTATGTTTCAATAAAAATAAAAATCAGTCGCCTATTTTAAACTAAAATCTAAAAACTACATTCAAATCAAAATTATTTGAAGTGCTATGTGTTTTTTAGTGTAACGATTTAAAATGTAATGTGTGAACAATCTAGTTAAAAGTACTTGATGTACTAATTTTTTGCCCCATCAGTTTAATTATAATTTATAGATTAGTGTGCAAATGTTTTGAGATTTTAAAATTGTTGAAGTATGTCTTAAAGTGTCAAAGGTGATCATATCTTTTCATCCTTGAAATTAACCTCTTATATAACCTTGTCAATTAAACTCATCGAGCTTTGTGAAAGAGAAATGGAAGGTCCAAATATTATATTTGGTTGTCTTTTGAAGGTTTCAAAACATTCTCAAATTTTCAAATTTAAAAAATTTAAAGTTTTTAGACCTACTAAATTCAAAACTTTTGTTTTTAAAATTCAAAAAATTTCAAATGTTTAAACTTCAAAAGTTTTAAGATTTACAATTTACTTCAAGTTATACAATTTATCAATCTACTCCACAAGACACATTAGTACATTACCAATAACTTCAACAACATACACAACTACTACGTAACTTAAAAAAAGAAATACAATCTACCAACCAACTTTACATCAACACAATTTACAATTTACTTCAAGTTATCACATGTAACTTTTAAATAACAAATTCACAAAAACTTATGACAACATCGGATTCCAACAATGACAACAAGACCGAAAGAAAAAGTCATATTTTTTGAAAAACCAAGATATCATATTTATGGGAAAACTCATATTTAGAAAATCAAAAAAATCATATTAAAAAAAAATCAGATTCTTAAAATAATACTCAAGAAAAAAAATCCAGATTTATTAGTAACAAAACAGATTTATAAAAATTTCCAGATTTGTGAAAGAAAACAACTCAGATTTATTAAAAAAAATATCAAACTTATAAATAAAAGCTAAAAATATTAGATTCACTTCAGAAAATAAAATAAAAAGTCAAATTGATAAAAAGTCGAAAAAATTCAGATTGACAAAAAAAATCAATAAAACCAAAATCTACACAATAAATTCTATAACAAAATTTACACTATAAACTTTCTAACAAATTTACAAAATAAACTTTATTACAAACTCCAGCGAAAGCAACAAATTCAGGCACAACAGTAGTTTTTCCGGCGAGGCAGCAAACTTTTCGGCGAGGCAGCAAATTTTCCGGCGAGGCAGCAAATTTTCCAGCGCGTCAGTAAATTTTCCGGCCTGCTAATCTAAAAACACATAGATCTATAAATAACGAAAAAATATTAATGAAAAATATTAACGAAAAAATTAACTAAAAATATTAACAAAAAAATATTAACGCAAATTAAATATTTTCCGGCGAGAAATATTAACGAAAAATAAATATTTTCCGGCAGAAACTATTAACGAAAAAAATACCAAAACGAAATACACCAAATACAAAAAATACCTCAATTTTTTTTTCGGTGGCGGTAACTTTTTCCGGCGACCAATATATCTACAAAAAAATACAAAAAACGTTAGATCTATAAAAGAAACAATAGGTCTACAAACAAAATATATAGATCTAGAAAAAATATGTATGGATCTATAAAAAAAATAATAGATCTACAAACAAAATATATAGTTTTATAAAAAAAACAATAGATCGAGAGGTGGTGGTGTTGTGGGGCTGCGATAGGTTTCGTGGTGGTGGTGAGGTGCGGCGGATGAACAGATTCGAGAGGTGGTGGTGTTGTGGTGGTGAAGTGCGGCGACAGTTGGGGTGTTGTGGTTGGTGTGTGTTTTGTTTTTGTTTTTTTTATTTGTAGTGTATTTTGAGAGATGAGAGTGTTGTGTGTGTGTTTTTTTGTGTTTTGAGCGTGGATGTCTATTTAACGTTCCATTTAATACGCATGTTCATACGCATGGTTGTCTAGTTAATATGCATGTATCTGCAGTTAATACAAGTATGTAGTTAAGATGGATAAGATGGACAAGGGCAAAATTGGTATTAAGGCAAAATTCAGTTTTTCACTTGACTCAAGTTGACCATTTTTGCTTTATAATTAGTTAAGATTCGATTATTTTATTCAGTTATACCTTGATGGTCTGACTTCTCTTCTGCAATGGAAGTAGTTCATAAATCAATTATCAAGCTCAAGTGATGTTTTCATCAGACCTTTCATACGCCATTTGGCCATTACTAATTTAAACATTTCAAGTATCATGGTCAAATTTGCGACGTAAGGAAACCTTAGAGACCGGTAAAAGATATACCGGATATAACATGTTTTGATCGGACCTTTCATAGTAGAACTAGAAGTGTAGTATGAGTTTTATGCTGATATAAACCTAAAAGGGTCACGACATTGTATATTATTAGGTTAGTTTTATTGTGACTGAACTACAATATTTTGGAGTAAAAATTACCAATTCTAATGTTGGAATTGATGGCACATAATAGTGGTTATCTTTACTATGTGTACTCGATTTAATATGAAATACATGTTTATGTGCTAATATATCCATTCATGTTTCAGAGGAATATGAAACAACGACGAGGGGACATAGGCACAAGCCTCCAGCGAAGGCATTAGCGAAAGGCGTACACCACATACTAAGGCACCAATGCTAAGAAGATGCACACCCATTCTATAAACTGGAATTCCCCTTGACGGAAGGTGAAACGTAAGGTGAGGCAGCAAAACGTAAGGCGTACACCATATACATACATTTGCTTTCCAAAACCATGATGATTGTAGACTGCGTGCATGAATGTTTATTTAATAGTTACATCCATATTTATTTATTGTATCATTGACTTTATATATTATTCCATTAAAAAAAATTCAAAATCTTTACCTTCGTTATTTATTTATTTTATTTTTTACTTTACCCACACACTTAATTTCTTGATGCATTCATTCTTTTAAAAACCCGTCAATTTGACGGGTCTTATAAGCTAGTAAATTTATATCTAATAAAATTTTCCAACTAGCTAAAATATTTTCATTAATGAGTCATTTAATTTTTCATTAGATGCTAATTTATATTTGTATCATTTGTTGACATTGTCAATACAATTGAGCATCCGTCATGACTTCTTGTAATATGCATAGAAGATCGCTAGTGCATTTGCCATCCATAAAAAAATTATAAGAAAATTTCAAAGACATTCGATACGAAAAAACCAAAATATTTATATATTTCTTCATGATTTATTACATACGATAATCTATATAGAGGCAACCTCCGCCGACCATCCTATTTTTATTTTACTAAGGCTGTTGATTTGTTTACATGTGTTTTTATAACATTTCTGTATCCATAACGGCCATTGATACTAAAACCAAACACCGATTTCTTTTAATACTTGAATGAGATATACTACTGACGTTTACATTTCTATTTCTCTCATGCCTACAACACTTTAACTTCGATAAAAGTTCCTAATTCAACCTTTGTGGTTAAATAGTCCCAAAAGCCAAATTGAAGGTACAATGAAACAGGTTAATATATGTGTTATTTACTTATTTATTGAAGCGGCAACTGTGTAAGACTTTTATTGTTATCATAAAGTTCTTTAATTTGTTTCATTGTCTCTCCACGTTAAGATCTCGTAAGGTGTGAAGATGACATATGGTACATGCATTTTTTGTTTTCCTTGTCGAAATATACCTATTTGTCATTCGATACAAATTGTCAAAACTTAGATTTACCTATTTGTCATTTGATACAAACTTTGTTTTCATAAACTGTCTATCAGAAGAAGTGAAGAACCATTTAAGTACTCATGTTGGAGATGGTAATAATAAAAAAAGCAACATGTGGGTTTTGTCACATTTAGTCTAGCTACTAGCAAAATGTGATACATTAACAACAACATGATCGACCTTGATATAAGGTAATCATAGATTCATAGTCAACTATGACAAATTGATATAATAAGACCATAAAAGAAGGTTAATATTTTTATAGATAAAGGTGGGTTTTGACGTTTTCTTGCACGTTGTCTACTACTAGTACGTAATTAAATTGCAAAATGAGCTGGAGATGATGACACTTTAACTACTACTTGACCACTTCTAATCATAGTCATACAAATTAACATAAAAAGACTATAGAGGCTCGATTCAAGGCATCCAATGAAACAATAGCGTGTAAGCATATTTTATTACAATACTTAATTGCACAAATATATAAAACAACTATTTGTAGACTTGATCAAGTTATTCACATAATATTTTTTTAGAAAGACATTTCTCACAGGTACCGCTAGGCCGAAGGCTGTTTGGTAATTATATCATTTGCACAATTGCTAATGAATTAAAAACCAGAAATACCATCTTAATTGCACAAGCAGGGTTCGTTTATACTAGTTTGATGATTCATGAAATCCGTATTCTACCAAAGGGTTTTTATCTGGGAAAAAGTTATAAGTCTTATTAAGGATGAATGTGAGATTCACCTGGCTGCATGAGAATGCAGATTATAAGTGGGTGTGTAAGTTTGCCTAACAAAAATATCCGCATTCTTGTAACTTTTCGAAATAATGTGTGTGTTCACCAGCAGTTCCATGGGGTTAGATGCCCAGAGAATTAGATTTGTCTAGTTTTACTGAACAAATTTTGCAATAAGTATGTACATGATCCAAAAATAAACTACTCCGTAATATTTAGCAGATAAGTGGGGATCAAGGATTTCATTTTGAGCAAATAACAAGAACTGGTTGAAATGAAACACAAATTGAAAACCACAAGAGCACAAGCTCATGAAATGATACTCTCCTCATTCATGTTTCATTTCAAGACAATACTAAGACGCTATCAGTTTTTCGGAAAAATTACATCTTATTTGCCTCTTAACTGATCTTAGCTCTTATTCGGTAAGAGGTCTGCATAATTAAAAGATTTTGTTTTATTCATGTCATCAAGAGGCGGCAAGAGACAATTATTAAATGTGTTGACCACCCACTTAAATACAACCATAACCCATTTATGTTGTGTCGATGTCGGGTCTGGTTTCGTAAAGGGTGAAAAATTATCGCCCATAATTATATTGATGATAATGAAGATTTTGAACCATATGAGAGTCTTATTAGCAGCATGACTGGTTTCTGAAATTGTGATTGTTGTTTTAGAGTCCAACCTTAAATCACCTGTGAGTAGGCTCGTTTCCATAGGAACCTGCTGTGTTGTGAGCTGTGTCCCGTGACCCAACCCGTCCGACCGAACCATCTTGCCAGTCCTACCAAATAATGATTGGAAATACCTGAGATGTTATGAATACATGATTCAGAGAGTCGGCGTCAAGTCTAGCTTCACACATATTCCTTAATCTCTGTGCAAGGCTATCATCAGAGCTATGGAGGTACACCTTTGCTTCCAGGCTGGAACCAATGCGTTTGCCAGTGCGAGCAGTCTCCAAAGCTTTATTTACCTCAGTTCTCAACTACCAAATCCATACAATAGATGATTAAAAAAATCAAAATTTACAGATATGTTATCAGCAAGACATAATTCTAGTTACCTCAAGTACATTTCACCAAAAATCAATATCTTTTTCTGGAAAGGCAAGCCATCTTTCATTGACTTCGGGCCATTTTGACTCAAAAACAAATTTGGCTACATCGGTATTGTCAATGCTATATTCGAAAGGAAGATTTTGCCACACGTCTTCAGCTAAATGAGGTAGAATTGGAGCAATTACACTCACTATCAAGAGCAAATGAGCTGCAAGCACTGTTTGACAGCTTCTCCTTGTAAAACTTGAAGCACCACTGAAACAGAACCAACATATCAAAATCAACCAATTTGACTATAAAACCAAATAAATTTCATTATATTATAAAAGAGAAAAGTTACCTGACATAAAGGCGATCTTTGGCAACATCAAAGTAGAAATTTGAGAGATCAACAATAGCAAAACGTTGAATCATCTGAAACAAAATGAATTCTGTTAGTATGAAAAAAATATGAGAAACCATGTATCAAGTAAAAACAACACCTTACCTGGTATATTTTGAAGAATTCATACGTTTCATAGCTTTCTTTGATGTTTTTCACAATGTGTTCAAGCTGAAGAAGAGCATGCTGATCGATTTCTGGAATATCGTGATACAGAATAGAATTTTCTGCCTAAAAGATAAAAGCAGAATATAAGGTAATCATTAACTGTATTTAAACCAAAAGCATATCAGAGGAACATTAGGGAAAATAATAATAATAATAATTAAAAAAAAAAAAAAAAAAAAAAAAAAAAAAAAAAAAAAAAAAAAACTTTCTAATCATGAAGATTTCCCAAGAGAAACCGCAAAGTCCCTCTTGGTTTTCTGTAGATGTCCGACATTTGACGGAGGACTTGAGGTCCAATCTGAACGTCTCCTGTAAAATCTACACTTGAGACCCAAAGCCGAAGCACATCTGCTCCATACGAAGGTTCTTGCTGGAGAAACAAATACGGAGGAGTAGAAAACATTTTATTTACTATTAAGCAATATTATGTAACAAACCCCACATCCAAACAATCAGACACTATCACGTACTCACATTTCATACATGATCTTTGAAACATGGTCTTCTTGATACCGCATGAAACTTCCACCTATACATTATTTAAAGGCCATGACCAATTTAGAGCCTGACAGTGTGCAACTCAATCACATATTTCATTGCAAGAGATCGCTTTCAGCCAAACAACTCAATCACATATTTAATATATGAAAAATTGCAGTTATTTCTTTGATGTATAACTTTTTATGTATTGGACGCTTGTTAGCATATTTTTAAAACATTATCTGATGATGAATGGAAACTCTCTTTTTTTTAATATAAACATGACACGAGACTTAACATGCAATATGCGACAGGTATATTCAACAAGCAATTTGCATAACACAAAAATTATAGAGGCACTACAAGAAAAATGTCTTTTAGTGACACCCAAAAAGTGTCAGAAAATGTCAAAAAAGTGTCACTAAATCCTTTTTCTTTTCACCTTCACTTATAAAAAGTGTCATTAAAAATCCAGGCGGTAAAAGTATATACTGACAAAGATTTCTGACACTTAATAGTGTCAGGAAAGGTTGAGACTTTTCCTTACACTACATCTGTCACTATAGGTATGTATCTACTGTATACATATACGCATTTTAGGCTGTTTTATTTATCCAAAATATACACATGAAAAACTAGTAATTAATAACAAAAAACTGAGATTGATTCCTATTATTGGTTCAACCATAAGTCGATATAAACCAAGTATAACTAATTCTTTGAGCTAAAAATGCTGTGAAACTGATCTCAACAAAGTACCTAAGTTGATATAACTTTTCCAAAAAGTGCTCAAATTCCTTGTGTCGGATCTTTCTGCTTCACAATTGACTCCTCGAACAATATCTACATAGTAAACCAAACACATCATCAACATTGATCATCGTGAAAAAAAAAAAAAAAAGGCAAGCGAGTAGAATAAGATACGTACAGCTTTCACGCCAGCATCTTGTACATATACAATAGCTGCAGGAGTAAACAGTCCAGACTCCCCGACCACCTAAAATTTAAAAAATATGAGAATTAACATGTCAAAATTGAGCAAAAAACAAGCCATTTCCTCCATATACATATTGCACTTACTATCATGCACACTAATAGATTGCACAGCTGCCTGTAACATTATGATATACATACCGTCTGATCCATTTTTTGAGAAGTATATAACAGTAGTGGGGTGCGAAGTGAAAGAAACCAGGTAAACCTGTGCATTACCTGTGAACGCGCCAGAATAACAAAGAAACAGACTTTCATAGTAACAAGGAAATTTCCTTAAGCAGTGGTTCTTTTATTTCCAGCAAAGCATCATAGGTAGCATAGTATTTACGATTTTGCTGAAGCTTTCCCTGTGCATTAACAGAACAGACAGGAAAAAGTATTAAGACAGATAAGTTGATATCCTATTGGAAAAATGATTCACTGATCAAAAGAACACCATTTCAACACCATTTCGACCCAAATATGTTACCCAACCTACACGAGCTGCTATCTTGCCACCACAAATATAAATCAGCTTATTAGTCACAATTAACGTCATGATTTTCAAGTTTCAAACCTATAAGTCTATAACAAGAGGCTCAAAACAAGTAAACTAACCGATCTACGAAAGCAAATGAAGTAGAGAAAGGGGTGTCATTACCATGTGCGCAGGCTTATTAACAACCAACATGTGATCATCTTTGTGATGCGTGATGCATTTGCTTTTGGGTAAAAAGGGATGAAGCCACCCCGTTTGAATGGCTTTAACTGTAGCAATGGCTTCGAGACCTCCAGCTGCACCTAAGCAGTGTCCTATCATTGACTGAAACATCACGAAAACCAACAATCAATGACAGGTCAAATAAGTAATTTATCATAAAAATCACGCATAGTGTTTTAATTCAACAAAATTTATTGTAAAGGCCATAATAAAGTGTTGGTGGGAATGCACTAAAAATACTACTTCAAAAAAGATAACTACAGAATATACCTTGGTTGCGTTCATTTTGATTCCTTCGGTCTTCTTGAATACCTTTTTAACAGCATTCACCTCAGCCAAATCACCAACCAACGTTGAAGTTGCATGTGCATTAATGTAGTTAACCTGAAACAAGTTAAGTTGCACTTTATGTCTGTATCAGAATACAAAGTATTAATGGCCCATTGTAAACTTTACTATGGTGTTAATAAATAATTTACTGCTTCACGAGAAGGATGACAAAAACACCTATCAAGAATCACAGACTTAACAATGGATAATCAAAGTAAGACCACAAACTAACTATGTCAGCCTCTTATACCATACTGTTAATAGAACAAGAAGCCAAAATTGCTAATTATTCATCACATTCACTTATAGAAAGCATTTTGTGATATTTTAGAAGAAAACAACACGAGCCAATACCAAAACAAAACAAAAAAAAAAAAAAAAAAAAAAAAAAAAAAAAAAAAACAAAACAAAACAAAACAAACAAACAATACCTCCTCTGCTGATACACCAGCATCCTCCAAACAGCTCTGAATACAGGAAGAAGCACCGAGTCCATCCTAGTGAAAAAAATATTTTAGCTCCCTTTATTCATGCATGTACATAACCAGAAGTGATTTAAAAACTATTTTAGCATTAGCAGTATATATATGTGCCCTGCAATAACTTACAAGTATAATGCAGTTTAACAAAATGAATAGTTCATATAAAAGGATCAAATATACAATGAATCGTGAAGTATATATTAGTTAAATAGAAATGTCTAGCGAAAGTTACATGTTAAGTGCCTTTGGGTAGTGGTAATAAGCCCATAAGGGAATTTAACAGAAGTGGCAATTACCCATTTACTTGTGAAAAAGTGTCAATCTGGGTTATGTGTTTATCTCTAATGAGTCGAAACCCGGCCTTTGTCAATACACAATGTTACTGTAAGATAATAAACCTTTTTTAATCCAACCCGACTTCTTTGACCAATCACCCAAACCCTTTTTGACCCACCATTGCACATCTAAAATTTAGCCTTAAAATGGGGTGCAGAAGATAAGACTGCAATTAATAGAACGTCGCATACTGAAAATCATTTTAACTTTCTTGGATGGAATGAAAAGTAGGTAAGCAAGTCCTACATTTTAACATTCATGCAATTTACATCTCTTTTACTGGAGTGGTGACAAATGCCACGTAAACTTCATACTTCTTGATGTATGTCACATGCATTATTTACACAAAAGAGATGAACAAATAGAATTGGTGAATGTCATATGAACATCTTGCAGTTAACATTGCTTTCAAACAAAGTGATCTAGAAGTGCACTTTGCACATGATCCTTAGTACACGCATCACAAACTCTCTTACCAAAAGCAAATATATCATGTATGCTTCAAATTCTTACTTGTATTCCCTTTTTACCCCATACAGCCCTCCTAATCTTTATCTCAAATCTGTTGATTTTAATAATTTGGCCCCTGGCCTGGACCATACATGGTCTGAATGAATATAATTTGTGTCAACCACATATAGCATATCTGAACGATCCTTAAACTAGAAAAATGACGGTCAGATAGCAGGGATTAAGCAGATACAATTTACCAGCACTACATTCGGAACATCTACACACCTCCATTTACTGATAACACAATCTCAATCACATACCACGTGAAATTATTCAGTAGTGCATACAAACCAGCAGCCCTGAAGCAATAGGTGCCATACTATTTGACTCGTAAAACAAAACCTACATTTGTGAGAACCACTAATACTAACAGTACAGTCCCTGCAATTATAACAGTCCTACGGGTCCTTTTCATACCGTATGAAGCTAACATTATCAAAGTGACCTTTGGTCCGTACGGTTTACAATGCTTACTCCATAAATATATAGCCAAACACATGAAACCAGTAGCCCATGCAGCAACAGTGGCCATACGAAGCTGTTTAATCAGCACTTTTCACACTTAAAGCAAACCAATCACGACCACTTCCCATGAGTTTAAGGCCCTGCGTTATCATGTGACCTATGGTCCATACGGTTTAGAATGCCTACCCCCATACATATAGCGAAAAGTTATAGTGTCTTTAAGTTCATAAGCTCAAGTTAATAGCTCATTCAAAAGCCATAAAAACGATATTATAAGCTTATCAAATGTTCAATAAACTCATAAAGCCTATCAAATAGGCTAACTGCTCCTACACTACACTTTACACATTGGAGTACAGGCATCTAGAACCCGCGCACAAAAATTAGTGCCGGTGCACCACATTTAAGTTAACACTATCCCCTCACGCAAATCTCATTCTCTTACCTACGGTTACTAAAGATAAAGCTGTACATCAAAAATTCTATTAGACTCACTCACGTTTTACAAACAAAGAGTATTCTAGCGTTTCATCAAACACGTTACATGCATCAGATTCAGATATCAGTTAACCAATTTAATAACTAATTTGAGTTAGGCATATCATCAAACACGTTATATGCAACAATTAAAACAATAATTTTAGACTTCACATTCAACGAATCACAACTAAATACATGTAACTACAATCCTATAATGAATTCAACTACAATTCAGTACAAATTCACAAATTAAACACCGCAAATTTAACTACTATTTGATGAAGAAATGAATACCTTTGTTAAGCGCAGGTGAGACAGTTTGGTGAATTAACGAAATGTATTTGATGAAAGAAATGAAAAACAAAATGGAATGATAAAGTGATTCTCATTGTTGTTGAGTATAAATGACATTAAGGGCTTTTTTTTTTTTTTTTTTTTTTTTTTAATTGGGAAGGATTCATGTATATTAGCATCTTAACGCGTATAGAGGAATTAAGGGAAAACTAATGGTCCTATCTAAAAAGAAATATTATTAAATGTTATGACCCACTCCCTTGACTAAAGGAAAAAAAAAAAGAAACACGACCTAAGTTTGGAAAACAGATGATGCTTTTGGTAGAGAGATAAAGTAACTTATTGTGCATTTGGTAAATGATATACGTATAATTTTATGTTAATAGTTATAACTTATTAGAGTTAAATTTTAAACTATAGACAAAAACATATGTATTTATATATTTTTTTTAAAGTGTAGTAAAACTGGGCCGAGCATCGGGTCAAAACTGAACGGAATTAAAAAGCGATTTTGAGAAAAACATTAACCGAGAACCGAATCAAAGTGAATCGAGTCAAACCGAAACCTAACCGAACCGGTTCTGTTTAGATGGTTTAGGTGCGTTTTTTCTTTTGGCTCGAACCAAACCGAGCCAAACCGAATCCAAAAACCAGAAATAAAGTTGGTTCGGTTTGGGTTGGATCGTTTCGGGTTTTAGTTGATTTAATACACTTAAAATCTAACGATCTTGTAAGCAAAAACGAGGCTCGTATTTACATTTTTCAACAAGTAATGATACAAGTTAGACTTTTCATAACACATTTTTTTTTCTTAAATAAAAGCTACATTTTTGCTCACACTTTTTAAAAAGTGTGGGTAAAAGTAAGACTATTACTTAGTAAAACTACACTTTTTCTCACACTCAACGTAAAGTGTGTGTATAAATTAGATTTTTGCTCACACTTTTTAAAAAGTGTGGACAACAGTAAGACTATTACTTACATTTTTCAAAAAGTGTGAGTAAAACTACATTTTTTCTCACACTCTACATAGCGAGTATGTATAAATAAGACTTTTGCTTACACTTTTCTAAAAGTGTAGGCATAACTAGACTTTTACTTACACTTTATGCAATGTGTGGGTAAAATTTAAACTTTTGCTTACACTTTTTGAAAAGTGTAGGCAAAACAAAACTTTTGCTTACACTTGTTTTTAAAAGTGTAAGTAAACATTTACTTTTACTTACACTTTTTTGTGTGTCATTAAAAATGGTGTCATTAAATGTCCTTTTTTTTAGTGAGACTATTATTTTCAGTAATTGATTCATTAACATCTTTCTAATAAATGGAAGGATAATAAGACAAAATTATAGTTAAGATTATGCATACTCCAGTTTAACATTTGAAAAATATTTAACATATAGAAACATGTTAATTTCACATCTTCTTATCATCGTAAACTTTACCGTGCTTGTAGTATAAATTTTTTATTGCCATCCGTAAAACCTGTGGGTTTATCTATATTACTTATAAAGGAGTAAATGTTTATTATTGAAATCTTGAAATGTTACATTAATGTAGCTTGCTTTAAATTACCTATAAGTATCTCTTAATACAAGTTGATCAATTATAAACTTGAATTTTTTTTTAAAAACACACGTTTGTTAAAAAATAATAATAATAATAATAAAAGAAAAAAAAAAAGAAAAAAAACTTTTTTGCATCAAAGGTCGAACCAGAATTACGATTCGCAAGAATAAACATTTGCCACTCTACACTCTCGCTTTGCGCGAGTATACGTCTATTAGTCTATTAAAAGTATAAACATCAATTAAAAGCCATTTAGTTAGAGCCTAGGGAGTCATAACTTGAGTTATGAAATAACTCAGCGCCACGTCAGCGCCATATCATCTCAACACCAAATAACATAACACCAAAAAACACCAGGAAATCATAACACCAATAACACCATTTTTTACAATTTTACAAATTATACCCTCAACAATTTCATTTATTAAACATTCAAACACTATATTATTAAATTTTGAATTTTAAATATATCTCGCTCGTATTTGAATTTGAATTTTAAATGTATCCCACTTGTAATCGTATTTGAATTTGAATTTTAAAAATATCTCACTCCTATTGTTTCAAACGGCTATAAATATCATACTATTTTACAAAATTATTTTAAACTTCAAACATTTGAAATGAATAATCGTTGGTCAGTAGAAGAAGAAAACTTGCTAGCTCAAGTTCGGGTTGCAGTTCATGAAGAAAGTGTCAACTACAATGCAAACTCCTTTTGGAATCGGGTTGTAGCCATGTTCAACAATCTTTTTAACGGTGTCCATCGAAACAATGATATGGTCACGAGTAAATGAAACAGACTCAACGGTAATGCTATTTACAAACAGTTGCGGTTTACAACCGGGGATGATCACACTGTTTGTCTCATGAATGCAATGAGAATTTTTAAAGAACGCTATGGTGGGAAAAACTTCAAATATGTTCATGTGTGGGAGGTTTTGAGAAACCACCCCATATGGGCCGAATAAAATACTTAATGGTGTTGTATGTCTTATTTTCGTATCGTATATGTTATTTGTGTTGTATGTCTTGTTTTCGTATCGTATTGAAATGGTTTTTTTTAAAGGAAATGAGTTTATTTAAAAGAAACATACTTAATAGAAATACTTAAACGTTACATAAACATAAATTAAAAACGACACTAAATTAAAACATCACATAAACATAAACTTAATCTTCAGTTGTAGTCCGGGTGATCCCAGGTTTGAGAGTTGTTGGAGTCGTAACCGTCGTCATACGCAGAGTAGCTCACAAACTTCTCTGCTTCTAACTAAGCTTCCAACCTGCTCAGCTCCCGCTCCTTGTCAGAGTTTCAGCCACCATCATCAGCTGCCACATTTTCCTCAAAACTTAGCTGAAAGTGATCCAGATGAGGCAGTTGTTGTTGTTGCTCAAGAACTCTTGGTGCAGATGAACTTGATGCACCTTGCACAAGTTGTTGTTGTTCAACCATAGCAGCTTCCACATTTTCTTGAAAACTCCAACGGATCTTGTTGGAGATTTGGGACTGTATCTGGTTGACACAAGCCGACAACGATTCAAAAATAGCAGCGTCTTTACGATATTCATCGTACAAGAAATGGTCTATCACATATTTCCTATCATGTGAGATGTGTGTTGGTATGTGTGAAAACATAAACTTTTATTTGACCAAAAACCCGACCAAATAGAAACCGACCATAAATGCCAAAAATATGTTTTTGATTATGCAGGTATGGATATGTGAGAAAAGGACCAAAATCAAAAGAAAACGGCAAAAACCGAGCACGAGATATGGAAAGTGGATCAAAAGCCGAGGCCGGGGAAGGAATTTGCAAATTTGGATCTCAATTATGCTCAACATGCCATATCTACCTTGAAGAATAATCTTTTGTCACAATTGGTCCTTTGGATTTATTTTGAAGAGATGGCAGATTTGGTCCCTAAAGTTTTCACATTTTCACTTTTATGCTAAACCTTTTATTTACTAAACAAAAAAACCCATCCTACATTTAAAACCATCCAGGCCCATAACCAATACTTAAACCCGAGCCCAACCCTTAACAATAAAACCGGTCCACACAATTTAATCCCTAAACCCAGTCAAACCATAGAAAGTCAAATAAAGATAAACAAATAAAAAAGCGCCTTTCACTATTCACCCATCTCCCTCCTTATTACCCTGATCCCAACTCCATTTACCCACCTCACTTAAGAGCCTTCTAGATAATCTGACAAGAACAGAGGATATGTCATCATTGGAATGCCACGAGGGCAGAATGGCAGCATTTTATTTGTTGGAACACCTCGAAAAATGATCCAACGGCTGTAAATTGATGATAAATGATGGGAAACGATCAAGGGCCAAAGATTGAGAATCCAGAAGCTTCATTGAAACCCTAATGCACCTCATCTGAAGCCTATATATACCAGACCTCCTTCAAGGCAGAAACCGTCCAATTTTTCATGTTTTAGAAGAATTTAGTCCATTTAATTTCCATGTTTATTTACTTATTTTCATAGTTGTAATTTCAATTTAAAGTTTTGTAATGCAAGTTTAGTTAATGAAATTTCTGATTTGCTTTTAAGTATTTATTTTATTTTACATTTATGCATTTTAATATCATCACTTAATGTTTCAAGCTTTCTAAAACTCTATTTTTCTATTCTACAAGCTCATATAAGCTATTCATAGCTTTTTGTGGGATTGTATTGGCTTAAATTCTGTTTTAACTCTCAAATTTCCAAAAGTCAACTTTAGCTCATATGGATGGTAAGCTGATTCAGAACGGGCTTATGTTGCTTGATTTGGTTTGAATAGCTTGTAGGTAAGCTCAACTAAGCTCTATACCACATTTTTGAGGTTAGAGTTTGGTGTGCATTCATACTTCCTGATTTGAGCTACGACTTGATGTAAGTTTTTCATTTAATTTCCATTTTAGTATAATTTTGCTTATTAGCTTATTTGCTTTCTCTATTGCTTAATAACTGCTCTATTTTGCTTATCCTAGTTGTTATTTGCTTTGTGTTGCTCAATGTTAGCATAGATTTTATTTACTTAAGTTTTTCATAAATATCTAAAATCCAAAAAATATTAGCATAATCTAGTAGCTTATTCAATATAGCTTATTTGCTGTTACATTTTGCCTTTCAGTACCCAATATATCTAGTTAAACCTTTTTCATACTTAAACTCAGCTTAAATTGATATTTTCTTTTATAAATTCCCATAACTGCCATGTTAAGGAGTGTTTGGCACTAAGGCTTGTTTTTGTTAAAAGCTCTTTTGGTAATTTGGTCAAGTTTGGATAGCTTTTATTTGATCTTAGATTAAGCTTCTGAGGCAGTTTAAGTTGATTTGGTCTAGTATTCTAGTGTTTAAACTTAGTTTTCTAGTTTTAAGGAGTTAAACTTAGTTTCCATTGTTCTAATTTTGAAAAACCAGTTTAGGCCTTATTTAGTTATAGTTATAGCTTTAGTTTAGTTCACCATAGGTTAGTGCAATTGCTCAATATCTTGTATCTTAGACTTTATAGGTCAAAACTTGCATTTTTGACCCATTCTGGTGTCCTGCATCAGCAGCTTGCTGTCTCAACTTCCCTTTTCATTGTTTAACTTTAAAGCTTCTTGATAAGCCCATTGTGTCTGAGATTTTGGTTATAGTTACTTCATAGTATAAGCTTCTTGTGTCTTCAATTTTTATGCATTAGCTTGTTGTCCTCTAGTTTGTGCACTAGCTTGAACATGCCCCCTTAGAACAGCAGCCCTGCACAAATATGCTTAACTGTCAGTCTTTGATTGTTTATTTCATAGGGTGAATCTAGTTCTATGTCCATCAAATTGCTTTTATAAGTTCCTTTCTTGCTTATCTTCAAATGTTTGAGCTTATTAGTGCCTCAGTTTTAGGTTTACATGCTTTTTAGATAGCTTAAAGATAGTAGTATAGGCTGTTTTGCTCTCAGCAGACCTGGCTTGGTTTATGCTTATTCTTGTGCTTATCTACTCTTATTAGACTGCTTATTTAGGATAAAGTTAGCTTAACCTAGTTGCATTTTAGCAGTAGTAGCTTATTCAAGTAGAGTAGGATAGCTTATAGCTTAATTTGGCTTTCTAGTTTGTTTAAGTTTTATTAGCTTTATTTAGATCTCAACTGTTGAGCTTTTCAACTGATTTCCCAGCTTATTTATAGTTTTCATAAAAGTTGATTTTGTAAAGGTTGGTTATTTTTTTAGCTTATGACATATTGCAAAATGAAAAATAGAAAATAAAAAGCTTTATAAAAAGATATAGCCAGGGTTCGAACACTGGTCTGTGCCCTTTCCAGACACTAAACACAAGCATCAAACCAGCAGCGCGCTTGGGACTTTTCTCAAGGGTGTTACACTTTTTATTCTTTTAACCCCTTTTTATTTCTTTTCTTCCTTTTAACTTATAAATAGTTTTCAGCTTATTATAGCTTTTTGGTAACAACTTTTTCTAAGTTTTCATTTTTCTTAGCTTTTAAATAGTTTTAAGAAATTACTATTAAAATTTCAGATTTATTTGAAAAGTTTTTCTAATTTTAAACAATTATTTTCTTATTTTTAGTTTTTAAATCATATTAATTTAAATAAAAAATTAAAAAAATATTTTTCTTTTTCCCATAATCTTCTTTTATCATTTAGAATGAAGGAAAATTATTTTTATGCCCGTAGGATTAGTTTTGCTTTATATTCACTTTTAAATTTGCGCTCGTACGTAGTTTTTAGTTATTTCGCGCGTTTTTAGTTTTAATTACCTTTTAGTTTATTTGTCTCTTACGTTTTCTTTTTATATGCTTTATTTGTTGCTTTCTAGTATTCATTTACTTTCCGTAGTTATAATTACCCAAAAATCTCACTTTATTCACTATTCACGACACAATCCACGACTCAAACAGAAATTCCATTCATACCTTCGTTGGGACAACGACCCAGGTTTTGCTTATTTCCTTAGCAATTCCTTGGAGATATTATACTATACTATTGCCTTGAATCATCTATGCACGCTGCGTAGCGTTCTCTAAGTCGTCGTTTCAGTTGTTTCGCAAGCTCAAACTTCTTGATGACTTCCACAATAGCATTTTGGAGATCCGTGTAGCATTTCTCGGTTTCTTTTTTGATAAATCCTTGCAGTTCTTCGACGGAATGTGGAAGTTTACAAGCCATAATTGTGAAATTAGAAAATAAGTTATGTGTAAATATGTTAAGTGTGAAAATAGTTTATATTGTTGGGTATTTATAAGGGTTTAAAAAAAACTATTTTGAAAAAAAAAAATAACCGTTTGAATACAAACAGTAGCTTTACATTTTTTTTAAACATGAAAACCAGCTGTTACATAGTAGGGGTGTTTTACAAATTCGCCCTTGCTTCTCTTGCGTTACAACGTAAGTTGTCAAACCAACTCCAGCGCAACGCAATATCAACGCGAGTACATAGGAAATGGCTCTAACGTGCGTTTCTGCATTCTTTTCTTGCCACATAGGAATAACGCCGGGGAGGCGTTACCACTCCCCGGGTTCTTATGAGTGAGGTGTAAGCAATACAAAGAAAGATTTGAAACGGGCGAGGTGTAAATGACGTGTACAACTAGAAATGACGTGTACTTTAGTTTAGCGACGCAGACTATAGTAATCCAGTTGGTAACAAATTACTAGTCAATGAAGTAAATATGAATGTAGCTTTTCTAATCGTTCAGTAATTAACAAATACTAACAAAGTTTGTTAACTTGAATTAAAAAAACAAATACTCAAAGTCAGTAAGATATTTGTATCCTTTTCCCTTTCTTATAATCACATAATAATCTCTAACAAAACCCACAGCCAGAATAACCAGACACTAACACGTGCTCTTTGAAACATGCTCTTCTAGATACCGCATGAAACAAGTACATTTTTTCACAGGCCATTTAGCATGCATCGAACCATTCCAACCTGCAACAAGTCTCAACACAAGGGTGTAACTACCATCACCAATTTACAGGCAGGCATTTTATCAAACAGTTGGTGTGCAACTCAATCACATCGATAAATAAATTATAATGTCACTTGTTGTAATGACTAATAATGATACGCTTCATCTCCCTCTTTCTTCCTTCTCTTTTTTATGTTGCGAACCTTTGTCGGCGATACTCCGGTCACCGGAGTTGCAGTTCTTCCTTGAACCTGATGGTCATCAACATTCTATCATTTTTCATATTAGTAACACTCAGATAATATAAATTTATATAATTTATGTTTTTATAAATTGTTTGTTTGAATTTATGTGAGGTAATGTTGATTGATTGATTTGATTTGAATTGTGTTTTAATTGATTGTGCGAGTATTTGACTTAGATGTACGTGTCTCCGTGGCCGTTTTACGGGCCACTGCTAAGATGTGTACCTAGTGAAAGTTTCAAAATAAGCCAAAGAAAGTGAACTTATGAAACATAAGCCCAAAACCAAATAAACCGTAAGCAGGCTATATAAGCCGAAACAAACACCCCCTTATTAAGCAGAAAAGCACTTTTTTCATCCAAGTTGCTTATTTCGTGTTAGATATTTGACATTGAATTGAAATGACTTTTTACTCTCGTATTTAACCTAAAACATTTTATAAATGAACTTGATTGAAAATGTTGTTTCCAAAAGTACTTATTTTTAAGCAGAAAATATAAGCATTCCCAAACACCAACATAGCAAAAAATGAAATAACAATACTCCTAAAAATAATAATTCAATTGAAATTTTCAATCAAGTTTATTAATAGAATGGTTTTAGGTTAATATCAAATAAACAATACGAAATAAACAGAAAGTTTGTGGGTGGAGAAATGGCTTTTCTGCTTAAAAAAGCGGAAAAGCAGATAAATAAGCAATCACAAACACCTTATTGAGGTATCAAAGACAATTTTTTTAGCTGAACCGGTTAGCTAAGATGTAACATTCTAGTTGGTTATCTAAAAGTTATTTCGGCTAACTTACATCTGGTAACCTCTTTCAAAATGACACAAAAACAAAAACCTTACATAGGACAATGTTTTCAACTTCGATACCTTAAATTGAGATAAAAAAAAAAGCTGAATACCTTATAGTTAACTTGGCTTAAAGTATGATACTTTCTGTGCCATTTTCCCTTTGATTAATAAATGTTATGAATTTCTTACATAAGGTAAGCATTGATGCTTTGATTTGCGTGATTGTGCTAATTTAGCAACATTGCTATTAATTACGCTGTTTGATTTGTTAATTGATTAGTGGAAGTTGCAAAGTTATGCGATGCGTTAAGCTTGATGCATTGATCATATGTGTACTAATTAGAGATTTCTTTTGGCTTTATTTCTGTTATTGTGTTCTATACTGTTTGAGCTGTAAATTTTTTCATTTTGTGGGTCCTGTTCATGAGGATTTTGTGTTGGACTTTGGATGGTGATGATAGATTGAGTAAAATAGATTTAAAGCTCTTTTGTTTTTATTTTGTATGTATGATTGTATGTGTTAATTTCCTATTGTCTTGGATGTTTCAGCTTTACAGGTTAAGTGAAGTTCAATCACTTTGTGTGTCCGAAGGTTCTGAATCGACGAAAGAGGTATGCCACTGCACTTGGTTCGTATCAGTTATTGTGACCTATAGACTGTAGGTTTTTGTATTTTGTCTGATCAAACTTGCTTAAACAAAATCACATGTATTCTTCTACTATGCTTCCTTATTGCTTATGCAGACATTGGTTGATCGTAACTGTTGGTATTCTTACACTTGAAACACAAAACTTATTCAAAGGGAATCACCATCCAATTTAAAGACGAGGAGGAAAGTAGCTCCTTCCATGGTGCATTTGAGCAATGGAAAAAGGAAGTAGTTATTCAAGGTCTGTTAACTTATTCAAAGATTATTTTTTTTTCATATTGCGTTGATACCGGCTCTATAAATGCTTGTACTTTATCATCTGACTACATATATTGACATAAAATACAAAACCAATATTTTTTCTTTTGATTACTGTAGGATGGTTATTCTAATTACATTCCATGAAAATTATATTTTTGAAGGAGTAGATGACTTGATTATTTATTGTTTCTTTTTACAGGATCAAGTTTAGCAAATGGAACGGTGTCTTCCTCCAAAAGCAAGTTTGATGATAAAATTGAAGCATCTTCTGCTAAGATGTATTTCCATTACTACGGGCAACTGCTTCATCAGCAAAATATGATGCAGGATTATGTGAGGACAGGTGAATATACCACTTTCTTGTTCTGTTTTTGAGGCACATGTGCCGCATTGTGCTGTTAAGGTGTCTTGTAATTCATATAAATAGTCATGTTTCAGATGATTTTTTTGGCCCTCAATGGAGCTGAAATGTATGATTAATGCTGCTTTCTATTTTAGGTTCCTACTATGCCGCGGTTATTGAGAACCAAGTAGATTTTGCTGGACGGGTAGTGGTTGATGTTGGTGCTGGAAGCGGCATACTATCATTGTTTGCTGCACAGGTATTACTAATGAATACCTAGAACGGGTGTTTAGATATGCATCTTGGAATCCTCTGATTGTTGGGACTTGAAATTGCTATAATCAGTGTTTAATGTTTGGATATACATATTCTGGCTCCAAGTATACAAGGACCAGAATATATTTTCTTAACTAGTTTTGTACCGGCTACTGCAAAACAAATTAATCATGTTTTAATAGTTGCTTATGTATCTTCTTTTTCGACCCAATCCTGGAATCTTTATAATTCCATTTCATAAAGCCTACATCCAGACACCAACACACTATTATGTACTCTTATTGAGAAATGTGATGTCACATGTATCGACTAATCACACAGTTTCTCATCCTCTTTGTTTCTTCTCTTGTTTAGGCTGGTGCAAAACATGTTTATGCTGTGGAAGCATCGGAAATGGCTGACTATGCTCAAAAGCTTATTGCTGGGAATCCTCTATTGGCACAATGAATTACGGTTAGTGTCCCTAGTACAAGCTAGGTTGCTTATATTGTTGGATGCTTATCATTTCGAGGTATTCTTGGCATCGTCATGTAGGTTATCAAGGGCAAAGTTGAAGATGTAGAATTGCCTGAGAAAGCCGATATATTTGTGACAACCGGCAGTTTAGGGAGCTATTTTAAAAACCCGCATTTCAATTTAAGTTCGTTTATAATTTTTATTTGAAATTTTCATTTCACAACGAACTTGTAAGACCTATTTTATGGATATTTTTAATTAATGACGTTATGGAATTCGTGAATTATGTTCATAATTCATTTTTGATTATATGATCGGTGATGTATATTTGAATTCTCACATGGTACTACGTTGACTTTGGCACTAGGATTACCTAACGTCAGTTTATGATTCGTCTTAACGAGTCCGATATATTTTTAATTATTTACGAGATGTTCTCGAGTGATATTGAAGTTTTAAAACGAGTTCGGGTTCGGGCCACATGTTTTTACGATTACCCGCGTTACCCGCTCCACCGTAATAATATTATTATTATTATTATTATTATTATTATTATTATTATTATTATTATTATTATTATTATTATTATTATTATTAACTTTTAAAATAAAATAAAAAAAAATAATAATAACAAAAGATATAGGGGTGTTGGGTCCGGTTTTTACACACACACAAACACTCACTCTTTATTCATTCTCTCTCTCAAACTCATCTTCATCCCCCACACCTAAACCCTAGCCGCCGACCTTATTTTCCGGCCACCACCGCCGCCTTATCGACCACCCAACAAAACAAACACCACCATTTTATCCCTCTCTTCCCCCTCTTTCTTTTGATATACGATACTCACCCTAGAACCATCGTTAACACCATCAAATTTATAACAATCCATTCGAATTTTTATAACTTTTCTAGATCCGTGCATTTGGAGGTCTAAGAAGGTGAGAAGAAGCTATCCTTGGGTTTTGGGAGCCACGATTTGGCTTTTATCCGTGGCTACACGGATTATATTGTCGAGAATCGAACTAATCTTTAATGGGAATGATGTTTTTGTGATTAAAAGTTGGTTTGGTATCCGGGTTTTCATGGTTTTGGGTATGGATGACTCGGAACCGAGAGCAAAGCTCTCGGCTTATTTTGATTCGAGCCCTTTGTGTGGCTTTGGTTCTTTGGTGATGATTGATTGGTTGTTGTCGAGGGTGTTATGTCCTCGATCCGAGCTAACCGAGACCCTTGTGGTCTCGGGGTTTCATTTGTTGCTCGTATGACTATGCCGAGACCCTTATGGGGGTTCTCGATTAGTTGTGGTTCGAGCATTAAGCTCGAGTTGTTGTGGTTCGACCCTTGTGGGTCGCGGCCTTGAGCCGTGTATTATTTTCTTGTTGCCGATTTGACCATTTGGGTCGAATGGGTTATATGATTACTTGGTTAAGCTCTTGTGAGCTATATGATACTTGTGTGTTTGGTTCGAGTCCTAGTGACTCACGGTTCGGAGCCGAGACTCAAGTGAGTCGAGGGCTCGGGTCGGCTTGGTAAACCGACCCACACATTAACTTGGTTGATGTTATATACTTGAAAAATTGTGAACTATTTGTCATATTGTTGTGGTATTTCTTTTCGGCCGAATACTTTGGTTGAGTCGAGACCATTGTGGTCTCGACATTGGATATTATTATTGGTAATTGAGGAGTTGTTGACGAAAGTGATTGGGGACCGATTGTGAGACGGTCGTTAGATTGACGGAGATAGGTTAGTCGGGTGCCGTAGTCGGACCCTATTGTTGTAGCCCGTGGTTTGAGTTTGTGATTGGACGGAGATTTGTTATTTATGACTTTTGCTTATTATTGGACTTGGACAATGAGCCGAGAGTCATGACTCGGACATATGACCATTTCGTATAACTCAATAACTATTAAAACTAAAACGAGAATAATAAAACTCGTAATAATAATTATTGATAATATGAACGTTTATATGAAAGTATATACGTGAATAACGTATATATAACTATATAAACGCGTATATTAATAATAATAATAATCACGAGTCGTATTATAAATAATACGATTAGATATATATTAGGCTACGAAAGTGGCGTAATATTATTGAACGTATTATTATTATAAAAATTGTGTTATAAAACGGGAAACTCCCGACAATTATGAAACGTTTAATAAAATGTCATTTCGGATATATAACAGATAAACTTATTGAGTTAGGCGAAATTGTTGTCACTCGGGTCCAGGTAAGTTATTATTTGTGACGTTCGTGTTGTCACGGATATATGACGACTAATATAGACGTTTTCTATAATTAAATAACCACTTAACCGTAAGGTTGAGCCGGGTTATTTGGCTATATGAAACGAGTATATTAGTGGGCATCGTATCCTACGACGCCCATAGGTTGTAGTATATGTAAAGTGTAATAGATTGCGAGGGTATATATCGGGAAATCTGGCCAATTTGACGATATATATGAGGAATTTATTAAACTATGATATATACTATATAGTAATTATGTGCTATGTGCTTTAGGTTGGGTGTAATCTTGGAACGGTATGTTACATAAATAAATATGAGGATTATCAAATCGATGGATTTGGTAAACTTTAGCGATTTATTTAAATGATATATTGGGCTAATATTAGATCCATAGTTTATTTATCTTTCTATATGTGATCTTTTTGGTTTGTTTTGAGTCGACCCACCACCCTTATGGATACCAAACGCAAATACACCAAACTAATACGAAATGGATTTTCGGAAATAAAACGGATTCTCGTCCGGGTTTGGGAATATTATATATTTGAGGAAATGATTTCTGAAAGAGTTAATATTGTTAGGTCGTGCCAAGTCCGTAGTTGCTGTTTCGTGAGTTATCATACATCTTATATCTACCTACCTCGTCTTGCTATTTTCTGGACTTGAGGTGAGTCATAGCCCCACTTTTTACTCTTGAACTATGCTTTCAACGATTGGGGTGAGAAACGTGCAAATCATTTTACGTGGACTATTATCACTTTTATATTATTTCTAAACTTGCTATGCATATGGACTAGGATCTATTGTCAGCTTTAGTCACACCTTTTGTGCGTACTATTCAAGGTTGGCTTATTTGGTTATTTGGATTGTCAGCTTTAGTCACATATTTGTTGTGTGTACTATTCAAGGTTGGCTTATTTGGATTGTCAGCTTTAGTCACATAGTTTCGTGTGTACTATTCAAGGTTGACTTATTAGATACTATAGTGTGCACCTATAGGTTATTAATACTTCGGAGGTTATCCGAGTATTTATTGGTATTGCGGGGGTTACCCGAATATCTATGTTGTTACGGAAGGGTATCCGTGTGTTATGTTGATAGCGGAGGGTATCCGCAGGCTTTTAGCGAATCCTTAGTCTAGCTAGCAAGCGTTTTGCGTATATGTCCACTATATTATTAGTTGAATTTAAACCTATGATCTCACCAGCGAAAGCTGACTTTTAGCACGTTTTCTCAGGTAATTAAGTGTTGAGGTGCATGCTTGGATTGGAAGGCTCGGCCAAGGCACTCGGTTCATGGATCTATTTTTCTAAACTCTGATAATTAAATTTGGACCTATTGTTATTTATTTTGGGCCTGACTCTGAATGATGTTGGGATAAATGTAAACCTTAAAACCCCGTTTTGGTTGTGTTTTTACTATGTTTACTTTATCTCGTTCTATATTGTCTTGTGTTGGATACCAATCCCCGTAGCACCCCGAAAGCTTGTTGAGTCTTCCGCTGCATCAAATTTTGGGGGTGTTACAGATTGGTATCAGGGCCAAGGTTATAGAGAACTAGGTAAATAAACGCCTAAACTATAACCGTATTTTTATAGAAAATGATCCTTGACCACCGCCCGCCAGCCCGCCAAGCCGAAGCATCTTCTATTATTTGAGGTATTATGAGATATTTGATATGATTTGAGGTTTATGGATTTTAGTAATAAGATGGCGTTCTCGAGGATTTATATGGTCTATATGTTTTATAAACATTTTAGTAATGCAGTGTTTGAAATTCTTTTATTAAGATTATATATGGAATTATTTGATGGGTATATTTGGTACGGTTTTATGAGTTGTGATTTAAGTTGTTTTGAAACACTTACACCTACCCTACGCCGTTGTCACAGACTATGGCCTCCCATATGCCCGATGCCGTCGAGGACATTCTTACTGCATCGGTTTTACCTGCACAGTTCGCTATGGCATTTGATGACCCTTACCAGATGGCCATGTCTTCAGCTATTGTATCACAGGCAGCTTCTACTTCAGCACTACCTGCTGCATCTACGCAGGGACCCTCATCTTCTCTAGGGCTCCCTGGTACATCGAGGCAGCTTACTATTCATCAGGCTTTGGCTCGGGTGGCACCACGCTTTGCCCATCGAGCTACGGCACGCATGTCGGTACGCCCTACTCCATCACCTTTACAGATTGATGCTCATTCTCTTCTGTCTGAAGCTCCACCCACATCATTGCGTCGTCGTCCTAGATCACCTACTACAGCTTTACATGGTTCACCTAGTAGGAGACGACGAGTGATGAGGTACTCTTCCGATGAGGAGGAGGAGGAGTACGAGGGTGAGGATGAGGCTGATGATCCTGAGCGGGAGGATGACCCTCAGGAGGCTGAGCATGGTGATGATGATGACCCTGAGGAGGAGGATGACCCTCAGGAGGATGAGATGCCTGATGATGATGATGATGAGTTAGCACCACCAGCTCAGGCTGAGGAGCCTGATTCACCTGTACACCCGATTGAGCCTGATTCACCTAATCATCCGTTCTTGTTTGAGTTGCCACCTGGTAGTCCCGTGGAGTCGGATGCATCTTCTGAGGTTTCTGCTGAGCATGCAGAGTTGGGTGAGGTTGGCAGGTTGTGGGTTCGGATTACTGAGCTTAGTGACAGAGTTGCACGTGTATCTGATCGACTTGAGAGAGTTATTGGAGAGTTCTTAGCAGATTTGAGAGTTGACTTGACTGTCGCTGTGGGCAGAGCTACTGAGCTGAGGAGAGTTTTGATGGATGTCCACGAGCATATCAATAGTTTGCAGCGAGGATTTGTTACTGCTCGTGAGGCCGACCGCAAGCTTTGGTAAAGGAATGCCGAGCTAGAGAAGGAGGTGGCTGACCTCAAGAGAGACCGAGACACCCATAGCGTGGAGTTAGGATCGTTATGAAGGGATCTTGATGGCTTGAGGCAGGAGTTGAGGATTCTCCATCAGCCACGTGGCTAGTTGCTTGGGTTATGTTATCTTATTGCTTTCTTAGCCGAGGAGTATTCGGTTAGAAAAGCTATTTATCATATTTTGATGTATTTTGTTCGGTATTCGTCTCTTTTGGAACGATTAGTATGTTTTGTGTTATCCGTTAGTTGGAACGATATAGATCGCTATTGTATGGTTGATGGTTATTAGTATATGGTATTATGTGATTTTGGGTGTTATGGAAATTGAGTCCTTATTCGCTTATTTGTTGTTACGTGGCGTGTTGTTGCTATTCTTTCCGTGACTTGATTCGTTGAGATGTTTTGTTGAGCATGTCGATAAGTTCTATTGGAGACTCATGAACTTGTGTGATGTTACAGATCAATGGCACCACGTCGAAACCCTGTTAGGTCTACCAGGACTGGTCCTGCTGTGACTACTCCTGCTCGCCGAGGTCGCCGACCTACTCGAAATGTTGAAACCCCTACTCCTGACAACCTGGACACCACTAACCGTAACAACAGGAATCAAAATGTTGATGTTCAGGGAGACAATGGTCATGTTCCACTTAATGCACTTACTGTGGATCAAGCAATGATCAACCAACTCGTGGAGCAAAGAGTTGCTGAACTACTCGCTGAGTCAAATCATTCTAACAATTCTGCTGGAACTTTTCCACCTGTTCGTGCTAATGGATGTCAATACAAGGAATTCAAGATTTGTGGACCCATTGAGTTTGGTGGAACTGAAGGAGTGGTTTACTTAGTCAGATGGATTGAGAAGACTGAGTCAGTGTTTAATGTCAGTGGTTGTGCGGAGAATGCGAAGGTAAAGTTTGCTTCTTTTACTTTCAAGGATGAAGCTTTGACTTGGTGGAACAACTACCGAAATGCAGTTGGGAGTGATGTAGCGTATGCTATGACTTGGGAGCAATTTAAGTCTTTGCTGATTCAGACTTATTGCCCAAGGAATGAGGTCAAGAAGCTAGAGATTGAGTTTTGGAACCACAAGGTGAAAGGTAATGATATGGCGACTTACAATCGTCGTTACCAGGAGTTAGCCTTGTTGTGCCCTGATATGGTGAAAACCGAGACTCAAAAGATTGAGAGGTATACTGATGGATTGCCTGTAGCTACGAGGAATGATGTAATTTCTGCTCGGCCTACAAACATCCATGAGGCAATCACAATTGCTCAACAACTTATGGATTCATTGGAGTTAGAAGAAGCTGATAAGGAGAAGAATGGAAAGAGAAAGAGAGACCGTCACTCTAAGAGTAATGATCACCGAAGCAAGAGACAAGCTAAGGCTTATGCTATTGGGAATGGAGATAAGAAGAATCAGAACGGTGATGCGCCCAAGTGTGATCGTTGCCACCAGCATCATACTGGATGGTGTAGTGTGAAATGCCAGAATTGCTCAAGGAAAGGACACACAGCTAGGGACTGTAGAGCTCGATCTCTTGCTATGGTTCAAGCTGCTCCTGAAATGAGAAACAAGGCAGATGTTACCTGTTATGGGTGTGGAAAGAAGGGACACTATAGGAATGAGTGTAGAGAATCGCGGAACCGTGGAAATCAAGGCTCGGGTGGTAATGGGTACAATTATGGAAACCGTGGAACTGGAGGAAATCGTGGACGACAAGATAATGGGGACCAACGTGTGGAAGCTGGAGCTGCTCAGGGAAGAGTGTATGCACTCGGGAACGAGAGAGGAGAAGATCCGAACGTCGTTACTGGTACGTTCCTTCTCAATAATCGTTATGCTTCCATACTATTTGATACTGGTGCCGTTAGGAGTTTTGTGTCCACTACATTTGCACCCTTACTAGAGAAACCCCCGATGGCCTTAGGAATTGGATACGATATTGAGTTAGCAAATGGAAACCTAGAAAGGATTAATACCATCATTCGCGGTTGTACGTTAAATTTCTTGAACCACCCTTTCAACATAGATCTTCTACCCGTCACGTTAGGAAGTTTTGATGTAATCATTGGTATGGATTGGTGATGCGTGGGAATCGCACCTTGCTTTACCTCTCGAGAAGCTTACAACCCCCACCAGGCAGTGTACCTGATCGTTGTAGTATAGTATAGTGACAAGTACCGGGGGATTGATCGTTCAGCTTAGGAATAGTGTCGCTAGGATTAGAAAACCTAATTAATAGTTCTAGAGGTGAAAGATGATTATTTTTGTGTTTTTATATTTTTTAGAAAGCAATTAAAATCTCGGGTTTTGAAAGAGTGGGCGGAATTAGTTGCTATTCAACTAACCCAAAGATATTATGTAATTAAAATAAAATAATGAAAATGAAATTAAACTAAATTAAACTAAGGTTGTGAGCAGTATTTGGAGAAATTGTGTTTACTTAGACTTCATTACTCCCTAGATATCTTTTATATGTTAATTACTTGTTACACTTGTATGGATGACGGATTGTATTCCTTAATACCATTCGTGGGGTGGCATACATAACTCCCCAACTCTATGAGCTCTTATCTCCTCCTACACCATGACCCAGCACAACTATAGGGATTGTAAACAGTGGTTCATGCATTAAATACAACCAATAAAGACCTAGTACGCCTCGGTTCATGTTTCTTAAGACGTTCAAGCATGTTACCATTTGGAGATCTGCCAGTTTTCTTAAGCCTAACATATAATATCATTCATCCAAAACAAGAATAGACAAGTAATCAACACATAATCAACATCTAGGTTTCATTAGATCTAAGCAAACACAAAGGAGATCTAGCCTAGCATAGTAGAATTAAGACAAGAACAAGAGATAAACAACCAACACATAGACATATTGATTGAATTGAAAGTACACTTATCTTAATTACAATGCAAGGTCTCAAGGGTTTGGAACCCTTGAAAAACCTGTAAAAGAGGCACCAAAATCGTCTTTAGGGTTTCACCAAAACTTCTCTTTTTTTTTTTTAATGAAAAAACTAGAAAACTATATATAGGAAAAGTAGGCTGACGGCGTCAAGAGTTACTTCTGACGCCGTCACCTCGCCGCCATACACTTCCTCGGACGGCCTTGATCCACTTATGACGGCCTATGTGACGCCGTCACCACCCACGGTATTTAATTCTTGCTACTTTGACGCCGTCATAAAGCCTTCTGACGCCGTCACCACCTACGGTGTTTAATTCTTCATGTCTGACGCCGTCAAGATGGTGGTCTTGACGCCGTCACCTTGTATCTTCAGCATGGAAATTTGGTACTTTGCCGTTTTCTTCACTTTTATGCTCCAAAAACGTCCAAAATGGCTTCTTTTCCAGAATTCACTCTCCAAACACCTAAAATCACAAAAGGAACGATTTAGGGCAATATTTGATCAAATAAAGTCGGATTCGGGCTTAAATGACCCCCTAAAAACGGATCATTTTTCGCCTCATCATATACCCTTACACTTGAGATTTGCTTGTCCTCAAGCAAATGAGCTTTTATTCTACTCAAAAGACAAGTTAGGGGTCATTTAACACTAATATAAAAGTAATTACAACAAATAATCGTTCCACTAAAGACCAATAGACAAGCACGGAGGTCATACACAAGCACCTCACAAATAGTGTTTAGATACTCACATCTCTCGGGTGTAATAAAGTAATATAACATTATAGAAATGGAAGATATCTCTCACTACCTGTCATAGCAAAACAGATTACCATAGGCTTGGGAAAGGATCAAACCTCCACCACATGGCGTAAGCACCTAGGATAAACTATCAAAGAGGTCTTTTAAAGGGTTGTAATGTTAGGTGTAGGGATATGAATTACACGGTTTTGTTGGATAAATGAAGTTTTACTGGTGGCGAGTTAACACTCTTGGTTAATTACATGTACAAGATGGCGTTGCTAAGCCAAGACTAGACTCGACCTAAGCTAATAAATGAAAAATAACAAAAACATAAAATGAACATAGAATGAAAACGGGATGGTAGTCCGTATGTTTTTTCTTTCTTTTTCCTTTTCTATTTTTTTTTCTTTTTCTTAATTTTTTTTTTTTTTTTTTTTTTTTTTTTTTTTTTGCATACACTCTTACCCTACCATCCAAAATAATACATCATAGGGGTATGAGCAATCCCCTTACACTTGAATCTTTACATACTTTACATTTAACTAATCTAATGACTCAAATTAAGAAAATCAAAACACTTGGAGCACTTTTAAGGTTAACGTACATATGGGGGTAATAATATTATGTTCTTCCCCATTACTCCATAAAATAAGTACTTACCCATGAGTCCCAATCGTCCCAAAACAATATGTACAAGGATATGACTCGACTTAGCAACCATGTAATCAATTAGAAAGTTAACTTAGGGTTTAACAAATAACAATAATGCACTAAAGATGAGCGCATACACGGAAGGCTAAGGCGATTTGGGTGTACATTTAAGTGGGGTGTAACAAATTCTTCCTTTAACTAAAATGCTTAAAGTTAGAAACGAAAAGATAGGCTCGGAGGGGTGTACTAGGGGTATCGTGTACTAAAAATGAGTACAATGCTAAGGGTGTGGGAAAAATTAGTTAACTTAACTAGCCAAGTAATATGACTTAAATGGTCAAGTAATTATGATACGGGTTTAACACAAGGGTGATCCTAATGCCTCTTATCATGTAGTAAATCCTACCACACGAATGTAGTTTCACTAGCGGTCTCGGGATGCATCACTAACGCAAGTTCTAGAATCTAAATGCTACCGGTACACTCATAAGCACCAATAATAAATGCTTTTCCTATCAAAACTAAAGGCGAACCTCACATTTTTGGGTGGAAAATTTTTCTGAATATACGGTTATGTGCTAGTCATACAACCTCCTATCCATGAGACGCTTGCTATGGCTAAAGTTTCACTCCTAAATGTTGTAAAAAATTTTAAATTTGGCGCTAAAATTGCACTAACAAGTATTTCTCATAGTTTTATTACACATCTACTATCAAACAAAACAAACTCAAGCGAAAGTGCATATGTAAGGTATCATCTTTTTACCCTCCCCTTACACTTAGGATGAACATTGTCCCCAATGTTCAAGTAAAGAATGTAAAAGTTAAGAAGTAAAGAGAATGAAATCAAATACTCCCCTGATTCGCTCGGTATGGATTATAGGTTGGCCAGGTTAAATCTTCCTCCAAGAAAATGAACAATCAAAGCTTCCCTTCCAGAATATAAATCATCTTCTTGTCATAAATAACCTGTAAATCCTGACAACAGTAGACAAGGCAACCTCGCGTAAAATCGGCGGCATCCTATATAAGTTACTAAATCCTAGAAAACAAAGTAAGATATAATGCTTGTGGAATGAAGTTTGCAGATTTCCTGGAGATTATAAAACTTAATAATTCACAAAAACCATAAGACTCCGTTAGAAAAACAAAACCGGTAAAATTTCCAGATTTTTTAACTCCTGACGCCGTCAAGAGCAATACCCTGACGCCGTCAGAATGGACCTGCAGAAATTCTTATGTTAAGTTTCCGGAAAATTTCTGGAAAAACTTTGTCCTACTTCCTGGAAAATCCTGCAAAACTTCATTATGACTCGATACAAGCATTTGACTCTAACAAGTACTAATACACATGTTCATTTAATATTGTGGAGAATCATGATCGGTTTGTTTCTTAAAAACATATTTGGAGTTTCCCCTTACACTTATATTTTTGCAAAAATACCTTTAGGTTGAAGTTAAGATTAGGCCAAACAACATAATAAAGTATTTCCACATTTTAATTGAGAAACATGATCAACCAACAATAAAAATAAAACATGCATACGGAAGCAAATAACAATCAAACAAATAAAAAAAATAAAATAAAAAATAAAAAAAATAAATCATCAATAAAAATTAAAAGCTAATCACGCATAATACTAATTAAAAGAACAGAAATGAAAATTGTTCAAAGCCAACAAAGGTCGAATCCTAGACTATTACAAACCAAATGTTTCAAATTGTTCAACCAAAAATAAATTGTTCAAGAATTACAGACATCAAGATGGATCACTGAGGGGGAGGACCAAAACGATAATCATAGCCTGGTGGGAGGTGTCCAGTGTACCCATAGGGAGGGTAGTCAGTCTCTCGGCCTGGGAAGGGGTCAATCTGCAGGTGAGGCTCAAGCTGATCTCGGGTGGAGAGGTGCTGCATCTGGCGGACGGTATGATCATACATCCAGTCAAAGCG